>CM044447.1:19937498-19948079 GCA_024363595.1 Xenopus borealis | reverse complement strand
ATTAGGGGTGGGGCTTGGGTGCTAGGGTGGGAAAATTTTGTTGTGCGGGGCCCCGTGATTTCTTATGGCGGCCCTGAGTGGTATAGCTTTAGGGGGAGGCTGGGGGAACAGTATGGAAGGAAGAGGCAGTCCTGGGTCAGTTCAAACAATGTTTTTTGGCCATGGGGCTTCATGCATGAAGCCATGTCCCTGTACAAGTTCTTTGCTCTGACAGAATGAAGCTTCAGAAAGCAGGTGAAAAGCAGGATTTAGGGCATTACATTACTTTGGTATCTGCAACTGCCATGGCTTAAGACATTACTGGGCCCGCGTTACCCTTTAACTGCTTTTCTGCCATACACCATTGACTAATGATGAGCAAATCTTTTTGCCAGCCATGGAAAACGTCAGAAATATCGAGAAAAAACGCCCATTGACTTTAATGCATTTGGACAAAAAAGTTTCAGGGACAAAAAAGTTGCCACAAGAAAAAATTCCCATTGACATTAAAGCATTTGGAAAAATTATTGCTCAAGTAAAATATTTGCAAAAATTGAAAAAAGTTTGCCCCATTGACTTCAATGTGTTTCATGAATTTTTAGACATTTTGCTTAGCTAAATGAATTCCAAAACTGCAGAAAATTCAGGTAAAGCATTGCAGTCAATGAGCATCAAAGTTTTCTAACACGCAACAATTTTTTAATATGCGCAACAATTTTTCTCACTCCAAATGCATTAACGTCAATGGAAGGTTTTTCTTATAGCAATTTTTTGCCTTTGCAAATTTTTTGACAGATTCGCTCATTACTACCACTGACTACAATGTAAGCAACAAATCTCCTTGAGACTTGAGAGGTACGTAGAGAACAATACTTACCTTATTTGCTCTGTGTAAGTAAAAATAGACAACATTATAGATACTAACACAACTCTGAAAGGTGTGAATTAATATAGCTTCAACATACACAAAATGTATTGAAAACTTTAACAAAATACATGTATGCAAACCAAATACTAAAAAATATTATCATGGAATTCTGATGGCAAATACAGATTTAACTGGTTCCCAAAGATTCCTAGGTAAACTTTGGGCCAGGTTAAATAGTGTACATGTATTTGTACATAGTTATCATATTCCAGTAAGTAAACAGTATAGAGAGACAGACAGAGTAAATATAGGCTAACATATACCAAGTAAAGTACAATATATATGGGAAATAAAGAAAAGGCTTCTTACTGTTAACCTCATAGCCAACGTGTATCACCTAGTTGGCCTGGAGCTCTTAAGCCCATTCTGGATATGGAGAGTTGAATGTTTTTATTGCATCCAAGTAAGCTATGGAATTGTATTGTGTTGTATGTTTTTTTCCCTTTTTGCATGGTGATTGAGTTTGCATTTAGTACCCAAAGTAACCCAGCAGTACCCACATTTGAGACAAAAAGACTGCAGCAAATTGACATGAACCTTGCTCGTGTCCATAGTATTATAAGTATAAAAAAGAAGATTTTCCTGCTATGCTTAAATCTTTGGGATTGAACAATAAAGTCTATTGACTCTAAATCAGTGTATGTGTGATAGAAAAATCATGATATTATTGTTGGGTATATTGTGTAAGGTGTGAAGTCTCACCTCTCATACTAATTGTCTTCACAGTCTTCTATCTTGTTAAGTATGCTAATTGTTACATTGCTAAATGACTACCATTGACCTTAAATTCTTTAATACTAAATATTCTATGTATAGAGCAGAGAAAATAATATCACATGTAGGGGCTTTCATTAGCGTTCGAAAATCGAACGCTAATCGAATATCGAGGAAAAATTTATATTTTTTTGGGTGAATTTAGTAAATTTGCCCCATAGTGTGTCATTCAAGTGCAATCTAGAAATCCTTTTGAAAGGGCTTGACAGATAATGAGAGTACCCAATTCTCAAGATATTTCACAAATAAATAAATATAAATATGCTGCATGGAATACAGTTATGTTTATTAATCATTTCATAAAAGCTAATGCTAATTTGTGCATCCACTGCCTTACTGGTAATTAATCAGAGTTGACATGACCAAAAGTCATATTACTTGTAAGGGATTTATATTGCCCTCTTTTAAGGTGTATTTAAAGGTTATGCAATATTACAAATATTACATGAAATATTTACCTATCATTTATAGTACCATAAAGTGATAGTAGTTTAGGGGCTGCCCAATTTGTGGCCTTTCAGTAGTTGTTGTAGTGCAAATTTCTTAACCACCTGTAATCAGAGAGAGTGGAAGGTTATATTATAGCAACACCTATAAGGCCATAGACTGCAAAAAAAAATAAAAAAGATATAAAGGGCAATTTATAACCATTGTCATTGTGCAAAAGGGCCCCAGTCATTAATCAAAGGTAGTCGCATCTAAAACTGATTCTTGTACTTCTGCATAGTTGCATTGAGGTCCCATCCATCCTTTCCAAAACACCTGCAAGTGTGCCTACTGACCAGAGGATACTTGCTACTTCTACCTTAGACATTTGCATTGAATTTGCCTAGAATCACAAATGCAACTGCTCTTGTTTTAGCCCACCAATCACAATTAAATCAGACTCATTGTCCCTTTAAGGTCCAGCGATGCTGAAATTATTGGAAAAATATCTGCATTGTGAGTGAAAAAAGTTTAAATAAATGACACTTATAAGGTCTTGATATCTGTATACATGCCTAATATACCTGCTCTCCCACAGCCACAGTATTGTTCCAGAGGCTATTAAGCCACTGCTACTATAGGCACCATCTCTCCCTACTATACCTGCTATCCCACAGCCACAGTCCCTTCCCAGAGACTATTATCCACTGTTACTATAGGCACAATCTCTCCCTATAATACCACAGTCACAGCAGTCCATTTCAAGAGAATATTATTCCACTGCTACTATAGGCACCATCTCTCCCTACTATACCTGCTATCCCTCAGTTACACTCCCTTCCCAGAGACTATTATCCACTGTTACTATAGGCACCATCTCTCCCTACTATCCCACAGCCACACTCCCTTCCCAAAGACTATTATCCCACTGTTAGTATAGGCACCATCTCTCCCTACTATATCTGCTATGCCCCAGCCACACTCCCTTCCCAGAAGCTATTATCCCACTGCTACTATTGACACCATCTCTCCCTACTATACCCACTATCCCACAGTCACACTCCCTTCCCAGAGACTATTATCCCACTGATACTAAAGGCACCATCTCTCCCTACTATACCTGCTATCCCACAGTCACACTCCCTTCCCAGAGACTATTATCCCAGTGTTACTATAGACACCATCTCTACCTACTATACCATTAGTTATAGTATAGTTTTGTGTATTTATGTCTGGTAATGCCAGACAATGAGTGCTATAAGTGATAGATATAAACATTAGTGTTAAAAGGATAAAAATCCAGGTATTTAAATACCAGTGCAAATGGCAAGGTGTGTATACTAACTAGTGGACATTGTCATATATATATATAATCTGTGAGAAGATCATTGTCTTCCCAGTAAATTCTAACCATGCATTGGTTTTATTTAAACCTTTAATATACCTGCTTATAATAGAAAAAGTGAAGCTTCAGTGGCATTTAACTTGCCTATACATTGAGATAAATCCCTACTCATTGCTCAACCCCAAACAGCCCCCTTTGGATAATACTGGCCGTTTGTGATAATATTAAAAAGTCTCCACATAAAGTAGCACAAAATGGAAACCGACCAAGCCAAACAGAGGACCAGCCTGAAAAACAGCTTGTGGCATGACTGTCTATAGCTCTTCAATAACAGGGTTACGGCTTTCATGAACATGTTGGAAGAAAATTAACTTGACACACCCTTTTTGTTTGTCATTATCCTTCTTGATGCTTTCACCAATCACCTGAAAATACTCTTGGCTCCTGAGGGATAAGGAAGAATAAATTCATCCTAACTAGTTTACATTGGATGCTGTCCTCTTGTGGTTTGAGCTATTCCAGTCCTAGTACGCTATGTTACCCAACACCTAATTATGAAAAGTAGGCACACATACTGCAGATATAAAACAGCTCCATCAAAACAGACTGCCCTTTATTCACCAACATCCACTTTCAGGACTGGCCCCACCATGGCAGACATAGTAGCATTTCTGCATGTTTTATATAAAGATGTGACATTTGAAAATAGGTATTAATGGGTGTCTGATCTAACACTGAACAAATGACAGGGTTACATGAAGCTGGCAGCAGGCATCATCTTTTGTAAAAGAATCACTGGGCAAGGCTAGAAAACTTAAAAAATATATTTTTTTAAATCTCTTCACTTTAAAAAGCAGTGCTAACATTGGTAGGAAAACTGCGCACACATAGTATTTAACGGACGGACAATAGGTAAGCTAAATACAGGTATACAACCTGTTATCCAGAATGCTTGGGACCTAGGGTTTTCTGGATAATGGCTCATTCTGTAATTTGGATCTTTATACCTTAAATAACATAGTAACATAATAAGTTAGGCTGAAAAAAGACACACCCATCAAGTTCAACCTATTAAGTTTATATATAAACTGCCTAACTGCTAGTTCATCAAGAGGAAGGCAAAAACCCCCATTTGAAGCCTCTCCAATTTGCCTCAGACTCCAAGATGGAAATCGGACTAGTCCCTGGATAAACTTGTACTATGAGCTATCTTCCATAACCCAGTATCCCCTAATTTGCTAAAAAGCCATCCAGCCCCTTCCATTATGGATTTGCCTAGTGCAGTCCCATTAAGGCTAGAAATGGTTTGGATATTTTTTATATTCCAGGTGCATGACTTTACATTTATCAACATTGCATCTCATTTGCCACTTAGCTGCCCAGATTGCCACTTTGTCAAGATCCTGGGTGGATCCTGGGTGGAATTAATTGGGCTGGATAGTTTTGTGTCATCTGCAAACACTGATATATTACTTACAATATCCTCCCCTAAGTCACTGATGAGTTAAATAAAAGTGGACCCAATACCGAGTCCTGAGGGACCCCACTAAGAACCTTAATACAAGTAGAGAATACAACTGTTGCTTGAGCATTAATTTTGGGGGTATAGTTTTACTTAATTAAGCACAACAACCTTAGTTTAGAAAGCAGTAATTTGTAGGGCACGGTATCAAACGCTTTTGTTAAATCTACTGCTCCCTCAATTTCCAGAATCTTAATCTTGATCCCTTAACAAGCCTTCAAATAACTTGCCCACCACCGATGTCAAACTTGCTGGCCTATACTTGCCAGGCTGAGATCATAATCCCTTTTTAAATATTCGAATGACATCAGCTTTTCTCCAATCCATAGGTACCATATCAGATGAAAGCAAATCAGAAATAGGGGTTGGTCTAAAGCTGAATTTAGCTCTCTTAGAACCTGGGGGTGTATGCCATCTGGCCCTGGAGCATTGTTTACATACATTTTTAGTAAAGTTTTATAAGCCATATGACACTGACTAGATTGAGCTGAGCCATCAGCGCAGCTATGAAGTGAGACTGGGAACTCAGATTCCTCCATTGTATAGACTGAAGAAAAGAACTGACAAACTAAAATTCAACTTAAAGGTGAACCACACCTTTAACTAAGTCTCTATGGCAGGGATCCCCAACCTTTTGAACCCGTGAGCAACATTCAGAAATAGGAGGAGGGGAGCAACACAAGCATGAAAAATGTTCTTACGGTGCCAAATAAAGGTGGCCATACACAGGCCGATAAAAGCTGCTGACAGACTGAGGGGCCCTCCGACGGGCTTCCCCGATCTATATCTGGCTGAAAGTCACCCAGGTGTCGATCGGGCAGGATTAAAAATCTCGTCGGATCGCGCCCGCATCTGTGCGTTGATGCGGTCCCGCGAACCGACCGACCATATGCTCGTCATTCTGATCCGATCGTTGGGCCCTAGGGCCCACGATCAGATCAGCCCGATATCGTCCGCCTCAAGGGGGGCATATCGGAGAGAGATCCGCTTGTTTGGTGATTCCACCTTAAGAGCTTTGGTTGGCTATTAGGAAGCCCCTTTGTGGATTGTCAACCTACATTATGGCTCTGTTTGTCAGTATACCTGGTTGGAGAGCAACATGCTACTGTTTGGGGATCACTGCTCTATGGTATATTAGAGTTCTTATTACCCTTTTGTCGTCTCTCTCTGGATAATGGATTTCCAGATGATGTACAAGAGGACTAGAAGCAATACATGACATGCCCAACATTGGAAACATCTACAACTGATATCAGAATGTAGTGCAGCATGCAAGGCAATAATTGAGTCCACCACAGCATATTTGGACAGAACTACTGCTACTACTACATTACTGCAAAATATGGGTCTATTACGGTGACCATGGCCGGGGAAAAGCCGATCGGAGAAGTAGGCAACCCGGTGAGCTAACCCCCTCAACTGCGTGCTTACTGGGTGCGCATCATAACATAGGTGCAAGAAGGGGAAGTGGAGGGGCAGTTTGGGGGAGGTACGGAAAGGGGAGGGAGGGACAGAGGTGGTAAGCGAGATCTGCAGAAGGGAGCGAATCAAGACTAGAGTCTTGAATAAGTGGGGGCCCAGCGCCCCCACAACGTTGTGCCCTAGGCAGGTGCCTCTTCTGCCTCTCTCTTGTTCCAGCCCTGAGGATGACTACAAATGTGGCTGCATTCATGAATTAATTTTCTAAAGGGAGATATGTAGTAGTCATTTTTTGCATTCTAAAAATGTTACTATACAAAATCTTCTGTTATATGGCAAATAACCCCAATAAATGGTTAATGTTTGCATCCAGTAACATCTGTTGGCCTATAAAAGAGAAATAAACAGAAAGTTCTGTTGTACAGAAGTCAAAGTGCCATACTCTGGGGAAAGAATTTGCTTTTATGGAGTAGCGTGTATCTCCTACTGTTTAATTAGCCCAACCACAATCTGAGACTGCAGTCTCAGCTTGTCCCAGTTGGTCAGATAAGCCTGTGATGTAATAGCGCTGTAGTTACAATGCATCCCCCATGATTGCAGTTTCCTAGAAAAAGCACCATTGTGATTGCTCACTCAGCGTATAGGACTTAATTTGTATTAATTACAAAGCAACATAAAACAGCCTTGCCATGAACTGGGTACATGAAAAGCAATCCTTTTATGTACCAGCAGAAGCTGTTGATTTTGTTTTTCTGTTAAAGTATATATATAAAAACTGTTTATAATGGTTAAGTACTATTAAGGGGAATTTTCATTTAAGGGATACTATCATTGCATCATTACAGCCCCCCCCCCCCATTCACATACATGGGAAGTGCCATGATTAACCCTGGAGTAAGATTAATAGAACTTTTCTCATGTGGACTGTGCAATCCACAGTGAATAGGAAGTGATACACAGTGGGTAGTGGTATTTTGATCACAGATCAAAGCTCCCTGATTACCATTAGCTTAAGTTAAAAAGTTATGTTTCCTCTGACTCAGCAAAGCTTCTTTGTCTTCTTCAGCAGGCTAGGAAGTAATAACCCTTGCATCATATAGAAACAATAAAAAGATATTTTTCAATTAAACTCTTCATAAATGTGAGCTGGGTGGTCTTGGGTCTGCTTATCTGGAAACACCTACTGCACATTTTATCAGCCCTTATTCACACTTTGTACACATGCACAACTAGCGTTGGACTGGGCTGGTGGGAAACCAAGAAAAAATCCAGTGGCCCCCTGGCTTTCATGGGCCCTGCCAACCCAGACCCTCTCCCTAATGGAAACTCTGTGCGCTCTGCCTTAATTCCACTGATCGTAGTTGCAAAATAAAAGTTAATGGTATGCAGCTGCAGTGGGAGGATTGTGGTGTCAGGGACCCCTGAGGTGACAGCTTCCATGGGCCCCGATACCCCACTCTTACTGCGTGCACAACTGTGATTTTTAGGGTAGGGGTAGACGTGCAGAATCGGGGAGATTTAGTCACCTGGTAACTAATCACCTCTTCTGCGGGGCGACGATCTCCCCAAACTGCCTTTCCCCTTCCTTCCAGGTGACTTCGGAAATTGAAGTGCCGAGGGTGCATTAGCGCAGGCGATTCTTCCTCACAGCAGAAGGAAGGCAGGGGAGATTGTCATCCCACAGAAGAGGCGATTAGTAGCCAGGTGAATAAATCTTCCCGAATCTGCCCGTCTGCCCCTACCCTTAGAAGAAACAGTCCCCATCACCTAAGAAAGGGATTTGAAGTTGGTGTAACCATATTGGGGCAAAGGGTGAAGTGGACATCCCATACGCAGGGACATCTCACTTACAGGCATAGAGGACAATAGCGATGGCCTTCTTCGCTAGCGGATGTTCACACCCTATACCCAGGCCACATTTCTCTTAGGCGAACAGTCATTTCTCACTCTTTTACTTCACTAAAGTGCAAATTTTACTTAACATTGCCTCTTTCACAAGAGTTTCCTTCACCACCTTAGACCATGTGAACTGATAAAACAAAGCTACATCTTCCTCAATCTTATGTCATTGACATCATATCCCGTATGCCGTAGATTCATAAAAGTTGTAAAAAAAAACTCTGATTTAGGATGGGCTCATGTCTCATGTCTAGGGCATTAGAGGATCCTTTATGTCTTTATTTGCTTCCGTGGACATTTGTAATAAAAAAAGTGGCATTTGCACAAACATCTCTAATCAAATGCGGCACTGGAACCACACTTCTAAAGAACAATACTTTTTTAGGAGAAGAAAAAAAGTGGATTTTTACCTTGGCAACAAGGTTTCCGCATGGGATGAACAATGAGTGTGATGTCACCTGCTATTTCTAAATGATACATCCATTTTGATTCATTATCGTTAAGATACAGTTGTTTATTCATCATAATGAGTTTGCTGTTATTATACTGATGTTTTCTTCTCTAAAAGCATGGTTCCAGTGCCGCATTTCATTTCCCTTCCATGTATTATACATGATAGAATAGCCTGTCCCCCTGAAAGGAGAATCATAGTTACATGACTCCATTAGAGTAATTGGATTGTGCACTAATTAACAGGGTTTAGATCCCTTTTGATGTACTATCCCCTGTTGTTTATTATTTTACTTCCATTTTTATAACAACGTGTATTGTATTGTTTGTATAAAGCTTGTGGGAATTTGAAATGACCTCTTCAGAGAGTACTAAGATGGCTGCCAACCTGTCCATCAATCTTAATTGAATGATGTCTACTATCTCATTAGTGATTCTGTAACTCTCTGTACTCTGATTGGTTATGATCTGTTTAAATAGGCCATGTGGGATGTAGTAACATTTAGCTTATGATTAAGTATCCAAGTGATATGAAATCATAAGGCTGTATCCTTGTGCATTGAAATACACTACTTTGATGTTTTTTATCAAGCCTGCCTGGAAGATTAGTCTTTGCAAGTGCCTGTCTTTTATCCATATGGTATTCCGCTCCCTATAGCTGAGGGTTCAGGGCGGTGCACCTGGACCTCCTTTCACCACTGGTGAGTTTTACAAACCTACCTGAGAATATTGTACTGTCTTTTACTACTATCAACATACCTGTATGTATTATATTTGTTATAACAGAGTTTACTGGTCAAATATAAAATACTATTGATTGTTTGTTTCTATTGCATTAATGTCTTTCTGTAGATAGAACTTCAAAAAAAAAAATTTATAAAAGCAAGACAAGGTTAAGTCTCGCCAGTGACCTATCTTATCTATGTTGTTCCAGTAACTTATTAGCTTTCCCCAACACGGCATTGTTTGTCTACTTGTAAGGGAATTTGTCTGCCATTAAATTTATAACAAAATCTATAGTGGTGCCCTTCATAATATGTCATGCTTTCTTTAAAATTTCTGAAGTGGTCATTTATCAAAGGTCTGTAAACTCTCTTATGATCAATCCCCTATCCAAAAAGCTCTTTATAAAGACAAGCCAAAACATTGAAGCATTATTAGGCTTGAATCACACTCATTGTGTCCCATTTCCCCAAAGCATACAAAACATATGTAAGGTGCTCACTAAAACAGAAACAGCATTTTAGGCAAATGGTCATTTTGGTGCAAGTTTTACTAAATACAGTATGTGATAATGTAGGATGTCCCAACTGGGCCTGTATTAGAGAAATGGAAGTTCTGGACGCACACCCTGGCCTTCCCAATTGGGCCTGTGCAATGAGTGTCGGGAATGTCCATTATTTATATATTTAATTAGTATTGTATAGCCTAAGGCCCAGCTGTTGTTATACTACAATACCACCTGCAAAAAATCCTGATCCAATCATGTGGATCAGGTGTAATCATGTCAATGTCTCCTCTAAAGTACTGCATAGCGTTTGTTCTATTTGAGCAGAACTGAGGCATCAGTCACATTATGCTCCCTGCAATAATAGCTCTAAAGTTAATTTGGTAATATCTTGGTACCCTCAAGTTGATTGCCATGCCCATACCAGCTTTTTGAAGCAGCTGATATCAACAGCTTTCCATTTGCACCCTATGACTGGCTTATAACACTTTGCATAGGGCATGAAATAATATCATCTTGTTAGGTGTTCCTTAACCTTCCCCGGTCAGACTAAGGAGCCCATAGCCCAGACGGCCTGCTGCTTTAGAAGACGCCAAACCCCGTCCTAGCCC
>CM044447.1:19903022-19937284 GCA_024363595.1 Xenopus borealis | reverse complement strand
TGTCCCAGTCAGATTCTCTTTCTGTATGTTTCTTTCTGTATGTAGCTTTTTATGAATAGAGTTCATGGCATTCTACTCATAAATACTCTCTGTAATTCTTAAAAGCACTATAGAGTTAGAGGTAAATGCAAGTTATATTTCCGTTGAGTTTGCGATGTATAGTCTTTCCTACTTTGATGGAGATGTTTGTTTCCTACCAATCATGTAATTCAGCCTTTGGCTCTTTCCTTCTGGTGTTTCTAGCACTATACCAAAGAGAAGCCTAAATATAATTTCAAATTGGCTCAGGGTGACAAATTAGCAGAAAAAGACCAGACACCAACGACAAATTGCTGCAGTTTAACCCTACAACCTTTCACCCGTAAATGCGTGTTGTCATTTCCCAGCTGCTTGTGCAAAAAATAGCAAAGGTATTCCTCTGTGAGTGCACTCCTCTAATGAATTCCTGTAATAGATGAAAGAGCTGGATACTGAGATTCGGCAAATTTAGATACTGACGGTGTCCAAAACAAATAGAAGTGTATAGATATGTATAGTGTTAAAGTGGATATACATATTTTCCTTTATAATTTCGAGTTAACTTTTAGTATGTTATAGAATACATAATTTTAGTATGTTATAGAAGCAACTTTGTTTTATAGTTTTTGACTGATTCTTTCTCTTCTGACTCTTTCCATCTATCAAATGACTCCATCTAAAAAACAAGTACTTTGTAAGGCTGCAGATGTATTGTTACTGCTACTGCTATTATCTTTCTATTCAGGCTCTCTACTGTTCATATTCCAATGTCTTAGTCAAATCAGTGTATGATTGCTAGGCTTATTAGGACCCAAGCAAGCAGGTTGCTGAATATTTATATATTGAGCACAAAATATAATGTTTGTGTCATAATACTCTACAATTAATTAGAGGTATGTTTGACCTCAGTAGGATAAATGAATACAGGTTCTTTTGTTTAATGAATATAGCTTCCTTAGGACAGATTAGCGAACACCTGGAGGCAAAATAGGTTTATATAGAATTGTTATCTTAAGATACCAAGAGGAAATAATGTGTTTAGCAATTGAGCCAGTGATAGGATAATGTATGGAAAGCTGACAGACTCCAAGGTATCTAGAAACTGATCAAAGGGATTTACTGCCTGCTTGATGGAGGCAATGCTTTTCTTGGTCCATATACCAATAAAACACAATAATTGTTTCACAGCTTTCAGATCACCACTATCAATAGTATTTCAATACTTTTATAGGGCAGCTGCATCTGAAACACTCTATAACGGATGGTTGGCTGCCTTATCATAGCCACCATATCTATATCTAAGCTCCCGATAGACACAACAATCTTTCCCCGCAGAACGACAGATCTTAGGGAAGTCCGACCAATCTGTCAAATTATCGTGCGGTTAGTGGGATACAAACGATCGTTCATCTTACGATTTTTCGTCCGACATCGGTCTGAAGATTGATCGGCCAGGTTAGAAAATCTTTATCGGTCCCCATGCAATCTACCTATGTTTGCAGGGCCAAGCAGGCTGCGATCCTTCAGTTTTGCTGCAATATCGCCTGAAATGGTCTTTTTAGTTGATGGACACATCAGGCATTTAAACGATCGTTTTGAGACAATCGTGGTCTCACGATAACCATTGGATCTTTCAAAAACCTTCTTAATATTCTTACAATTTATAGCATGATTTCAAGGAAGGATGTATATATTACTTTATGCCTACATACTATCACTTTACACGTAGCATTGAAAGATTTTTCTGCGGTATACATGGGTGAAAATGGGACAAAATGCTCTTATATGTGATTTTTATTTCAAGCAGCTGTTAATATGTCCAATACATAAGCTAAATTAGAGCTGACAAAAGAATTTAGCAGTCAGCGGACGTGTGAGTAGTGCAATTATAAAAAAGCCCATGCAAGCACTGACAGTTAAATTGCTGCTGACTGTGTCCTCATTCAGAGACCTGGCTATTTTCTACTTTGGTTGTTTTACTTTTTAAAACAAAAACAGGCATTTGCCAAATAATTGATATTGTTCCAGGAAATAGAGCAGCATAGGGAAATCTGGATGGTATTAGATTGCAATCTTTAACCCTCAATTATTGCGTTCCAACTGGGAAATTGTCGTTATATGTGTATATCAACAGCCGGTGGGGTGCTACTTCTTCCTCAATACCCTCAAGCTTTTGTCAGCAGCTACTACTAAACAGATTTGTTTTTTATTTAAATTTTAAAATCAGTTTGGGTCAATCTGAACAAACCGACTTTTTTTTAAACAGGAAGGTAATTCGGCAGTTAGCTTTTATTTATTTTCAGTTTTGAGTGAAAAAAAATGCAATTTAATCAGGGTTTTTTGGTGGGGTTGAAATTTGTTTCTCTTGATCATTAGCACAATGACAGAAACATCCGATCAAATAAATTTACAGAAAGGACATCAACTTCAGCAAAAATAGTTGGAATGCTGAAAATAATCGCCCATTGAATTCTATAGAACCTTGTTCAGTTTTAGCGATCACATTTTTTTTCTTCTGATTTTCAAGATTTTCTTCTGGAAGATGAACCTTTGTTAAACTTGACTTTGAAGAAATTCAAGATCACTATTTTTATTTACTCTAATAACACTTTAATAAAAAAAGGCTCCTTAGTAGGTAGTGGTAGGCAATGGCCTTTGTGGATTTGTAAGTTGGTGTTTATTTCATTCCACCCATTTAAAAAAAAAAAAAAATAAACTGGTTTTGTTTTTCAGCTTTCGAACTGGAAACTGAAATGGTCAGGTTGCTTCACTCACTAGGGCTCATTCACAGACCTTGATGCAATGTGCAAAGTGCAATTACGAGTACAATCAGTATCTTTTTCCCAGAATTCTAGTGACACTGCGTATTTTGCTTGACTGTGAACTTTAGTTCAGAATTATCCAAATAACAGATCCCATCCCATAATAGGGTGGCTGCTCTGACAGTTTATCTCTATGCTTGTTACATGTTAAGAAGAGATTTTCCATATTAAAGGGATCCTGTCATGGAAAAAAATTTTTTTCAAAATGCATCAGTTAATAGTGCTGTTCCAGAAGAATTCTGCACTGAAATCCATTTCTCAAAAGAGCAAACAGATTTTTTTATATTCGGTTTTGAAATCTGTCAGTTTCCCAGCTGCCCCTGGTCATGTGACTTGTGCTCTGATAAACTTCAATCACTCTTTACTGCTGTACTGCAAGTTGGAATGATATCACCCCCTCCCTTTCCCCCACCCAGCAGCCTAACAAAAGAACAATGGGAAGGTAACCAGATAACAGCTCCCTAACACAAGATAACAGCTGTCTGGTAGATCTAAAAACAGCACTCAATAGTAAAAACCCATGTCCCACTGTGTACTATTAACTACAGTTTAACTACTACAGTTTAACATTAACTACAGTTACATTGAGAAGGAAAAACAACAGCCTGCCAGAAAGCAGTTCCCTCCTGAAGTGCTGGCACAAGTCACATGACCAGAGGCAGCTGGGAAACTGACAGATTTCAAAACTGAATATAAAAAAATCTGTTTGCTCTTTTGAGAAATGGATTTCAGTGCAGAAGTCTACTGGAGCAGCACTATTAACTGATGCATTTAAAAACAAAAAACATGTTTTCCCATGACAGTTTCCCTTTAAAATGTCTTCCACTGAATATTATACTGAATTTTATTTAACAGAACAAAGAGTAAACTTCTTGGCAGCATTAGATTCCCTCAATGAGAGGGTTAAAGGGCTGCTCTACAACTCGGAACCCCAGAATTTGCTCCTTCTGTTACTAGTACACACTTGCCAGGAACAGTTTCTGCACAGCCTGTTCTCACAAACGTAATAAGATTTTCATAATTGCACAGGGAACATTTGTCTTAATTTGCTCACACAGTAAAGTAGCTGTGAGGTATCAGACAGGCTTTGGAAGTAGCCTGAACTGCCGTAGTGGTTTCACTGAGCATAGAGGCAAGATACTCGGATCTCTGGGCCGGCGCCCACCAAATGTAAGCGGCCAGACACACGACTACAAGTGATTTGTCTTCAGGTGTCACTGCCACACACACAACCAGCGTATGTTCTCTCTTGGCATGGAACGAAAAGGAGATTAAGGTCTGTCTCTTTTGGCAACACACAGTAAACGTGTAGAAGATCAGAAGGAAAGCTTTGAGTTTGCTTATTCTGTGGGCAAAATTCACTGCAGCGTGTTCACTGATTGTAAATTTGGGGAAATCTTGTTTCTATTACATGAACTATTTAGGAAATGTGGATGCACGGACACCCAGCATTAGATATCAGATATATGCTCCTGTACATTCTCCAAGTGCTACAAATGTAACCCACATCAAGAAAGAGAAACCGCTCATGTACAGTAAATATTCAATTCTGGTTCTCTGAGATAATATCATAAAAAATGTACTCCAAGTCTAATAACCCATTTAATGGGCCCCTGTTTAGATTAAAATATCTGATTGGTTGCTGTGGGACCCGGTGTATTACGTTGTAACTTGTAAGGTTGAATTAAAGGAGAAGGAAATGCAGAATTGCCTTGTGGGTGCCAAACGTAAGGCACACCAAGTGATTAAACTGATGAACCTCAAACCCTGGGCCGGTGCTCCTATCAGGCGAAATCTGCACCGACCCTGGGTTATAGAAGTGAGCACCATGGGGATCAGTACTTCCTTATGCGCGCTGATGTTTAGAACGAAAAGCCGGACTTTAACGTTAAAATCGCCTTTTTCGTTCTAATGCGCATGTGTCAGTCTGGGGAAATACACATCAGCGCGCATCCGGGAAATATTGATCTTCATGGTGCTCGATGGCCCCTTACGTTTGGCAACCCCAAGTCAATTCTGCCTTTCCTTGTCCTTTAAGACACATCTCCTCTGTATTTTCTCACTTGCTAAAAAGCCATCCACTCCTTTTTGAAGTCATCAAATATCTCTGCCAGCTGAAAGGAGAGCGAGAATTCAACAACTTCAGAGCCCTGAATGTTGAGATGGAACCTCCTTTCTTCTAATCAGAATGGGTGCTGTTGTGTCTGATGGAAGGACTTACTGGTAAATAAAGCATTAGAGAATTCATTATATGGTTTCCTCATATATTTATACATAGTTATCCTATCTCCGCTTAACTACCTCTTCTTCAGTATAAACAACCCCAACTTGACCAGTCTTTCATCATAAATGAAATGCATACCCCTTTCCAGCTTTGTTGCTCTTTTTTGGCCTTTTTTTTAATTCAATAATATCCCATTTGAGCACTTCCCTAGGTGAAGTCTTACCGGCACTTTCTAAAGTGGAAAAATAACCTCTCATGCAGTGAATCGAGGCCTTTTTAAAACAATTCAAACTATTTTTGCACTTGCAGCTCCTGACTGGAATTGCTTTCTACAGCAAAGTATATTTTATCTTCTAGGACCCCTACCCCTAGGTTCTTTTCCATTATGGATTTGCCTAAAACAGTCCCATTAATAGAGTGACTGTATATTTTTCCTCCTGGATGGATTTCACATCCTGGATGGAATTAATTTGACTACATAGTTTTGTACCAGCTGCAAACACTGATACATATGATAATTACAATACCTTCCTCTAAGTCATTAATGAACAATATAATATATAATTATATTGATGTAAGATCATACACTGTAATGTGCCTTTATTGCATTTGATTTTGAGGGCTTATACTTGGATTTAAATGTGATTTGGCAATTCTGTATTGCTTGTCTCTTCTCCGGCATTTCATTGAGACCTCTGTAGAGCTCAATTGTGATTTAAAATCAATAATGAATGCAACAAGAAAAGCAAGCAACATGGTAGCCCTTACTCATATATAATAGATAAGATAAGATTCCTATTGTGCTCATAAAATTCTCTCTGTATAGTTATTTTAATTAAAAAGAAGATAATACCATACATAAGTCTTTGATGACTCAAGAATAATTTCACTTTTATTTGGTAAAATGAAGCACTAATATAATTGCAAAGGAATTAAATGGAGATAAAGAAAAATAAACCATGAGTTTACTGGGGGCCTGGGACAGATATGAATGATGTATCATCTCTGCTTTTATGGATACAAATTCGACCAATGAATTAAAATCCTTCGACTTCGATTTTTCACCGAATTTGGCATTCCTGGGGTCAAAGAAAAATCGTTTGATCAAAGGATTTTAGCGTACGATCGAAAAAAATTGATAAAATAAAACTTAGAAAAATGGTCTAGCAGGTCCCCAGAGGCTAACATAGCACTTCGGCAGCTTTTATTTGGCGAAGTAAAAAAAAAAATTAAGTTTTTTCAAAGAGACAGTACTTCGAAATTCGATTCGAATGGTCGAAGTAGCCTATTTGACAAAAAAGCATTGATTTTCGAAGTTAAGGCGTAAAACTCGCTATTGAGAAGACCCGCAACCCGACCTGTGATCCACTGACCCGCATCTATACCTGCTCCCGAAACTTCTACCTGCAACCTACAGGGTACCACAGGTTTTTGTGGGTAACCAGTGGGTACCCGTGGGTACCTGGCCCGCTGCAAGACTATACTTGCTTGCCACTCACTTGCAAATATTTGGGAGGCTAATATAAATAGCAGATACACATACAATGCACAAAAACCAAACAACTACTGCTGTCTACACCGTCTGATTTGACTGAACTCAAATATGCAGATATGGCTCTATTTCAATAAGTTTAATGAACAATTATGGTCAAATAAAGTAAACATAAGTCTTTCTTGTATATCCACTACACTAGCTATCTAATATCACCTGAAGCTCTCTGGACTCATTAGGTAGTGATCCAATAATAGTCTGGCACACTTTGTCAAGGGCATCATTTTC
The DNA here is from genome assembly GCA_024363595.1 of Xenopus borealis. Classification (NCBI taxonomy): domain Eukaryota; kingdom Metazoa; phylum Chordata; class Amphibia; order Anura; family Pipidae; genus Xenopus; species Xenopus borealis. Next base: position 19,930,440 of record CM044447.1, on the reverse strand, counting down.
TTTCAGTTGTGATTAGGCTTAAAACTTAATGCTGGATAAGGAGTAGAAATAGAAGTATGCCCAATCAAGCTTAAGCCCAAGATCTTGTTCCCTTCCTAAAAATGTGAGGTATGTGCAAAAGGAGATGGTTTTTAAGAAAGAAAGAGAGAGAGAGAATGTTCAAACCACCATAGTATCTGAATGCTTTTGTACAACATTTCTATTGGTCCAATAATCTATGCTTCTCGATTCCAGAGTTCCAGTATGCTGTTACCTGGTATATCAATCTGAGAACTACATGTGCCAAGGTGCCCTACCTTTTTTTACCCGTGAGTAACATTCAAATGTAAAAAGAGTCTTGGAGCAATACAAGCATGAATAGTTTGGGAGGCGGGGGCACGGTATATGGGCTGTGGCTATTTGGTAGACTCTATGTGGACTGGCAGCCTACAGGAGCTTCTGTTTGGCAGTATACCTGGTTAAAAAAAGCACTTGCTTTGAAGCCACTGGGAGCAACATGCAAGGGGTTGGTAATCAACAAGTTGCTCAGGAATCACTGGTTGGGGAACTCCTAATAGTCCTAATATCACATCAGCTTTCTTCAAACTTAAGCTAAACATCTGCTTCTGAGAGTTAGGTGAAAAAGCTTTTCATTAAGGTCTTCATGCACCTGCTCTGCCAATAAAATCAGTTTACAGTGTCATCTGCACACAGCCTTGTCTTCTGGAAGTTTATTAATAGTGTTTGAAGAAAAAAGTATGTATTAATGAAAATGAACACAGATAGCTATGTGCTCTGTAGGGGTTTAGTCAAAGAAGCATATGGGAACTTGAACTTGAACATTTCCTTCTTAAAACTCACATCAATTGTTAAGGTCTTACTAGATTTGTGTGACTTGTAACTTGTGGGATTGCAAACCATTTTACAAAGCAATAGTTCAGGAAAAATGTAGGAAAGACATAAAATCTGAGTCTGATCTACCAACCCCTATTAATCACTCAACCAACCATTTACTGGATTAGTGCAGTGACAGAGATAACATTGGATTGGTTGCTGTTGGTTACTATACCAAGAACAGACTATGCATCTATATGGTTCTTAGATTCCTCTGTTAGTTCATAATTAATATTTAATAAGGAGCTTCTTGAGGCTTAAGGTGATGGCAGATGGGATGTATTGTTACCCACAAAACACCTTTGCATTGAAGTCAATGTGAATCTTTGCCTTCTCCTCCATTTTTGCACAATTACACATTTTAAATTTTTTATTTACTGTACATAGACTTCAATGTAAAAGTTTATTAAAAAATGTGTCACCTGTGTTGGGGAAGATTTAGTGCAAGCGACAAACTCGTACAGTGCCATCACCCTTATATTCTTACCGAGTATACACACATTGCTATATTACAATAGTCTGCAATTTTCAGAAGTTTTATATTATGTAAGATTATGTTGTAATATTATGTGAATCATTTGGTTAGTGCAGTCGTGGTTAGGGAAAACAACCAAAAGCACATGCACTACTTGGGTGTGCACACTATGCTTGCACCTAGGCCCTACCCTGTAACCAGTCTGAAATAATATTATCTGAAAACAATTTAATGTGTTTGTTAAATAAATATTATGGTGACCAAACATTTTCTGAAAATTCTGTGGTCAGTTCTATGTCCAGACAGCCAAATATAATTAATTGCAGTGATTACTTCTCCTTCTTGTGTTCAGTTTCTAGGTGGAATCCGTACATGTGAGAAAGGGTAGACTTGAATGTTGCAAATATACAAAAAAAAAATTTTTCATATAAAAAAATACGTTGCTTATGAGTGTTGTGTGGTTTATTCTTCCAGCAGTTAGGAAAACCTATGCATCCCAAATTACTTTTTTTTTTTTACTTATTATTTATCCAGACATTTCAGAATTACAGACTCCTTTTTATCCAAATTTTTAAAAAATGATTTCCTTTTTATCTGTAACAATGAAACAGTACCTTGTACTTGATCAAAATTAAGATATAATGAATACTTATTACAAGCAGAACCAGTCTATTGGGTTTATTTAATGCTTATATGGTTTTCTAGTAGACTTAAGGTATGAAGATATAAATTATGGAAAGATCCATTGTCCGTAAAATCCAAGAAACAATGTTGTTGGGCTTACTAAATCATATTAAAACTGTATAGGAGAGGACAATCAAGATAAGTAATTAAGAATAAGAGTAAAATTGAACTCTCATGGTCAGTATATTTTTTGATTGATGAGAGTCAGTGACCCCAAACACCAGATAAAGGGGTTCATTTTCTAAGTGCACTGCAGTGTGCAAAGTGCAAAAGCAGACACAATGTGCCATGTTTTTTGCACTTGATGCCGTACACTTCTCTAAATTTCCACAGGTCACTGATCTTCAAAACATACTTATGTTCCCCTGTGAAAACAGTGCTAGCTTTGTTGGGCAGCTCTTTAAAAACTGATGTCCAACCATCTTAACAGGTCCTGGACTTAAGTGTTTTCTTTTTTAATGAGCCAATAGTTCAAAAACATATGATGACCAGCCATCTTAAGAGCAGTCAGTTTCTAGTGCAAAGTAGCCTGTATGGAGGCGAATAGTTTTATCTGAGTGTAACTGTTAAACTGTGAAATTCCCACTGAAAATACATATTTTTAAATTGCAGAAATGGCAGATGATTAATAATAGCTTTGCTCAACACCAGAACGCCAAATACTTTCTACAGGATGTTATGAATGCTTATCAGTAATAAAAGGTAAACACACCTTCAGAACTTTAAAGCACTAAAAGTACGGTCATATTTGCAAGTTTCGGAAGTTCTTTGTTTAACATCTGATAAACTGGGCAGTAACATGCCACAACAAAAGGCAGGTCAGGAAATGAAGTGACAGCTCCCGAAAGACTTGGAAGTGTTCATTTTTCTCTTTCACTTTTACATACTTGGTTTATCCCTGAGAAGAAAAAACAAGTACACTATACATATGGCTACTGTGATTGCCGGGCCATTTTCAGCCAAACAAAAGCCTAGAATTACAGAGACTCCGACTCTGAGGGTTCTGTAGCCAAAAATAAATAATCACATTTTGCAATATAGTGGATTCAAGAAAACGTGATGGACACTATGTAAATGTACCAATGTATCCTGTCATTTAAAAAAACATCAATGTAATTATGCAGTAAATAGCTTGTGTGTCACACAACTTAATTAAACTTGAGTTTTATAAGAAGTAATGCAACCCTTTGATTAAATATTATGATGTCACATCAAATTGTATCCTCAAAACAATGACCAGATCCTAAAAATTTTTTTTTGTTATTCCCTTGAGAGAAAACAGTTTGCCAGAAGACTGGGGTCACTATTTATGTTACTATAACTACCTAGACAAATGAAAGTGGATGCAATTGACCTGGTGGTAGAAGCAGGTCTGAGAAGGAATGTAGATAAGCTATGTCAGGTGCAGAGGAAAGGAGCCTGCCAGCACTTAGAAAGTTTACAGATCTTTATCGGTCTCAGACTCTTTTTTTGTATCTGTCTCAGTAGTAGGTCAAGTGTTGCTCTCCTGTGGCAAATTCACTCCTTTTCATCAACAGGTAAATGTGTTTTCCCTTCTTTCTGGAAATATGTAAGATTTAATTTATTTTTCAGGTTTTCACTAAACAGTATTTTTTGTAAAATATATTATTATATTGTATGATTGTGCATGGATAAATCAAACTTAATCCTCAATTTCAGATATATAATGCAACCTGAATATCAAGTGAATGCTCCTTATTAAATATCATAATTTTACCAGTTTGGAAGTGAGTCCAACGTTCTGAATATAAAATGAAGTGAACATCATGGCCCACTTTTGGTGAACCTAAAATAATACAGGTCACAAAATGTGCAGCAGGTCTAGAAAACTATAGCAACTAGTCAGATGTTTGAATGGTTGGTATGGCTTACTAGACATGGTGCAAACATTTCAGCTTTTACCCACTAAAAGCATTCTGGGTACAGAGCTAACAAGGAACACATTCTGATCATTCTGGAGCAGAAAATACAATGCTTTCCTTGCTCTGTACAAGCTATGTAGAACAGTTGAACTTAATTATCCACACTAATGAGTCATCAAGAGGTTCTAAATCGTTCCAGCAAAAGTAAAAGAGTGTCACTAGGTCTGAGTGACAAAGTCTTGAAACGGACAGCGTCTGGTCTTGGACTCTATTCGCAAAACCACCTCATCTCCTTTACTAAACACTTGGCCAGACATTTCATCAGTAGATTGAAAAGGCCGCAGCCACATTTTATTAAACCATAAGTTAACAATAACACATCTTTACATTTTCAAACATATTAACATTAGAACAACTATCCAGATGAATCTGCACCACTAGCCACTGGAGGCTGCTCCTATGGAGATCATCTTGCTAACCAACATATCCAAATTCTGAGGCCAGTCCTCTAGCCCTTGTCTCTCCCCTTTTGACAGTGGCCAATTTCCACAACCCCTAGTCTCAAACCTACCCAACTTCTGCCATGACTCCTGTCCACTGACTCCACCATTATCCTCCTTCCTCCATACATATGCGGTCACTTGGATTTGTGTGTTTAATGCATCGTGACTTAACTCATCTATCCCATTTATCCCACTTAGCACAGAATATTGTGTCACAGCATCCCATCCAATTAAAGAGTTCACCATTGAAAACAATGGTACTTTGGTATGCTAATGAAAAGGTTAAATGCATTAAATGAGTTAAGATAACTTTGGATAACACAGTTTCTTCAATTAGCCCTGAGTCACGACGCATTTAACTTACAAATCCAAGTGACTACATCTGTATCTTCATCTAAAAAGCCCCTCCCTGAAAAGGTAAAATGGTGCCGATCCCTTAATGTTCTAACCTCTTCTCACTCTCCTGTGCCAATCCCCTACTGAACTATATTCTTCACAACCCCTTGCTCCCTAAAACTTCCAGGTCCACTTCCCAACCCTGCCATGTCAAGTTTCAACTGTAGTCTTGACCAAGTCCTGGAATTGTTTTCAGTCTTCTTTTCTCCCAGTCCAGAACTATGGCGCTGCCTCTCCCATCTCAATCAAGGTGATACTGTATGTGAACTCTTATTTATAGTCCTATATATAACTATATATATATATATATATATATATAGATATAACTATATATAACTATGACTGAATGGCTGATAGACCAATGTTTCCTGGGAGTCCTGCTGTTCTTTGTATTCTTAGACCCATGGTTGAATTCCTGATAAAATAATGTTTTCCTGTGGAAGCTATTTTAGGAAATAATGAGGTTCCCAACTGGATATTGGAACCCAAGGCAAGGGAATGAACTGAGAAAGTCTTACAACCACTGCTCTAAACAGTGGATTGTATTGGAATGGATCATTACCACTTAATGACATTGCGTGAACTGATTTTTTTTCTGCAAAGACCCAATAGCTCGTCTCCAACTCCATCTCTATGATAAAGCATTCATGACTACAGAAACGTAGAAGCTGACACAGGTAAGTAATGAGAGAAGTTGCATAGGGAGGGGCAAGGCTTTAGTTTTGAAAAGCTAGCTTTTATTTAAATGGATATTGACACATTCCTGTAAAAACCTGGAACACATCAGTATAACTTTAATAGTATTATTATTCTTATAGACTTTAAGGTGAAAAGTATAACAGAATTGACCATTATTATTTCTTAAGTGTTACAAACTCCAGTTACTAATTATATTCATTTTTTTATATCAACATTTATTTTTGAGGTTCAGTCCTTAAACCTTCTTTCTGGTTACTGGCTCTTTGGGTGGTTCTGTCAGTTCTGATTATTTCTCTGGGCACATAGATTGCAGTTCTCTGGCGCCAGTCAGTGACAGAACCTTCCCAAAAGGATTTTGCAATCTGTCCCCACTATCAGCATTCTAGATTTAGAAAAGAAACATGTTCTTGGTGAGAAACAGTTCACTGCCTTAAGCCAAAGTCTGTTAGTTTGCATGGATTTTCACTTGCATGGATGTTAAAGAGGCAGTTCACCTTAAAATGAACTTTCAGTAGGATTGGGACACTGTTTATGTACAAAAGTTGAAGTGCCCCTTTAACTGTCATCACATATGATATTTACCTTGTGGATTATTGCAGTAAATGGAAACTTGAAAACAAGCATAACATTTGCTGCATTTTTAGTAACCTATAGTTATCGGTCAGATGCTTCAAGCTGACCGAGAAATGCTACAATCTGATTGGTTGCTATGGGTTGCTAAAACAAGAGCAAACCTAATACCTTTTATTATATTAGTTCTTTGTGTGATGCTGATAAATGCAGTTAGATTCTGGCAGAGGTGTTAGATAATCCTACTCATATGCTAAAGCTTTATATTCTATATATGCTTCTCAGGATGGCAGCTTCAGAGGTGATACTGTAAAAAAAAATTTTTTTTGTTGTCATGTTCCTATTGGCTTTGTCACATGCATGAAAAATGTCCCAGGGGATGTCAAATAAGGCCTATGATTTGCTGTTTGTGAGCCCCTGTGTGGACTGGCAGCCTATAGGAGGCTCTTTTTGACAGTACACCTGGTTTTTATACAACCAAAACTTGCCTTCAAGCCAAGAATTCTAAAATAAGCACAGGGTCAGAAAAAACACGGTGGGCCCCGCACCCAGATTTTTTGTTTTGCTCCTTCCTGACTTGATCACCAGAAAAATATGCGCCTACACACAAACGCACATGCCGGCGGCTTATCAACCCGAGAAACATACTGCAGAGACTAGAGTGGGGGTAGTCATATAGAAAGATTCATTCCATTCTATACCTGTCCCCTAATTTACACCCCTCTGCCAGAACCTGGCCTAGAAATACTCCTGACTAGGGCAGCGTCAAATAGGCATAACCTAATCAATTTGCATACATTCCAGAACTTCCCCTTACTTAAATTTAAGCCACTAGATAACAAAATTAGAGAGAGAGAGAGAGAGAGAGAGAGAGAGAGAGAGAGAGAGAGAGAGGTTTTGAGAACTATGAAGGCTACAGCTTTAATTGACAATTTGTTACAATTTTACAGTATCAAAATGATTTAAAAAAACACAGTTTCTTTAACCAAATAAGTTTAGGGAACAATACCAAAAACACCCAACAGAAATGATTGCCATAGGTCCCACCAACTTCTTTTTTTTAGGGGGCTACCATGCCTGCCATCCAACCCTGAGGGCTCCTATGTTCAAGTAGGCAACTAGGGATCAGCAAAATATTTAGTTGAGAAAAAAACTACACTGGATGAAAAAAAAATGTTGCATGATGGAAAAAATTTGTATGGTTTGAGAAATTGTTGCATGAAAAAAACTCATTGAATTCATTGCATTTGCATTTTAGGCAAAGCAAAATGGGTCAGATTCGTCCACCACTACACGCAACTGATTTACCACCTAGCAGGACCAGTGGCCGCAGAGCATATAACACATTCCAGTTGGCTACATTGTTATAATAAGTCTGGGCATCAACCCCCAAATGATACGCTTTTCCCACCAGCTGTGATGGCAAAATTAAATTATACTTCACTTTATTTGATTTTAGGGAAAGTGGAATGTAGCTTGAAGTGACCTCTTACACTGCTAGCGGCTCTCTTCAACCCCCGGCTGGCTGCTTGCTCTGCAAACATCCCACCTCCAATGGTGCCAATGCTGCTCTGCCTCCTCCTAGCCATGTCTCTGCTACCCTATGCTACCATGCTCTGCGGCCAATTGAGCACTAAGCTCTAGCATTTGTAACCCAGGAATTAAAAAAATTACAACTAATATGTTTGATCATAGGCCCTAGGGCCCAACAATTTGATCCCAATAAGAAGAATACCGGCGGTTAACTTGAGGGCAGCATCAACAAACCAATGTGTTCCTCGATCTGACAGGACTTTTAAAATCGCTCGATCAATATCTGGCTGACTTTCGACCAGATATCGATCAGGGAAGCTTGTAGGAGTGCCCCATACTCTGCCCAATAAGCTGCTGAATTAATTTGTTGGCACCTTAAATCTGCCCATGTATGGAGGCCTTAAGTTTATTTTAAACATAATTCCTCAACATCAACTAATTAGCTGTGACAATTCCATTTCTATAACTAGTTACTGGTTTACTTAAGCACCACAGCCATCAGTTCTCAGTGTTGTACTGTAAATGTCTTCAACTATGATGGAATTTTTTTAAAGCTTTACAAATAGGCAATGTCTATTCTGATGGAAAATATGGGGGGGACATTACTTCTTACATGCTCAATAAATATTGTCTTTTTTTTTTTTGTTGAAAATGTGCTGCCTGGAAAGCATCTAGGGAACTAAATGGGAAAATTTGGGGCTGAGGATTTTCAAGAAATTTTAGTACCGGAAAACACTGGACCTTGCTTCTTCCTGGAATTTTCTGGAAAAAAAAAATCATAATACATATTGGGAAGGATTAAAGTATAAATAGGTGATAGACAAGATGTCACTGGTTCGAGTACATGGAATGGGCCATCTGTTGTCTTAACGACCAAACAGAATGGAAGGAAATTGCTGCCTCATGTTGTTTGGAAAAGGTTAGTGAAGGTCTTATTGAAATTACACGTAGTCCTATGAATATTGATCGGCTGGCTGACACATTGCTAGTTGTTTTGAAACTTTCTCTGGAAACCCAGCTCTAACGGACCTCAAACACGCCTTCTGCTCTCAATAACTTCTGCTCTTCTTGAAATAAACAGGTATGTTATATAAAGCTCCAGAGGATTGTAAAACGTGACCATGTCAATCATTTTTCTGCTGATTTTCTTTCCATGCTACTACATACAGAACAGAACACAGACTGCTGAAGGGTACAGTTCCACGGAAAAGCTAAGAAATCTACATAGGTCTGAAATATCATAGGGCCAGTTAACTGGTTGTTTGCTGGAGGGATTTGAAAAGGAGCTCTGTCCTTTGAGCTTCAAGATAAAAACAATTTGTATGAATTCATGGGATTCTTTATCTAGAAAACCATCATCCATAAAGCTCTTAATTAAGGGAACGCCATCTCCCCTAGACTCCATTTTAAATGAATAATTCAGATTTTTTTTAATTATCTACTTTTTCTCTATAATTACAAAACAGTACCTTGTATTAACTTGGAATTATAATTAAGATATAATTAATTATTATTACAGGTAAAAAAAAATATCCTTTACGTCTACTTAATGTTTACATCAGTCCCATACAGATACTTTGAAAGGTTTTACGTGCATAGAAGACACAGAGATTTCACATAACCAAGGTTTCAACAGGGCTATAAGGGGTGCATCAAAGTCACTATTTTGGTATTCAGGCCAAACTCGGATTCCTTCAACAAAGATTCAGCTGAATACCAAATCTTAATTTCCATATGCAAAAGGGAAAAAAGAACTGCATCTGACAAAAAGTCATGTAATTTTAAGAATTTGGTTCTGCCAGGCACTAAGATTCAGTCAAATCCAAAACCCTCTGAGAAAGGTCTAATACGAAACAGAATCCTGGATTTGGCGCATCCCTAAAAGCTAGTGAACATGCAGGGCTGGAGAATGAAGTTGGTGTTATGTTTTGGTAGCCGAGGATGAGCAGGGTATAACAGTGCTTTATTAGCAGGTTCATGCAGCCATTACACAACAGCAGTAACTTGAACTCTATTGCTTTTTAACAGTATAGAAGGTAAAGTGTATGCACAGTATAACTCATGTGCACAGTGACCTCTACAGGCCATTTGTATAAACACCACATATTCCCCCTATAGTAGGAAAGCATTTCATCTGTTAGATTACCAAACTCACAGGTAACAACCAGAAGAGACATTTCGTCGCCAATTTGTTGTGTTTTGGTAGCCGAGGATAAGCAGGGTATAACATTGCTTTATTAGCAGGTTCATGCAGCCATTACACAACAGCAGTAACTTAAACTCTGTTGCTTTTTAATAGTATATAAGGTAAAATGTATGCATAGTGTAACTCATGTGTACAGTGACTTCTACAGTTGGCATAAGCAATATGGCAACCAGTAACCTAAGCCATCTATATCAGGAAACCCATTATCCAGAAAGCTCTAAATTATGGAATGGCCTTCCTCTGGATCAAAACTCTAGGCAGGCTTATTCAAGCAAATTGGTTGATCTTGATGGATGTAAGTAATTTTTTAACTTCACCCCCTATGTTACTATATATATAAGCCTTTTTATGACTATCATGATTGCTGCCTTCCTTGATCTGTTCCTGATATTCAGATCTATAACAGATGGTAATCACATGCTAACTACTCCTACTGTGGCCTCCTACCTCAGAAAAATGTCCTTCCTGACTCCAAGATGGCAATTGGAATAGTCCCTGGATCAACATGTACTATAAGTTATCTTCCATAACCCTGTATTCCCTCACTTGCTAAAAAGCCATCCAACCCCTTCTTAAAGCTATCTAATGCAGCAGTCCCCAACCAATGGTCCACAGTCCTGAACTGGGCCTCTGAAATTAATCTTGCGCACTTGAATTGGACGCAGGCCACTAGAATTGGGTACCAGCACACCCAAATTGGATGCTGGTGACCAGAATTGGACATGCCTGAATTGGACATCGACCCCTTCGGACCCCCAACTCCCCCCCAGTCCTTGCAAAATATTTTGCCACTACACCAGTCCCCTGACCAAAAATGTTGGGGACCCCTGATCTAATACATCAGCCACTACAACTAATTCAGGGAGAGTAACTACCAGCTAGATTTGGAGTTTAGCCTTTAAGGAAATTCTCTTAGTAAAGGTGAGCAATTGTTACCCTCCTCCTCTGAAAGCAGACAAATAACAGATTGTAGTTTTGAGGTCTCTAATCAAGTGACATATAAGTGGTGGCTGCCAGGATAATTAATCCTCACAACCAAAATTTACAGAGCTACCAAGAAGCTGAATTAGAAGACCACCCAAGCAATCACAATCCACCTTTTTCACATATATGATCTTCATATAGATAGCAAAAACAATTGCACTGCTGTAGGTTCTTTATTATATTCTAGCACCACAGAAATCAAGCCCACTGAAACCAGATTACCTGAAGTGTTTGCCATTGGCCATTTCTGAGAAGAAAAAGAAGCCAGCACAAGATGAGTCATGCAGGGAAAAGGTTAAACTGTAAACCAAGACCTGGCTTCTAACTGAGTGCTAGAGCAAATATTTGCTCATAAGGTATATTTCTCTCTGAGCTGGGAGTGGTGTGTTTCCACACACTGCATGTAATTAAAGCTAGAGAAAACATTTCAAATTATTGCACATTTTCCCTTCTTGTATTTTTAACTCATTAGGAGATTTTTTTTTTTTTAAATAAGGCGCACAGTGGACCCGGAGAAATATATTTAGATACAAGGTATTTTAAAAACTGAAAATCTTAAATAAATGAGTAAAATATTTTGTATTGCTTTCTGTTTCAATGTACACAAGCGAATCTACAGAGTTTCTAGGCAGGTCTAAAAGAAACGTTTTAGTCTACATTCACTCTTGTGCCTTCTGTACAGTCTAGACCAGCACTATTAGGATAATACATATACAGTCATTTTGATTTGGCTAGCATAGCTATGAATATAATTACAAGTACAGGAAATACTTGTGTTGAAAATGCAAACTGAATCTTGCTGACTATTTAGACACACTTTCTTGCTCTAATTCAAAAGTAAACATCTAGGACATCAGTCTCTATGTACTCAGCATCTCAAAGATCATTTCAAAACCTTTGATTTTGAAAGACTGTATACAAGTATCAGCTTGCCTTTTGTTGCAGAGTTTGAATTTTCAAATACTAAAATAGAATTACATATAGATATAGTACTTCACCAAAAGCAGCGTGAGACTGGGGGAGGGTCTGAACCCACCGGGGCTGCCACATCAGGGCCCCAGGGGCCTCTGCTCCAGCTGAAAAACCCACTCTGTAACGTGTACTCCACCTCTGCGACAGCACATACATTTTTTTGGGAATCAGTGGATGGGGAGGTCACAAAGGCAAGCAGGAGGTTGTGGCTGTGGGGAGTGGGTCCAACCCTGGCTATTAATATTCAAACATTTGCCTGTCTAACATCACATTCCCAAACCAAGGGTAATAATATGATGTTTGACCTGCCTTTCATGCTATAACAATCTCTTCCCATATGGGAAGGCATTTCACTAGATGATGATAGGATTTGCTTCCATTTAGCCACAAGAGCATTTGGGGAGTTTGGGTACATATGTTGGAGACCAGGAATGGCTTGAAGTCACTGTTCCAAATCATTCCACAAGTGTTCAATTCAGAGCTCTGTGCAGCCCAGGCAAGTTCTTCCACTGTTATCTCCAGTGAGGGCCCCCTAGCCCCAACCCCCCTGTGGCCCCCCTGCACTTATCTATTGCTTTCCTTGGCAGTGACCTGGGCCAGGGAGGCAGGTAGGGAGAGAGGCCGTGTTTCAAGCAGGGAGTGGGTCTGAGCCAGATTTTTTTCTTGTTGCACCCCCGGCCCAGTCCAACCATGGTTATCTCTGCAAACCTATTGTGTATGGATGCTACTTATTCCACAATTATATTATCCTACTGAAATTGGAAAGGACCCTTGCCCAAATTGTCACAAAGTAGGAAGTATGACTTTTCTATAGTGGCTCCTGTTTCAGCAATAATAACTGTGGCATAAATAGCCAATTCCAATAATTAGAAGGGATGTCCATATTCTTGGATATAAAATGTTCTCAGTCCCTTTAAATGCTTACCAATATTTAATTTTTTTTTTAAAAAATTATGTCGATAATGTTTATGTGAGTTTGCTCACAAACACTCTGATTCACCCAACACCCTACCTACATTCCAGTAAGCCCTGATCCTTTGGGGTTCTGGGTCTTCTCTGTCATCTTCACCCATTGAGAGTTGATTTAAGACTAAAGATTTAATAAAGGCAAGTACAATAACAGAATTCTAGCAAACAGGACAGATTTGCTCATCACTAAAATAAATAAACAGAGAGGTATTGCATACGTTTGCATATATTAGAGTGAACTATTTGTATCTGGAAAAAAAATTATATTTTTCAAGGAGGGTTAAATCCATCATTTAGAGAAAAAGTTACAAGTTGTTACACTATCTTTTTAATGCGCATAGTTGGAATTGCTTCTAAACTCTGTTTCAGTAGCATGCCATTTGGAAGTTGGCCAGCATTTAGCTTTATTAATTCTTGTAAGGACTCATTTACCCAAAGTACAAAATCCACATTTTTGCCTGCCAATGTCTGTCAGGTGCAATGATACTGGTACAGGTATTGACTGGCAGAGAATCACACTGGCAATCATAAATTGTGGTAGACATGGAACATGCCACACAAGGGTGTATATGGGTGTCCACATCCATTACCATTGTCCGCATGCACAAGTCACAAGAAGAAGTGTCTGTATATAGATGGTGCATGGGGGGCCATGTATTTACTTTCTGATTACGGGTTGCGATCAAGAGCAGGGCTATGTTGTGCTCAGCAAAACTTTTTATTTGTGCATATGTTGGTTTGGAAGAAGAAAAAAAATCTTTTCTGAGATACCAGCTCCATTCTGTGATTGGATTTAAGATTATTTAGTCCCTTCACTGACCATTTAACCCTTAGGGGCAGATTTACTAAATTCACATGAAATTCACATGAAAAATCGAAGTTCGATCGAATTTGTATCAAATTCGAATCTTCAAATATGCAAATTAGGCAAATTTGACCATCGAATAATCGAATTCGAATGATTCCAATATTCGAATAAAATTTTAATTGAATATCCGAAAATTCGATGGCCGAATACGCCCTCTTTACATTTTTATTCGACCACCTACTTCGCCAGATTAAAGCTACCGAAATGGGGATCCTTCCCTTAGATCGAATATAAAAAATTCTATATTCGATAGTCGAATTTGAAGGATTTTACTTCCCCACTATTCCCTTGTTTGAATTTCAAATTTTTTATATTCGAAATTCGACCAATAGTAAATCTGCCCCTTAGTATCAGACATGCTTTGATATCTATCTCACAGTTCATTATTGCATTCTGCATACCCACACTGCAATACTAAATTAAGTGTTGTAAAGCAGCAGTCAGGAAGGTGAAGTCAGAGGAACAGATTGGGACATAGGCTAAGACGAACCCTCAAACATGTTTAGTACATTAAAAGTATAGAAAGTGTAGCACCATTAAACAATGGAAATAAAATTGTTATAAAGGATACAGTAAAGGAAAACAGGCTTAACCAGTTCTTTTCTTCACTTTATACAAATGGAGGGACAGCGTTTTAAGACCCACTTTAAAGGGGTACAGATTGGTTAGCTCAATCAACTCAGTGGTGAGCAGGATATGGTACAAGTTTAACTCAAAATCATTGTGGACAAAGCACTAGGGCCACATGGAAAACACCCCTCGGTACTCGAAGAGCTAAGTTCAGTTTAGCCAAGCCTCTGTTTCTGATTTTCTCAGATTCACTTTGGGTACGGTACCTATGGGTTTAAAGAAAAGCGGATGTAATTATGGTAATTATGGAATGGTTATTACGAGGGCGTACATTCCAATTAGAAAAAAGGAGGTTCCATCTTAATGTTCAGAAAAGGTTTTTTTTTACTGTGAGAGCCGTGAAGTTGTGGAATTCTCTCCCTGAATCAGTTGTACTGGAAGATACAATAGATAGCGTCAAGAAGGGAAGTAGATGGAGATGAAAATATCTCTGAGTATAAAATTTATTCAGGTACTGGTACAATTGTGATCTTAGAGTCAGGAAGTGCTTTTTTTTCAATTTAGGTTCCTATGTTACTAATGCATCTTTATTTATTATTCACTTACATATGGCTTATAGTATATGTACTGTTTAAGCAAAAGTAAGGACTGATTTGTGAAGTTGGTGGTAACTTTTTTGTGTCAGTGGGGCTCATTTATCAACACTGGGCAAATTTGCCCATGGGCAGTTACCTATAGCAACCAATCAGTGATTAGCTTTATGAAGCCAGCTGCAAGTAGAACAATGAATGCGGCAATCTGATTGGTTGCTATGGGTAACTGCCCATGGGCAAATTTGCCCAGTGTTGATAAATGACCCCTAGTGTGTCATCAAATACCAAAATGCAGATACAGGTATGGGACATGTTATCCAGAATGCTTGGGACCTGGGGTTTTCTGGATAACAGATTTTTATGTAATTTGGACCTTCATACCTTAAGTCTACTAGAGAATCATGTAAACATTAAGTAAGCCCAATAGGCTGGCTTTACTTCCAATCAGGATTAATTATATATTATTTTGGATCACATACAAGCTACTGGTTTATATTACAGAGAAAAAGGAAATAATGTTTAATAATTTGGATTATTTGAATAAAATGGAGTCTATGGGAGATGGCCTTTCCATATTAATAGTAACGAATCCCATACCCATGCAGCATTCTGCATTAACTTTGAATTTGAAAAGGCAAGAAGTCCCATGTCAGTTTCTGATTGGGCCAATCACTCTCTCCACCAGAAGCCAGTGAAAAAGATGCCAGTTAATCATACCATCTATAGCAGCAAAGAAGTAAGGATTACACAGTTAGTTAAAGTATTCATTATTTCATTGATCTGCAATTAATGCTCCTACATCCTCTTTCAGTAATTCTATAATGAAGTTAAACTGAAAAATCCAAATCCTCCACTGAGATTGAGATTTTGCATTTCTTTGGATGCTCAACGTTCTGCAGGTCTAATCATCTACATCAGCCAATCAGCAGATTGAATTTCCTGAACCCCTGTTTAAAAGCAAGTATGGTTGATATTGGTTATTGCACCTGAACATATCTAGATGGTTAAGATCATTCACCATTGTAATTAGAAAACCCTTTTCTAGTTAGGCTGAAGCATAAGCGCAAAATTGCCACAATGAATGGTTCATACTGGAAAACTGAGTAGAAGTACAGCTTTTGGATGGTGGACACTTTTAAATGTAGGCTCTCCAGTGGGCTATTCCAATAGTGCCTTTGATAATGCTTTAAGTAATGCTGAGATCTCTCGGAATCTCATGGATATAGGTATAGCTCTGGTCTGACTAAGAATGGTAGGATTTTCCTATAGCCAATGAACTAAGAAAGTGAAATGCATGCCGTATTGTGTATAGTGTCACAACACATGCATGTGCCATTGATATCAAACACCTCCTCATTATATAGTGAGATAACCTCCTCCTCCTGACTAAGCAAATGGCCTCATTTTTTTCAATACTTCTATTCTGCTGCACACCACAGAGGCTCATCCAGTTCCTAACTGTGAGCAAACAGCATCCTTGAATAAAAATATTATCAAAACGTGAAAACTATAAACTGTGAGTGACAGGTGCAATTAATCATCAGGCATCTAAAACTGTTAAGGCAATCTGTCCATCAAATGCATTTTGTTCTGTGCTGGGTGTCATGCCTATGCAGTGTTTTACTCCTTCAAAATAATAAAGTGCCTATATACTTAAGCAACGAATAAGGTTATCTTTTTGAAAAAAGTCATCAATAATATTTTCCTATTCTGAAAACTTCTTATTTACAATGGTAGAGGTCTCCCTTGCACATATATATCAAAATGTGTGTTTTTGTGCAAGATTGAGCCTCAAAAGCGTCGGAAAGTGGTGCCTCAGTTCTTTATGACGTACACGCAGAGACACTTTTATCCTATTTCAACTAAATATCTACTCTGATACATTCTGAAGATTAGCATGAAGCCATGGGGAACGTCACAAAGAATAATTTTGGATCACAGCGATCCTTATAGCTGTTCACAACATTGTCTCTGCACAATAACCAGGAAAATATGTAGAATAGTAGAAAGGAGGTTCTAGCGAAATATTCTGAAGGGGGTTGTTGCAGTAACATAGTAAGTTAGGTTGAAAAAAGAGACAGGTCCATCATGTTCCACCTTTTAACTTATTTTTTAATTTGCCTAACCGCCAGTTGATCCAGAGTAAGCCTCAAATACCATCAAATAATACAAAGAGACAATTAAAATGGACCCATATAAAAGTTAAGCCAGATAAAACAAAGATTTCAAATACAGACGTCATTGTGCATATTTCCACATCTTTGCTCTTCAGGCAACAGTTATCATGTACTGTTTAACTCCTCCCAAAAGCCAGACAGGAGATCCCCACACTCCTGACCTCCTCTTGGAATAGACATCAGAGCCATATACCACTCACCACCTGATTTTGTTCTAAACTCCAAGATTACAATGTTATAATGAGACTGAATATATTCATCAAAAATTTCAATACCTATCCATTCAATGATAACGGTATGCAGTGTCCGGCATCAAAACCCCAAAATTAAGCCAACGGAGGGATTACCTAGAGTCAATATTAATATAATCGAGGCAGTAAAGGATATAAACTGTAGGTTAAAGAATCCACTTTTCCTTCCAGCTCATGAAACTAGGATAAAATAACACAAACTCATACAGCTTACTAATTTTTTTCTTCAAAACACAATATTTTGAAATAATTTGTGGGTTTTATAAGTCTAGAAAAAGCCACAAGGGGCCAGGCCTCTGACGTAACCGTCTTTGAATTTCACAAAGTCCATTTCCATGTTGATGCGGGGGAATGATTTGACAGCACAGGGGGGATAGAGGGAGGGGAACTGCTCCCCAAACACAAATTTCACTGTGGCTACTGGTGAAAAAACAAACAGTCTGGAGCACGATCTTCTTAACCCCTTCCTGATAGAACCAGGCTCGACAAACCCACCAGGAAAGATTGTAAAGCAATCATCAATTCTGTACAAATAATATGTTACATAAAGTATCTGTAACTGGTGTATCTGTGCACAAGACTGTACTTGTAACAGTTCTACTTATCATTCTGCAAGTAACACTATGGTAAAAAGGTTTGTGCATGTTTAGCTACTCAACTCAACCGCTGCTTAATGTATGGTCTCCTCGGGTATAGGAAATCCTATGTGCAGTGTCGGACTGGCCCATTGGGATACCAGGAAAACTCCTGGTGGGCCAAGGTGTCAGTGGACCCTATAGCTACTAACCATTTGGCCTATTTCATGGTCTTTCCCTATTTCTTTATGAGGAACTGAGGCTTAATAATGGAAGAATATAGAAAGTATTTACAAAAGACTAAGGGGTAATTCACTAAAGGGTGGAGTGGCTAACGCTAGTGTCAATTTGCTATCGCCAATTAACAGTTTTGCTGTAGTGAATGGTTGTTAGTCCATAAATTAGTGCAAATTTTACTGAATGTTACCTCTTTTGCCAGCATTTACTTCCCCACCTCAGACCAAGCTAACTTATAAAATGAAGCTAGATCTTCCTCAGTCTTATTCCAACAGGTTATTGTCATCTTCTATCCCCAAAATACTTTTAACTCTCAGTTAGTCAGTATCTATAAGGGGGGGGGGGCAATTGCAATTGATCCTCAGTATTCAGCTCAGATTCAAAAGCAAATGGCCCTCCCTCAAGTCACTGGTTGTATATATAAATCAATCATTTGTGACTTTTTGCACAAAAATCTGAAAAAAAAATCAGGCTTTTCAGGAAAGATCGCGA
The DNA here is from genome assembly GCA_024363595.1 of Xenopus borealis. Taxonomy (NCBI): domain Eukaryota; kingdom Metazoa; phylum Chordata; class Amphibia; order Anura; family Pipidae; genus Xenopus; species Xenopus borealis. Next base: position 19,911,930 of record CM044447.1, on the reverse strand, counting down.
AAAAATTATACAATTCAGGAAAACCTCCGAAAAAAATCGTATTTGCCATTATACAGTAGGGGTTGTAGAGAGAGAATTTCTTAAACAATTTGCAATTGGGGTTAATTTTTTATTATTTCTGTTTTTTGGGTTATTTAGCTGTTTATTCAGTGCCACTCTAGTTTGCTATTTCAGCAAATTTAAATCTTAATTTAATTTTGGGCTTATTCGACTATCGAATAGCCTAAAATTCAAATCGATTGTCGAAGTACTGGCCCTTTAATTTTTTTTTTTTGACATTCAAATTCGATGGGTTTTAATTCAACCTAAATTCGAGGGTTAAAAACCCTCAATGCAACCCTTAGTAACTGTGCCCGTTAGTGTTTTAAAGTAATAAAAATGTAATACAATGTTGCCCAGCACTGGTAAAACTGCCGTGGTTGTTTCAGAAACACAACTATAGTTCATATGAAAAAGCTGCTGTGTAGCAATGATGGAAATTGAAAAAAAGCTATATGGCACAGGTTAAATAGTGGATAACAGATAACAACTTGATGTTCCACAGAGCTTATCTACTGTATAACCTGAGCCTTTTCTCCTTTGAATGGCTGCCCCCATTTTCTGCACAGCAGCTTATTTATATAAACAATAGTAGTGTTTCTGAAGCAAACATTGTTTTGCTAGTGAAGGGCAACACTGCATTATATTTGAATTACTTTAAAACACTTTCATTTTTAGATTTTACTGTTCCTTTAATTTGCTTGCTCTCCTTCTTTCAGTTTCTATACCAATAATATCTATGATTTAAATGTGTGGTAAATTATGGTAAGCTTACAAACATAACAGTTTAATTTAGGTGCAGCAATGACATTGTAATCAGGTACTGTATGGGATCTGTTATCCTGAAACCCAATGTGCAGAAAGCTCTGAATTGCAGAAAAGCCATCTCCAATAAACTCAATTTTATCAAAATAATCCACATTTTTAAAATTGATTTTCTATGTAATAATAAAACAGTAGCTTGTATTCGATTCAAACTAAGATATAGTTAATCCTTATTGGAAACAAAACCAGTCTATTGGGTCTTTTTAATGTTTACATGATTTTCTAGTAGACTTAAGATATGAATATTCAAATTATAGAAAGATCCATTATCTGGGAAACTACAGGTCCCAAACATTCTGGATAAAAGGTGCCAAACATGTATTATGTTTACTTCTTTCTTCTGAAATGAAAAATAAAAAAAAAATAGTGAGGCAAAGAATGGCTAGATTGGACAGATATTGAAATACAATAATGTTGAAGATCTGTGCTCCCCCTTTTTGGCTACAAAGCTATGGAAATGTAAGCAAAAAACTAGTGTGATACATAATTTGCAAAGGAAAGAGCTTGGGGGCAGATTTTTCAAGGGTCGAATTGAAAATTTGAATTTTTAAATTTGAATTTTAAGTTTATTTTAGTGTAATTCGACTAGGCAATAGTCCAAATTCGATTTGAGTTTAAAAAATAAATTAGAATTCGAATTTGACTATTGCCAACTAAAATCTGCTAAAATCTGTTTTAACCTATGGCGGACCTCCTACAACCAATGTTTTGGTGGACTTTTAAAAATCTAATTTTTTTGTTGAAACAACTTGAATCAAATTCAGTCTAAATCGGTTGTAGTATGTGGGTCCATACTATTCACCCAAATTTTTAAAAATTTGATTTTTTAAAATACATTTCGAATGGTTGTTTTTTTTAATTTCGAGTTTGTGGGAGTTTTTAATAAAATAAATCTGGGAGCAGAAATATATTCAACAATATGCAACACCTTTCATTAAAATTTTTACTTAGCTAACTTTTAGTAATTTAAAATTCTGCACCTTTAACGTTTAATTTCAGTCAGTCACTATCTTTATTATAATTATTATATTAATTAGATATATTTTTATCGTATAATTATGTCTATTGTCTATTTCAGGATGTTCTGAACCTCCAGGTTAGCCAACAAGGAAACCATTCCATGTTCAAGTTACCCCTTCATTAAATTAGTTCACATTACAAATGGAAACATTTATAAGATACTGTATGTTCTGACTAAAATAAGAAATCAGAGTTGTTCTTAAATCTGAGTCGTGTGGAACTATAATCCCTGTCCTAGGGCCACTTGGTGACCAAAGATTATTTTCTCCTGTCAAACAACAGAGGAATGTTAATCTTTTATGACGGAGCATGAACAGTACCATTGCAAACAGATACAGGTATGGGATCTGTTACCCAGAAATCCATAATTCAGGAAGCTCCAAATTCAGGAAGGCCTTCACCCTTAGACTCAATTTTATCCAATTAATCTACTTTTTTTTCTCTGTAATAATAAAAAAGTACCTTGTACTTGATCCAAACTATGAAATAATGATTCTTTATTGGAAGCAAAACCAACCTATTGAGGTAATTTGCTGTTTACGATTTTCTAGCAAACTTAAGGTATGAAGATCCAAATTACCAAACGATCCATCATCCGGAAAACCCCTAGGTCCTGAGCATTTTAGATAACAGGTCTCATACCTGTACAAAGTTAAAATGTCTGTTGTAAAGCTGAATTCAATATATAAACTGCAGGAAAAAACACGTTGATTTTAGTGACAACCCAGATGACCCTCAAACCTTACTTTTAAAGATGGAACCTCAAGTATGTTGGAGGAATGAATGTTCTCCCAGTAGAGACACATTTACTCAGCATGGAAAAACAATAAATGTATTTGGCAAGTACAGTGTCACAGAATAATTATATAATATTTACACAATATAATGATTAGGTTTGTTAGAAATAGTTTACAATATCTATAATAGCTAAGTGGGACAGTCTCAGGCAGACTACTGAGACCATCAGTCTTAATGACTGGTTTTAGTAGCTACATTTATGGAATTTGTTATCCAGAAGCTTCAAATTATGGGAAGGCCTTCTCTCATAGACTAAATTTTATCTAAACAGTAATAAAACAGTACCTTGTACTTTCAAAACAATCTTATTTGGTTTATTTAATGTTCAAATATATTTTTTTTTTAGTAGACTTACGGTATGGAGATTCAAATTGAGAAACTATAGCTTATCAGGAAAACCCCAGGTCATGAGCATTCTAGATAACAGTTCACATACATGTACTAGCCCCACTTCCAATTCTTGTTGGTGCTATAGACTACCCAGTAGGGATGAGCAAATCTATTTTTAAAAAAAATGTTGGCCATAAACTTAAATGCATTTCGACAAATTTTTGCCGGCAGAGAATTCGACATCCCTACTGCCCACCTACATAAAATATAGCACAAGCACTGGCTATAACTCAGTTAAGCTTGAAAAGTTAATTGGTCATTGAAAAGTAATTGGTAATGTGCATTGGTTTATGTGGAAGGAACCCTCTCCTCCACACATCGAAAATTAAAATTCAGTCCTGAGATACATTTTAGATGTCTTTCCCGGAGATGATTCTCTCATGAAGGATCATGAGTTTTCCAAAATCGTGACATGAAAAAGAAAAACTCACCAGTGACCAGGGTCTGACATACTCATTATAATCAACTCGCAGGCCTCATCCATTTGAAATAACCCCTACAGTACACAAATTACATTTCTAGTTATGGGGGTAATTTTACCCTGTTTCTCTGGGAAAAAATAAAAACTGAAAAATTGTATTGCAGCGTCCAATCCTTCTTGGTACAATTGTCTGCCCAGCTACATAGGCTTTAGACCAAGCACTGGCGTGTGTGATGTATGACTTAACTTTGAGCTATTAGTGATTGATGAATTTATTCGCCTGGGGCAAATTCGTGACAGATTCCCGTAATTCGCTGCGGCGAATAAATTTGCAAAACAACAGAAAAAATTTGCCAGCGTCAGTTTTTTCCAAAAAGAGTTTTTCCAAAACAAGATGCGTGAATTTTATGCTGTTTCATGAATTTCCTGAGAAATTCTCGAAAAATTTGCCGAATCAATTCGCCCATCACTACTGGCTATGCATTATTCCCAGATACCTTGTTGCACCAACATAAGTTGTACGGAGGCCTTAAACCTCAGATTCTGGGCACTTATCCTCCTTTCTTTCAGTGGTCTAATCTTTGTAATTATTCCTTGAACACAAGGTCCACAAGTGGTGCACTTTATAGGAACTGACATAAGGCACAAATTATATAATGATGATTATCTAGAACAGTGGTCCTGAACCAGTGACCTCTAAGCAAAATGAATGTTGCTCCCAGTGGCCTCAATTCCTGGCTTAGATGTAGGACCACCAAATAGTCTTTTAATCATATCCTTTATTTCGCACCTCCAGGAACTTTTTTCATACTTGTGTTGCTCCCACAATCTTTTTACATTTGAATGTGGCTCAAGGGTAAAAATGTTTGAGGCCTCTAATCTAGCACATCACTGTTAAAGGAGAAGGAAAACTCCCCAGGTAGTTTATTGCTGAAAGATTATCCACAATAGTGCAAGCTATAACACTATATTTATTCTGCAAAATACTTTACCATACCTGAGTAAGCAGATCTAGAAGCTCTTGCTGTTTTTAGGATAGCAGCTGTTATATTAGCTTTGAATGATGTAACTTCCTGCCTGCTCACTTATAGCTCTGGGTTCAGATTACTGCTGTGAGGGGAGGAAGGAGGAGGGGGAGATGAGATAACTGAACATGCTCAAGCCCAAGCCCTGGAGACTGAAGCTGAAACAAGGAAGTGTAATACAGAAGCCAACGTGTACACAATAGATGGAAAGAAATGCTGTGGTTTCTTTTGACAGAGGGTTCAGAGCAGCATTACTTTGAGGAGTTACTGGTGTATTTATATAGATAAAGCTTACTGAATTTTAACCTTTCCTTCTCCTTTAAAGTATAGAGTTTCTAGCAGTTATCTTTCACACTGGTCCTCCAGCAGTTTGTCTGATCAAATCCTATGATCCCCAGCAATGCATGCGTTTTGGCAATGCTGAACAGTGAATAACAGGTAACAGTGGCTGATTTAGAAGAGAGCAAAGCTGGCCAAATAAAGATAGTGAGTGGGTGTTAGAAAAGGCAACATAGAATTTGCTTGGAGGTTTGGCAATGAGCCACCAATGTCTGAGGTACCATTTGGGGGGGGGAATCATGTATCATTCCCTTGCATATGCTTTTACTGAAGAGCAAATAAATAGTGATCAAATAAAAATTCCTCTGCAGGAAGAATCTACAAGCTCCACTTAAAGTATAGAGCCTGAAAGAAAACAATAAATTCTCTGCTTCTCTGCTACTCTAACCATGGACACAGATACACAGGGGAGAACTTTGCCCAATGTCGTTAATTATTATTAATATTTATACTACAGGTATGGGATCCGTTTTCCAAAAACTGGAGATCCAGAAAGCTCCAAATTACGTAAAGGCCTTCTACCATCAATTACATTTTATCCTAATAATCCACATTTTTAAAAAGTATTTCTTTTTTTTTCTCTGTAGTAATAAAACAGCACCTTATCCTTGAGCCAAACTAAGATATAATTATAATTCTTTGTTTTACTAATAATTATAATAATAACAATAAATATTTTCAGTTTTAGCCCTCTCCTAGTCTTCCTCCATGTCATCTCTCTGCTAGAGAGTACCATATATTGGAGCATAAGATTTTAGTAATTTATAGCAACCAATTAGATGAGTAACCAGTAAATTCTAGGTGCTGATTTGTTGCTGGGGGTTACTACAACTGGAGTAGATCTGGCACCTGTTATAACATTTCCCTTGATGTTAACAAGACTAGTTCCAGTCAGGAAAACAATGCTTATATCACACTTGCCCAGATGAATGATATGTAATAGCTCAAAGTTATGTCATAGTCATACATCACACACGCCAATGTACATATTAATATGAACAATCCCCAACCCCAAAATTTAATAACTACCATTATTTTGTCTCTGTCCCTATACATTAGCCACCTCTCTAGGACATCCAACTCCTATTTCTAAAGGAAAAATTAAAGCAGAACAGACCATCATATTTCTTGTCTTCCTGTCCCTTGCTCCCCATTGCTTCCCTTCACCCTCCTTCATTAGTCATCATAATTAAGGTGGTATATTACATTGTCATTAGCTAGCATATAATTGTAAATACTATCTTCAGAAATCCGAAATCCGAGACCATATATTCGGTCAGTACATTCCGACACCCACAGAATTTTTCAGCTGCATATTTGTTTTGGACTACTGGAAGAATATGAAGCTAATGTTTTGAGCTAATTTCTAGGAGCAGACACGTAAAATGCTTAGAAACCCAAGGCATGAGCAGTTAATTTGTTTCAGTCTTTGTCTAGCAGGGATGAGCTAATTGTTTTGCCTGATACAGACTAGCAGTGAAATTTGATCTTTTTTTGTGGAGATTTTTGCAAATCTGTGCTAGAGTTTCACACTTACCCATTGACAGGCAATGCATTTGGCACGAATATTCTGGTGCAAATGTGATGAAAAATATGTCAATTGACTCCAGTTTTGTTTTGCTATTTCCTGAATGTTTTCATTTACAACTTTTTGAAAAAACAAAAACAAAATGGCAGTTTCACTCACCACTCATGTCTAATGTTCTCTCCATTTGTATGCAAGGATTGAGGGCCAGTTACATTTTCCACTACAACTCTTTAAGTTAGTGATCCACAACCTCTGGCCTTGAGTAACATATTGCTCACCAACCCCTTGGAAGTTGCTCCCACTTGTCCCAAAGAAGATGCTCAGTTTTGAATTACTGTTTTGGAGGCAAGTTTTGATTGCATAAAAAACATCCTACCTGGAGTTGAACTAGTGAGCTGGTGTTTTCATGCTGTCTGCATTATCTGTACCTTATATAAGCAGACAGCCAAAGTCCTGGTTTACTGCTAATTTGTATCCCGGTATTCCCAAGTAGGCATGCCTGTTTCACCTGTTGCTAATTTGGACACAGGTACTCAGTATTAGCCATTAGTCTGACTATATAAACCTCTGTGCTACACTGACTCATTGCCCATTATAATTCAGTTGTACTTGATCCTATATGCTTTAAATACTGCTTTATTGTTCCTTTGACTCCTGCTACCTGCTCCTGTCCCATGTGTGACTTCCTGATTCTGACCCCGGCTTGTTTGTGACCTTGAGTTTGCCTCACAATTCTGCTCCTGTTATCTGTTTCTGACCCAATCTGTCTGACTACATCAACCTCCTTTCTTACTGGGTCCTTCCCCAGAGAATACATTTGGCACCCTGGCCTGCCCCTTTGGGAGTTAATTGATTCTTCTGCAGCAAGTCCTAACATCACCCGATGTGGGTGCCAGGCCCAAACCCAAAGGTGGTTGTTAAAGGCAGAAGAGAAAGCCTAGACAGGAATCCACTCACTCCCCTTGGGATTGATTTTCCATACGTGACTTAATGCAGAATGACCTCAGGATTATTTGACTGATTATAGGTGGCCATTTTGGTGTTTCTACCAGTAAATCAGTCTCAACTTTCAGTTACACATGAATTCTTGCAAAATAGCATGATGGTCTGAGCGAGAATTATGCATCTTGCACTTGATTCATCAATGAGCCCTATGGTGTATATTCATGGACATTTGGATGGCTTGAAGAATTATTTGATTGGATCAGCTGTCCATAAGTGGATATAAGTAAATTCAGAGGTGCAACTCTCATTGAGCTCTTCGGCATGATAGTGTATTCATTTTTTTCTCCTCAAATTGAATCTTATCCATGAGTTCTCACATAATAAACTATGAAATAACTTTTTCTCACAGAACTGAATCTGGCCCAATGTGTGTACTCACCTGCACAACCTCTGTACTCCTAAAACATCCAACAGTTGGACAATTCTGTTTATAAAATGGATTTTTATATGCTTGGTGGCTTTGCCACTGTAGAAAAAATAAATTCTGCTGTATATTATGGGGGGCTACATATAGCATGTAAATTACTCTTAGATTCACTGACTGTCCAGTGTGTCCACTAAAAAGATGAAACTTTTTATTTTAAAGTGACGGATGATACTGTACATTGTGGCCTTGTGGCAGCAAGATCCTTAGGCCAAGATGAAACCAGGTTTCAGTCTACGAACAAGTTTCCAGTGTCAGTAGTTGGAAAAGATTAACACACAATGCTAAGGTTGTTCTTTGACAATCCTGTGTCTGTAGATGATTGTATTTGTTTTGCTCACCTTCAGTATATTTTTACATGCCCTACACACAGGCACAGAGAATGGGGCCATGTTTGCTAGCTGGTGGCTAAGAGACGTTGCTGACAAGAAGGTTTAGATTTTTATTATTATTTCAATAGCGCAACGGTTGCCACCCAGTGCAGAAGATGCTGAGTGCATGAGCCAGGCACAGACCCTCTCAGCGGGGTGCTTGCAACGGAATTCCAAACAGACGTGCTGGTGATTATGTGTTTTGCTCCCTCAGCTGCTGCCGGCCAGCTGCTGACATGATTAAGCCAGAAACCTGTTTATGTATTGGACTGTTTATTTGCTCATTGCTCTCGGCAAATCAAGCAAGCACATGTAATACTGGACCCCAGAGGTTGCTCCTTACAAAACCCTGACTTAGCACTTCCACCTCCAGACACGCTTACGAAAAAAGTGTGAGAAAGGAAAGTGCTCTTCATCTCATATATCAGATGATTGGGATTGTTACATGCAATAAACATTTCTGCAGATATGACTTAGCGCACAAACCTAAATTTAATACCATTAAAAACAATAAAAGGAAAGTGGATTTCTGCAGCATTCCCTTTTTTTAAAATGCCCATTTATTAAACTTCCAGATGAGATATGGGCAGGCTGAATGATGTCACTAGGAAACACCCATGGGATATGGGCGAGCTGAGTGATTTCATTGAGAAGTGATTTTTCCCAGTAAACCTACTTAGATCATATGTTGCTATGGGATACTCAGTTGGTCCCAGTGAAAAC
>CM044447.1:19880763-19892410 GCA_024363595.1 Xenopus borealis | reverse complement strand
ATATATGGCCCCTGGCTTCTCTGTTTGCCCTAGGCGCTGATCCATATGTGCGATTGATAAACATTAAGAACGTAGTAGCACCTGTGTCCATTAGTTGGCTGTGACAAAAGTGGAGGCACCTCCGAACCTAGCTGAAATGGAACCATGAGAATAGTTGTGGGGATTCTTGAGAAAGCGACTCATTGGAAATTATGTACATAAAATAGGTGTAATAATACATTCCGATTCAAAAACTTGTAACTTGTAAAGGGGTTTTTTACCTTTAAATTAACTTTTAGCATGGTGTTGAGATTGATATGCTGGGCAAACCTGCAGTTGGTTTTCATGTATTATCTGTGTTTTTTGAGTTATTTAGCACCAGCTCTCCAGTTTGTACTTTCAGCTATTTGATTGAGAGACTGGAATGTGAATAGTAGAGAGTCTGAATAGAAATGAAAAGAAGCAATAACAATATGTAATTACAGAGCATTTGTTTTTTAGATGGGGTCAGTGACCCCCAATTGAAAGCTGGAAAGAGTCACAAGAAGAAGGCAAATCATTTAAAAACTATAAAACAGAAAAAATGAAGGCCAGTTGAAAAGATTAGAATTAGCCATTCTATAACATGCTAAAGGTTAACATATAGGATAAGGAAGGTTAAAATTAGTTGGGACAGTGCTGCAAGAAGCGCAAACACTCTGTACTGTTAGATATATTAGCTGTAATATCTGTGTTCGTGAAAATAGTTCTTAGTACAAAGTTGATTTATACCAGGGAAAGGTACAGTAGCTGGTGTCCATTCAGGAGCTGCTGAATTACAACTCTATACATCTGGATAGCTTTTGATTCAAAATGTATTCTGAGTGTATTAACCAAGCTATTACTAGAAGTCTCAATGTGGATGAGAGGTTTACTGGTGAACTTCTATAGGAACATCTATACCTAACCCTCACCTGTGGCTATCAGTCGGTTTTATTCCCTGTATCTATGTCAAATAAATTATTTTAGACAGAAAGACAAATTTGCCGTCAATATGGAAGTGCAGTTGCTGACCCCATGATAACACTATAGATGAATAAACATTTTTTCTGGATTATACAATACAAGAGTGGTTGTACATTGAGTAATTTAGACATAGTTGAAAGACGAAGGTTGCCTGCCGAGGCAACTTTGGGTGACTTCGGAAAGCGCACCGCCACGTGTGAATTACTGCACGCGACTTTTCATTTTAGCCAGTGCAAGAAAAGGGTAAGCAATTCAGGGAGATTAGTCACCCAAAACAAGAGGCGATTAATCTTCCAGAATCGCCTGGTGTGGACTAACCCTAAAGGTTAGTTTGCAGTCAGGTGCAGTCTATGAGAATTCATTTTGTGGTGTTTAATTAAGGATTTGGAGATATAGCACTCTACGGACTGCAATTATGGGCAAAATGGGTAATATCTTGGATTTCATCAATTGAAAGCAGAAGATGTAGTTAGAAGGTAATCTGGGTTCAAAGGATTGTTTGTCCATATATTGCAATATATATCACCTGTTTTTGACCCTGGTGTTGTGTTCTTGGTTACAAGTTTGCTTTTTGATTCAGTGTATGGTTGTTTTTCTGGTTCTGGACTGGTTGGTCTGAGCAACCTTGCTCACCCCAGTGGGAATCTCTGGATTCTTGTGCAGTAAGTACTGGTGGCACCCAGGTACCGAATAGCCAAAGACAAAATTGGCTTTTATAAGCAGCAGAGCATGAGTAGACTAGAACTTACACCACTTATTAAGAATATCTATCTAGAAGTTTGCTTAAAGTTGCCAAAATCTTCAGGGAGCTGCTATATTTTATTCCTTATTATATTATGGTATCTGGAAATCTGTTATCCAGAAAGTTTGGCATTATGGGAATACCATCTTCCATAGACTCCACTGTAATTAAATACTATTCAATTTTTTTTACATGGTTATAATAAAAAAGCACCTGGTACTTGATCCAACTAAGATATAATTAATCCTTATTGGAGGCATTGTGTTTAATTCATGAACTTGAATGACTTAAAGTATGGAAATCTAAATTATGGAAATGTATCAGGAAAACCCCAGGGCCTGACCATTCTGGATAACAGGTCCCATACCTCACTTAAAAAAGAAAAAAATGGAGGTCACTGGAATTAAAAGTTCACATACATTAAAATAATAGGCAAAATGAGATACGTAGATGTCTTTCCTCTGCAAGGCTTTAGCAGTGGAACTCCATTTATTGTCCATCTACCTGAGAAGTTTCTCAGCATCTTCCCAACTAAGGGTAAAGAGGCATATCCAGTATTCCTTGGTACCAGCTACCTTTCCCTGGTATAAATCAATTTTATACTAAGAACCATTTTTATTAACAAACCTGAAGATTATTGGTAAGCTGAAAACGTCCAGGAAAATATTTAAAAGATGTTTTGACGGTTACAGAATATGTGAAACTTTTTAAAGAGGTGTTTCACATGTAATTTAACATTTAAGTTAGTATGTTATAGAATGGCTCCTTCTAAGCAACTTTTCAGTTGGTCTTTTTTTTTTTTATTATTTCCCTTCTTCATCTGACTCTTTCCAGCTTTTAAATGGGGGTTATTGACACTCTCTAAAAAATAAAATGCTCTGTAAGGCTACAAATGTATTATTATTGCTACTTTTTATTAATTTTCTTTCTATTCAGACCCTCTCCTATTCATATTCCAGTCATATTCCGGTCCTGGAGAGCTGCTAAATAAAAAGCCAAATAACTCAAAACCCACAAATAATAACAATTGTAAATCATCTTTGAATATCACACTCTTCATCATATTAAAAGTTCACTCATAGGTTAACAATCCCTTTAATGCTATGACATTAAATTGTCACTACAAATTAATAATATTAATTAGTGAATTAGTGAATATGAATGCAGACAATAACCCAGAGAACACTTTACAGGCAGAATATTGTAAGAATCCCAATCTTCATTATGAAACCATGTAAGAAGATGACAGAATCCCGCTACATAAAACAAAATCAATTTGGTGATATTACGGCAAAATTAATTTTGGACAATAATCTTCCTACAGCATCTGTCATCGTCTCCACAATCTGGAGCACACGTGGTTTTATTTTGCTATGGCAGATTTATTAAAAGTTGCTAACAAGATCTTGTATAATGTAATTCGCTTGCACATCTGGCAAAGATTTCTCAACATAATTGCCCTTTCCAGAATTATTCCAAAGTCATAATTTTATTTTTCTTGTGCATTTCTAAACCAGTTATTTTTGTGCAGGTTTGCAGTTTATGTCCTTGTGAACATGTGAGCAAAAGTAGCCATGTTTTATTATTGTGTGCTGAAAAGTAAGAGAATGTGGACTTGCTTTGCCTTGACAGCTGAGATATGAAATTCTCAGGAGAAAATAATAGCAGCCAAGAGGTGGAATTTTCATAAGCTCCCCTTTAACTATCCAAGCATTTTCTAAGACCTCTCCCTTAAGCACAAGTGTCCATGTTGTTAGTAGTCATCCTAAAGGTATGGGATCCATTATCCAGAAACCCATTATCAATGTTATCCAAATAATCCAGATTTTGAAAAAGGATTTCCTTTTTCTCTGTAAAAATAAAACAGTAGCTTGTACTTGATCCCAAATAAGATATAATTAATCCTTATTGGAAGAAAAACCAGGCTATTAGGTTTATTTAATGTTTTACATGATTTTCTATCTAGTTTTTCTTGTATCTAGTTTAAAGGACAAGGATAGTGTAAAATAGAATAAGGCTAGAAATGCTGTATTTTGTATACTTAACATAAAAATGAACTTACTGCACCACAAGCAAATGATTTATGCTTTCAAAGTTGGACACAGGGGGCTGCCATCTTGTAACTTTGTTATACATCTTTGCAAGACTAGACTACATACACATTATCAGTGTGATCTGGACTTCTTAGGGATTATCATAAATGATCAGAAAACAAAGCTGCTTGAGTTCTGCATGGATGGTAAGTAAGTAAGGGGCTCCCCCTGCTGTTCATAAATATTATTGTTCCCCTGCCAGAAGTTAGGGACTGTCTGACAATTCCTATCCAAAGCACTAAATGAAGGGAGAATTGCACTGCATACAGTCAGGTTTCTTATAAAAACGGTAAACATTTTTTAATTAAAGTAAATTGGAGATAGATTTCTTTTTGATTAAAGAAAGTAAAAATTGGATTTTATTTCTTTGCCTTTCCTTGCCCTTTAAGTAGTTACATATCCAGTGTTATTGGCAAAGAGGTGTAATGACCACTTCCTACCACACTTCAATTTAGTGTGTGGAAAGGGGTGGATTTTCCTCTTTGACTTCTAGTGTCCTTTCCAGCTGTATATGCCCATTGAATCTGGGTACACCAAGGCCCAGTAAAGCCATTGCCCTAAATGAACCAGTACCTTTAGTATCATTAAAGTCTGGGACCGGGTAACCCCATGAATGAGGTTAGCTAGAGACCGGTTATATCTGCTATAGACTCTCTAGGAGAGTGAGATAGATAAAACAGATAGCAAGAGCAGCTTTGTGCTCCATCAAGGATCCGGAGCAGGGAGTAGCTTCCTAAAGCTCCTAGAATGCCTTTAGAGAAGGGACCACAGTGGATAGGGTGTCAGGCTTAGACTCCTTCTCCCTGACCCTCTGCTGGGTGGGATTTGGACCACTTCAAGGTACTGTACATCTGCTGGGGATTCCTATTGCAGCTTGACTACAATTCCTTATGGGAGTCACATTCCTCAACTGTGTCATCCACCTGTTCTAGCCTAAACCTGAAGACATTTGTCTTGTACAAATAAACTGTTGCTCTTTTGTTTAATGATAATAGAGCTTTTTGATACTGCGATTAAATGTTATTTCTCTGAACCATGAATGCCATGAAAGTTATTAAAATAACCAAATATAAATAGTACTAATGGGAAAAAAAGCTGAATAATGAGTAAGAAAAATCTGAAAACATTTGGATTTCTTTTTTACTAATCATATTTTTTCTTTAAAATCTGTTTTATTTTTGTCTCTAAAACCTCTGAAAAATTAAGTTTATTGCATTACAGATATGGGACCTGTTATCCAAAATGCCCTGGAATTGGCATTTTTCACATAATGGATCTTTCCATAATTTGAATCTTGATACCTTTTCCACTAGAACATCATGTAATCATTAAATAAGAGAGAGAGAGAGGGGAATGTTATGTCAAGGGAAAAAGCAGTTCACTTCTTTATCTTCTAAGCAGGTAGAAACATCCTACCCTAAACCTCTTTTGGCATATTTTGTAAAATGTCAGGAATTTTCTTCTTTGTGTTCTCATATTATCTATTAATAACTGGAGGTGGATGTTTTCCTGAATGCACTATTATATTGTGATTACTGTATCTTTGTAAAGTGTAAATTGTTAATACATGTAAAATAAATGCCAAATGTTTTTGATCCAGGGTATGTATCCAATCGCCATTGAGGTCAGGAAGGAATTTTTTCCTTCTGTCACAGCACTCTAGAACACCAGAGTACTGCACAGGAAATTTTAGAAGAGGGAGAAAGGAGGTTTTCTCCTGTGACTGCATGGTGGGTGAATTTATACAGATGCTGCTACTGCTTGTGATAGGTGACAGCCTGCTTGGAATTCCTATCATTGAAACACTGCAGATTCAGGACCCGCAGCAGTGCTGCTGAACTTCTCTCATGGTGGTAGATGTAGCTCCTGCTGGTAGCAGAGTTTGGGGCCATCCTCTCTGTAGGTAGAGGCAGCCTAATACTCAGTGGTGGCAGTCAGTGAGGAACAACAGAGCATATTAGCATTCTCTTATGGAATTCTGGTTTTAGAATGTTGCCTTGGGTTAGGCTGGCACGGTCCTATTTATTTAATAAAATATGAATAAATACTTTGGACATTTTACCCCATTTTGGCTCCTGGTGTTTCAGTAAGGTAGCTCAGTGGGATGGCTGAAATCAATGGGTAAATTGAGGAGTTCCCCCACCAACACACACACTTAATATAGGAATAAACATACTGTGCTCATCTGTAATAGTGAATAGTTGGTATGTTACCATGCACATATGTATTATAAAGTTACTTTATACTTCTGGCAGGAATCCAGATACTTATATGAACATCCTTTGTTTGCACAAGGCCATTACTAAACCTTTCCCATAAGTGTAATGGATACTCCAAGACAGGGGCACATAATACCCAGTTCACAGTGTTTACACTCAGGGACTTATAGCTCTAAGACAGCTTTCAGAAGAAAGCACTTACTTAACAGTCTCCTACCTCATGGGTCTGAGGGTGTTGCAATATTTGAATAAATATCATTACAGCAAAATCAAAATCTGCAATAATAATGCTTGTACCGTTAGTTCCATGCTTTCAGAGTGCAAATACGCAACTGCTGTGTCCCATGAGATTTTACAGACAGTGGGTGTTTCTTGCAAAGGTCTAGTTGCCACTCATGGACCAGTATCTGGTGAACATCACATTTCCTACTAGGAATTTATGCACAGAAGCTTAAATCACTCTAATGAGGGCAGGGCCATGCAGCTCATACACAACTGTGCCACTAGAGATTTATTAAGTGCCTGTAGATGCCAAATGAACCAGATATGATTTTGCAAATGCAAAGGCGTGTATGTATCAGTAAAACAGTAGGCCATTTAGGCCAGTGAGATCACCTGTTCCTCAGTCCCCAAAGCTGGACAACACAGTGATTAGTTGACCCTTTGAGTAATATTAACCTAACAAGTCTCTGGACTAAGTTCAGAGAAGTGTGTATGTTAGACATAGGACCGCATATACAAGGATGTCTTGACCTTGAAATATGGATACTTCACTCTTATACAGAAAGTGCAGAATTACGGAAAGACCATTTCCCATAGACTACATCCAAATAATCCATAATTTTAAACATTTCTCTGTAATAATAAAACAGTACCTTTGTACCAAAATAATATATACTTAACCCTTATTGGAAGCAAAACCAGCCTATTGGATGTATTTAATGTTTACATGATTTTCTAGTATACTTAAGGTATGAAGATCCAAATTACAGAAAGATCTGTCATTCAGAAAGCCACAGGTCTCAAGCATTCTGGATAACAGCATTTTGTATCCCCAGGCACTCCCCAGCTTCCATGTTCTGAATGATGCCCAAGCTATGGGTATACCAAGGGGTGACCAGGTACAGCACACTTCCTATTCTCCTACAGAATGCTATGCGGCTTTCCGGATAGCATATCTTTCTGTAATTTGGATATTAATACCTTAAGTCTACTAGAAAATCATATAAATATTAAATAAACCCAATATTGGATTATTTTGATAAAATAGTCTATTTCCATAATTCAGAACTTTATGTATAAAGGGGTTCTGGATAAACGGATCCCGTACCAGTTGAAAATGTTGTGCATTAGGGAGCATAGACTATGAAGCTTTGCACCTGTTTTTTTTTAGCTTTGCACCTTACCTGATATTCATGTACTGTATGAGCTTTCCCGTAAAGGCTATAAGCAAACATTTACCATTTTCATATGTCTGATGTCCCCATTGAGGTCAGATCTCATCTTTGACTGTGATATCTTGTTATTTAAGCCTAGATGAGCAACAAATCTGCCCATATATGTTCACCTTTAGAATGTAACAGTATATATGGGTAAGGGAACTTTCAAAGTTAAGGGAACTTTCAAAGTTAAATTCTCAGGACCAAAATGCACAGGCATAAGATATTCAGCTATCCAATCACCAGTCTTAGAAAAATTGTGAATTGTGCTGTGCCACAGTACGAAAGAACAGGAATATTAACCTTTGACATTCCATGGCATATATGATAAAGAGCAGGCATTTTTTAATGCACTCAACCACTATCCATTAAAATTGAACTTCTGTGACTTTTTCCGGCTTTGCCCCATCAGTACATAGTGAACAGTGTATTTGGAAGCCTGGTTTCTTTCAAACATCAGTTAGATATAGGGCTATCGGGAATATAAAATCAGGTCACATTTCTGAAGTTTTACAGTAGGTAGGTAAACAGACGACTGGGTGGGCCAAAATGGTCTTATCTTCTGTCAAATGCTGTTTCTATGGTTTAACCTGAATTGTGGAGAATGTTTTCCACTGTAGCAGGGAAGGTGAAATAAAACCAGATCTAACACAGTAAATAATACAAAATGATCTTACCCAGAGCTCTGACTCACTCTTATTACTAAAAGTGTGATTCACCACGTGTGCTTGCTCAGCAAAAGGGAAGATAGAGCACTGCTGTAAGACTAGGTAGAAATAGGCCATGGAACTAATAGTGCATTTTACTCTTTACTATAATGATATAGTTTAAGGCACCAATATTAAACAGGTTACATTATATGGAGACTGGGTCACAGAGAAGAGTTCAGTATCTTTGAAAATGATACCATCATATGATACCACTAGGGATGGGCGAATTTATTTGCCAGTCGCAAATTCACGGCGGATTCCCGCGATTCGCGAAACACCCGCAAAAATTCGCCTGACAAAAAAAACAAGACGCACAATGAAAATGACACAGCTTCGAATACGATGCCAAAAACGACGCAACTCGTGTCGTTTCGCAAATTTTTCACCAATTCACGAATTTCACTAGAAATTCACAAATTTTTCAGCGAAGCGAATCTGCCTAGATTCGCCCATCACTAGATACCACCAATGCAGTTTGTTATGTGTCTGCCTTGCTAGAACTGCCCCCACTAAACTGTAGGTGTATTGACTATGAAGATTTTCATTCATCCAGGTCATGGTATATCGGCAATGCCGAGAACTTCCCATACCAGTCAGTTGAACTGAGCCGCTGAGTAGTGAAACATCTTCTATAATTACTCAACAAGTCCAGTTGTTTTAGAATTACTTATCTTAGATGTAGGTGTATTGATTGTGAATTGGAAATGCCTAGGAGCAACAGCAGTTTAGTCCATGGTAGACTATACAAAGGACCAATGTGTGCTGAAGTACCAGTGAAGACACACACACATGGCTAGAGTCGAGTAAAAGTCACTTCCATTGGATTCTGAAAGAGTGGAAACATTCTCTGGAGAGATAATTCATGCTTCTTTCTCCCAATTCAATAAGTCCTCTAGTATCCACATTTTTTAGGAAACTTCACATTACGGGGTAAATCACAAACACCTGCTAAATGGCATAAGGACAGACTGTCTGGCTTCGGGAACTGAAAACACAACTATCATACCTGTGCTATAGTGGAGTGGTCTGTCTCAGGGCAGATTTAAAGGTAATATTGTTTTATGCTTATAACCTGAATTTCCTCTAATACAGATAGAATCATTGCACTCATAAGGAGTCCAAATACTCCCACATTATTATGATCCCTCCCAGTGTTACCTGATACTCTGATAAGGCCAGAATAATATGTGTTGGTGCTGGGGTGTTAGGTCTGTATTCAAATAGAACTTAATTTCCTACCTGATATTCATAGTTTCATCATTTTTCTATACACGAACAAAGAGTTTAGGCTGGTTGAAAAATCATACAGATGCAACCACTTGGATTTGTGTGTTAAATGCGTTGTGACTCAGGATTAATTGAAGAAACTGTGTTATCTAAAGTTATCTTAACTCATTTAATGCATTTAACTTTTTCATTAGCATACCAAAGCACCATTGTTTTCAATGGTGAACTCTTTAATTGGATGGGATGCAATATTCTGTGTTAAGTGGATAAATAGGATATCTGGGTTCAGTTATTCTGTGTCAAACACACAATCCAAAGTGGCTTCATCTGTATATACAGCGCTATGAAATGTTGGTGCTGTATAAATACATTTTAATAATAATGATAATAATAATAATATCCATACTAGCCTGTTGTAAATTGGTGACCTACCCTCACCTTTCTCATTGGATTGGGGCGTGACCTATCTCTTCCTGGATATCAAGGGTCCAGACAACTGGGAAGACATATGCCTTTGGGGACCAAGCTGCTTTGGGAGGTATATGTCGTTATTCGTCATATAAGATCCTTCTGTAGGTGATGTATGTAGGTTTCTGTATTTTTATCCCTTTTTATTTTATAACTGTTTGCTGCCTTGTACTTTATTTGTAATTGTATCAGATCTTTTTATGCACTGTCCACTTTGGACTATTAAATCTAAACATTTTGACAGGGAACATTGACAGGGAGGCAGAGTCAGACATTCTATCACGGTCAGTCTGATGTCACTCTGCCTCCTGTGGTTCAAGCAGGAGGAGCAGCAGCCAATATACAACAGGTCCTTGGTTTTAAACCATGGAGTTCCTGACATAGGGTGGTTTTTCGTGTTTTAGGATAGGGCTCCTTGTTCTAGTGAAGGCTACAGCATTAACATAAAGAACTTGACTGACCTGCACTGAGCCTTGACCTCAACCCAATGGAACACTTGTGGGATGCACCCTGACTGTGAATCAGAACAGGTCTACAACATCAGTGCCCAACCATACAAATGCTCTTGTGGCTAAATGAAAGCACATCCCAGCACATCCACCCATGTCTGTGTTTTTCTTAGCTAAAGAGGAACAACAGCCCCCCAAATTATTACTTTAGATATGTGTCCATAGAACAGATATGGCCATACCACATAAACAAGACATTTTCATTGTTATTATTCTGTTGTTCTGCACCTTTGCCACCTGCCTGGCCAAAGATGCAACTGAGCATGACTGCTACACTATATTTGTGTGTGCCCATTGAGGACCTGTCTCAGCATGGATAATTAACATGCCACACCTCCAACTCAGCAACTAAAATAAAGTTACAATGGGCACGTTAAGCATAAAGCTCTACCAATAAGCTATATTGCTTGTAAAGGATAAGTTTGCTGGGTTTTTGTTCCTCTTTGAAGGTTCTTTTTGTTGAAAGTATCAGGTTATACATGTGCTGGAAGATTTATTGTGTGTCTCTATAAAGTTTATTTTAAACATTTAGAGGGCTGCCCTTGCTATGATGCATTATGACCCTATAGCCATTAGTTCATGGCAGTGCTGTCTGTATTGGGATGAAACTGTGGGACAGGCATTGACATCAACAAAATTACAATTATGGAGTTCTGTCTACTTAAACATGTAATAGATGGACCTATTCTATGTAACTGTTCAATTGTATTGGTTTTTATGGTTTTCTGGTCTCATCGGGTTCCTAATCAGTGTGAGCGTAACCTTACTAAAGTTTACATGATTACCCTTTTTATATACTCATATTAAAAGTGAAAGGGAGATTCAACACATTAAATCATGTTTTTGGCACATCAGCATTGTACCACTTTAATAAAATGGACAGGTAATGTGATCTTGTACTGAAATCCCCAGATCCCACAAAACATGTATTTTAAACCCTTTCCTTTCTCTTGTAGTGGTGCTGTGTTAATTCTAACCAATCAGAATCTGCGGGGGTCGAAAAATGTTCTCACCATTTAGTGTAATTAACTCCAACCGCCTGTCTACTGCAGGGCACCGAGCAGCCAAAATAAGCAAAAAGGGAGCCAACTTCAAATTTCTCCTTGTTATTAAACCTAAAATCAGAGCACTTGTCTGTCTGTGAAAACAGATTGAAAGCAGGGCAGCAGAAACCAGCAGACCAGGCCTGAGGTTTCATTTAATGTCAAATGTGTTTCGACTGCAAATTGCTGCTGGCGGATTCCCCATTGTTATTC
>CM044447.1:19865632-19880753 GCA_024363595.1 Xenopus borealis | reverse complement strand
TTCCAGTGAATTTTCACGGCCATTTTGCGAATTTATTTGCCGGCGGCGAATCGTCGGAATTCGCCACGAATTCGAGCTAGGCGAATAAATTTGCCCATCACTAAGCCTAACCACTAAAGACCACTTTTTCACTTTATTCTGAGACTGACTAACAGTATGGTATCACCCAAAGATAAAACTCCCAACGAAGAATAACCTATGTCATTTACCCAAATAAAAACAGCAAAAATGCAGTGAATGCTATCTCTGCTTGGGAACAGAGTTGATATTTAACATTGTATTTTTCCTAAATTCTGACTCATTTCTTCCTTGTGAGGATTAATTTGTGTCCAGACCCACATCTGCTCTTGGCTGAGAAGGTGTTAAAACCACTGCACAGCTTGCGGTAAGTCCTACATTGGCTTCCAGTCAAGGGCTAATGATTTATTTGCCTGGACATTAGATATGTAGAAGGATCTAAGAGCCGTGAAAGTGGTTTGTACAATGAACCCTGATGGGAAGTTAAATACAAAGTAGATTAATAACCTGCAATTCTCTAGAATTCCTTCCCTTAATGTACCAAGGCTTTGAGAATGAATACTCACTTTACAGTCATTTACAGGACTGTCTGATGTGACATAGTTATTGTTGGTTTACATACAGCGCAATCATCCAGCCTTCTGGAAGACAGGTTGAGTACTCCCTTTATTGCAATAACATATTACAATGGATTGGGTTTCAAGAAAATTAGCTCCCGACTTTACTCTATTACTGTGCCTGAAATTGCAAACATGATTACCTTTTTCCTTCATTCTTTCCAACAGCAAAAGATGGCAAAGTCCTCTAGTGTCTGAAAAGGAAAGAAATAGTGCAGATTTTTTACATCTCGTATATGGAGGAGGGATACTGGGGCTCGTTATGGGCTAAAGCGCCTTAAAGGTATAACATTACAGAGACTGTTGTTAATCTAGGACCACTAAATGGTCACAAGGCCTTCAGACCAAATAATTCTGTATATCATGTATATTAAAGGGGCTTCTAATGTTTTAATGTCAGATTACCAGATTATATGAAAAATCACGGACACCACTACAACATGCAGCTATCAGAAATTATGTGGTTGCATTTAAAGGCAGAACTCCACGGGCGACTTCGATGCAACTCTGGAAGATCCGACGCGATGATACAAAGCGCAGGCATCAAGTCGCATGCATCGGAAATAAGGTAAGCAATAGCAATGTCAGATGTTGTTGCAGCATTCATCCGACACAACTGTTGGGTGAAGACACTGCATGCTACATCTGCATCCGACAGTCGTATCATTAAGATTTCGACATTTGCATCTTACCTTAGACTTGACATCTGCATTTTGGCACAGCACGTCAGATCCGCCGGAAACGCATCAAAGTCGCTGTGGAGTTCTACCCTTGGTTAAATCTATATCAGTTTTTATCCCTAACAGCCCACCAAATTTAATTAGTTGTCCTGGTCACCTTATTTAAAAGGTCTATAGTTCATTTACCAGGGGTTGTTCAAAAGGTATACCATCAATCAGACCCTTTTCAAGAAGAGCACACCTTTGCATAGATAATAGAGGATGGTGTATTTATAATACTCAATGGAGCCCTGTATGGGTTAAGGTACCCCAGAATTATTGGTACAGTTTACAAATGTGGTATGGCCATGAGTCTGTGGATCATAATACAAGCTACTTTTATTCCCCTTTTACCTCTTCCACCCTAAACAATACTGTTTCAGGTTTAATGGTATCCAGTAAGTAGTAATTTGGGTTAGGGAAAAATTGTGGTCAAAATTTGAGTTGAAACTATCTGAGTAAACTTGGGTACCAGTGATTCTTATAGAGGCAATAACCTATCTATGTAAGAAATAAGCTTTACATCACCTATATACAAATGATGTAAAATATCCATAACTGATCAGGATTCACAAAATATTGAATAGCCAATGTCTTGCTTTCAGGGGTACTCCTGAAAATCTTTAGTTGGGTAGCTCCCAGACATTAACCGGTGTTTTGGCAGCTGAAGTATAATAACTCTGACTACACTAAAGCATCTCAACATGATGATTTAGCCCTGCTAATACTAATTTCCATTCTCTGGTCCATGCACCAAAATACATGCTCTATGTATGCGTATGCCACCCAAGGGTCTAGATGGAGCTATGGAGATCCATAATCTCTGGAAACACCAGTCCCCTATCCTAAACATGTCAAGATGCTCTGAATTTGTATCAGGGGGAATGGTTTCTGGACGCTCTACACATACTTTTTGGTGTTTTTTGGGGCATGTAGGGCTTCATAGAAAATATATGGATCTATGAGCAGTTCTGTACTAATTAAACAACTGACAGGGATCCATGGATGGTAGAAGTAACAGTGAGCTTATAGTTAAATGTGAGGGGGTTATCCCTTTGTTTCTGACGTTACATAATAATTCTAATGCATGGATCTTGGCAAAGGGTTTGTTTAAGCTGGGTCTGTTGCAGAGAGTCCAGCATTTATTTTATGGGCACTGTCTTCTTATCTTTGATAGATTCACTATTCTGTTATTATTTTTGATCAGCAACCACAGTTTGATTGTGCCTAACTAGTGATGGGCTAATCTCCCGAGTTTCGCTTCGCCAAAAAATTTGCGAATTTCCAGAGAAATTCGCGAATTGGCGAAAAATTTGCAAAATGAGTCGCGGCACGCTTTTGACGTGCGTCGCGTCGTTTTCGTCGCGTCATTTTCGTCGTGTCGCGTCAAAAACGACGCGCAACTCGTTTTTTCTGTGAATTTTTCACAAATTTATTCGCCAGCGACGAATCACGGGAAATTGCTGCGAATTCGCCCATCACTATGCCTAACTCATAATATATTTGAGATGCAAACGTGGCTTAGTTTTAAAGCACTGCCCTGCTTTAAATTCAGAGACTACACTAAAGCAGCACCAGTCTCACTTCTCTCTATGCTTCTTTAAATCCCTGTAATCCATGTGAACTAAAGAAACTGAGCTGGAGTTCCACATGAAATAGACGTTATAACTTCATCTTAAACTCCATCCATACCTCTCACCGCAAAGTTGATTAGAATTATATTTATCTGTCTCATGCAATGCGGACAAGCTTAACAATAAGTGATTCCACAGCTTATGGGGAAGTCTGAAAATTCTGCGGAGTGCACTGAGCTTTGTTGCTTTTGGACTCCAAAGGCAGTTTATTTCATCAGCATCAAAGTCAAAGTTTACCAAACAGGAGCAAGAAGAACAGAGCTGAGCTTAGGAGTAACATGAGACAAATCAAGGAGAGGCCAATTACAGTTGCAATCCATCATGCAGCATATACGGAAAAGGCTAATTTCTTTGGTGATGTCATTTTTTTAACCTCTTTGTGAATTCAGAAGATATGCACAGTCTCTTCCCTATATCTTAAAGTAGACTGTACTTAAAGGGAAACTGTCATGGGAAAACATGTTTTTTTATAAATGCATCAGTTAATAGTGCTGCTCCAGTAGACTTCTGCACTGAAATCCATTTCTCAAAAGAGCAAACAGATTTTTTTACATTTAGTTTTGAAATCTGACATGGGGCTAGCCATTTTGTCAATTTCCCAGCTGCCCCAGTCATGTGACTTGTGCTAGCACTTTAGGAGGGAACTGCTTTCTGGCAGGCTGTTGTTTTTTCTTCTCAATGTAACTGACTAGTTCGCAGTGGGACATGGGTTTTACAATTGAGTGCTGTACTTAGATCTACCAGGCAGTTGTTATATTGTGTTAGGGAGCTGTTATCTGTTTACCATCTCATTGTTCTTTTGTTAGGCTGCTGGGTGGGGGAAAGGGAGGGGGTGATATCACTCCAATTTGCAGTACAGCAGTAAAGAGTGATTGAAGTTTATCAAAGCACAAGTCACATGACTTGGGGCAGCTGGGAAATTCACAATATGTCTAGCCCCATGTCAGATTGGGACCTGGGGTTTTCTAGATAATGGATTTTTGGATCTTCATAACTTAAGCCTTCTATAAAATCATGTAAACAGTAAATAAACTCAACAAGCTGGTTTTGCTTCCAATAAGGATTATATCTTAGTTTGGATTAAGTAATTATTTAGTAAGTTATTATTATAGAGAAAAGGAAAATCATTTATTAAAAATTTGATTATTTGGATAAAATGGAGTCTATGGGAGACGGCCTTGCCATAATTCAGAGCTTTCTGGATAATTTCTTTCCAGATAATGGATTCCAAATTCCATACCTGTACTGTATTCCCAGCATCCCTATGACAGTAATATAATGTATACTATGTACACTGCACATGTCAACATAATAATCTTTTACATATTTATCCATCAGTAAATTATTTGGGATGTATGTTTGTACATACTTTTTAGCACTGTGCGTGTCTTTCGCACTACTAGAAATGTTAGGTATGGGGAGAACTCCAAGGAATGAAGAAAGGACTTGTGGGATGGCTGGTGAATTATTACTGAATTATTACTGAATAGGGATTTTGTATAGCAGCAGTAAGATCTGTTCCAAAACACACTGTCCCAAGCTTTTACCCCCTAACTGCATTAACATCAGTCCATTCATCAGTTAAAGGGGAACTGCCAATAAAAACTGTACTAAAGGTGCACTGCATCTCATTTGTTGTACATGGACATCTTGATGAAATGCCATGCTTATGCCTCATTGGCAAAAATACATTCCTTTCTGACCATTGTTAGACTTGAGAATCTCCCCAACTGTTCTCAATATAAAAGCAAAGTAGAGACAAATATCCAGACACATATAATTCCATTGACTGGCATAAACTATGTGTAATGTTCTACATGGTGCTACATGAATGAGGTTTATTATATTTGCTGGCACACTGTGTTCACACCCCTCTGCTCTAAAACAATCTTGTCCTTTCCAGACTGGTAAAAGTTTTATGGGAGCCAAAAATACTGAAGAGAGACCTTTTGCATTTTGCTATGAAGATATGAATAACAATAAGTGATTGTTTCTCTCGAATAGCAAATGTATAAAATCTGGCATTGGAAGATGTGCAGATGTTCGTGTAATCCTGATAAAAATGCTTCCTTAATAGGTGAATATCTTAAATGTGTGACCTGACCCGTTTATACAAGTCCTGGCAGCAACATTAACCGTACCAAATCATTCATTACAGAGTTAAAGGGGTAGTATAACCCTTGTTCAATATGAGTTCATTGATAGGGCTCGAACTGAACATAGATTTTGCCTATTTATTTTTAAATTATGTATTGAGCTAAAAAGATCAAACGGGGAAAAAGGTACTCCATGTCTGGTCCTTGTACAGGCAGAAATTAGATATCCATTTAAGTATTGTATTTTACAATATATGCTACATGTCAATGGATAGTACAGGTATAGAATGTATTATCTGGAATACTTGGAACCTAGGGGTTTACAAGCCTCGATTAAAGGCAAATAGAATGTTGAAGACAATGTTATTAATTTAATAAGTTAACCTTAAGTGCATAACTGTATAAAAATGCTTTAGCAAATTCTAAATCACATCCACTGCAACCCCAATATTTAGGTTTCTGCTTACCCCTCCTAGATTAACCCTCCTAATTTGTCTGGTAAGCTCTCTTGCTTATAAAAACCATGCTGGCAAATACTGAAAGTATTGCTATTTGAAGTGTATTCCATCATCTTATTCCTTAAAATCCCTTCCAAAAGTTTTCCTTCCATTTGTCAAACTAACAAGCCTATAGTCCTCTGACTGAAAACAGGATCCCTTTCTAATAATGACCCCACAGTATCAATTCACCAGTCTCTTGGTGCAAGTGCCTCACAGAAGATTTAGTACAGCTGTCTTGCAACAATACTTTAGTGATCCAACATGCATACCATTAGGTCCAGGACTTTAGTTTACTGTACTTTTTAATGATGTCTTTTGAACTAGTGCCTTTTGAACTTAAGTCAACCAACCACCTAGACAAAAACTGCCTATTTTGCATCAAAACATTTATACAAAAAGAAATCATAAACACACACACAAAAGAGTCTGTTTTTGCAAAACACTGAATTGGAAATACAATATCAAGTTTAAGGAGGTTGAAGCCAACTTTAGATTAATAGCGATACTAAATACAAAGTTTTAATTTGGGATTCTGGATATCCCCTCTGGGGCAAATTAGAGAGGCTTCAGATGGATTTTTTTGCCTTCTTCTGGATCAACTAGCAGTTAGGTAGGTTAAAACAAAGTTAAAAGGTTGAACTTGATGTATGTGTGTCTTTTTTTAACCTAACTTACTATGTTAGTATACTGAGGACATTGATCATTTTAATACCAGCACGTCAGGCAGTATTAGCCTTAACAGGTAAGCAGTGGGAGTATGCTAAAAATATTTTTTGGGTGGAAATATTTATACATAGCAATTTAGCACAAAAGTCTACACCTAACCTCCTGATTTCCTAAGAGTAATGAAAGCTCCATAGATACAAATTTCACATTCTTAGCCTAACACTTCTTCAGATTAGGTTAAGCATGTTCCATCTTGTTTTGCAAAGTTTGCTCTTTTTTATTTTAAATACTGAATGAGATTCCACTGACGAAGCATGCTGGTGTTCTTCAGCAACAGGGGCATGGCTAAAAAGCTTCCTGGGGTGTTCCGAATATATTTATGTGATTTGTGATTATGTATGTTTTCTGTGGGGGAATTAAAAATTGCTCTTAGAATTGCTGCACTGCCGCCTTCTCACAATGGAATCCATCGTTTCCAGTGTTTGATGTGGCTGCAAAATGACATTCCCATGCATGAGACATTATATTACATAATTCATTTGGTAAACCATTAGTTTTGATTTAGAGGCTAGAATCATTTGTAGGAAAATATATGTCTACTAGTGTCACAACCCATGAAACCTAGAATCAGTCAACCACGAAGGTTGGATTAGCTCACCAAGTCTACCTTTCTTACTGAAACATACTGTAGACACTATATCATCCTGGAATATATTTTAGATTTAATGGTGCAAACATATGTACAAGATCACAATACAGGTATGGGATCCAGAAACCTACTATCAAGGAACGTCTGCATTATTGAAAGGCCATCTCCTATAGACTCCATTTTATCCAAATAATAACGATTTCCTTTTTCTCTGTAATAAGAAAACAGTGCCTTGTTTTTGATCCAAATAAGATTGAATTAATCCTTACTGGAAGTAAAACCAACTTATTGGGTTTATGTAATGTTTGCATAATTTTATAGCAGACTTAAGATACAAAGATACAAATTACAGAAAGATCTGTTATCTGGAAAACCACAGTATTCTGGATAGCCGGTCCCATACCTGCACTTAGATCTTACTTATGGGTAAATCAGCAGTACACTATTAAGTTATGCAATGGTGGCACTTATTAGTTTATCTAAATAAATACCAGTAGGATAATCATCTATAAAAATCAGAGTTATATATAATCTTCATCTTATGGAAATAAGGAACTTTTTACATATAATCAATTAAAAATTCTGTTTCTGAAATAATCTGAATATGAAATAATTATACACCTATTATATCCCTATCATAAATCTGTCTATCTGCATCAGTGTCACTGGGACTGGGACACCAGGGGCCCACCCAAAAACCTTAGACCTGGGGCCCACCATAAAACCTTAGGCCAGGGGGCCACTCTCAGTACTAATATTCTTCATCTCCTCAATAAGCCTCTATTCTCCTAGTTTGTTTTCTTTACATACTATAATCAATTATTCCATCTATTTAGCCTTTGTTCTCATAGAAATAGAGAATGGCCATGAAATAGGCCACAAGTTTAGCAGCATGAGGGCCCACTGACACCTTGGCCCACCGGGAGTTTTCCTGGTATTATGGTGGGCCAGTCCAACACTGATCTGCATGCATTTTTGTGTCAGAGTTGGCTATTTTGAAAGACTTTAGCTGTAATACATTGTCTAGACAAAGGGAGTGCACACCAAAGCATTTGACCTAACTGTCAGGCAAAATGTGACTTTAGCTCCTGCATGAAAAGAGACAGATACTGTAGCTGAAAGTGGGATAGTTAAAGAGTAACTTGATTAATTCATAATCTGCACAGAACTTACTTAAAACAGTACTAATAACTGACTTACAGTATAACTGTGCTAACTGGGAAAAGGCCCGGCATATCACAATGTTCCCCAATAGCTGTGATATCAACAATACACCTCAACCAAAAACAGAACATACCATAACATGAACATACTTAAGGGTGGGTGCGAGGGACTCTGCTGCATTAAAAGAAAAACGACGCCAAAAAGCTTTATTTACTATGTGAAGTCACTTCATACTCAAAGTATACCTGATGACATCCCATAACTGTATGGAACCTACCTTCAGCAGCCTATTGAATCCGTAAAGCTAATAAGATACAGTTTTATACTTTTTATATTAGTACATGCAATACACAATAGACTTGTCATTGTTCCTTAAACATGGAGTCAGCTTTCCAATGCAAATGAAACACACTGGCTTTTCCTCTCACTGTTTGCAGTTCTGATGTTATATGTTCAAACAACAGGCAGAAATCACTGTTTAACAAAACTTGTGTTAGCAAACAAATCGTTCGATCCACGTTCCAGGTTGAGAAAGAGGACAACTTCTCTCCTATTGATTTTTATCGTGAACTCTATCAAGAAGGTATGAGACACCACAACATATCCACTCCAACAGTAACAAAATATATAGTAACAAAAATATATTCATGTGCCTATTGTTTGTAGAGATTAGTTAAAGTAGGCATAGTATAAAGAATAATTGATGAAATGGCAAGCCTTATATTGTATACAGACAGTACAGGATATGGCATTTTGGATTATGGAACAGCTCTTGAATTGGATATCATACTTACACCTGCCAGCTCTCTTGTGGTGAAACCTGACTCCTACAAAGGTAGGATTGGCATTATGTATACAATGTAGGATACTGGCTATAATCAATATTGCACAAAGGTCTATTGACATTGTCCCAGTGAAAACGCAATACTGATCACATGCTGTTGGCAGCGATCACCATTGTGTGTCTATGGTGTTACTTGATGTGACTGCAAACCATCAGAGTAGCTTTTCAGGGGCTTGTCCCCTGTTTTCATTGCTTTGAGTGCCAGTACCTGGTCTTTAATTGAATAAAACAAGCCACCCAGTGGGAATCTACTCCCAGTAAAGATCTCCCTTATTAATAAAAACAAACTATAGCTCCATCACAGTTTGTAATTACTGTTTCACTTAGCAGAAATGCAGAAACAGGAAATTCAGTGTTTTTTTTTTTAAAACTTTACTATATGCAAAGTTGTGTCTAGTTTTCCCTGGTCCAGTAACCCATATTACCAAAACACCAGTTTGATTTTTAGAATATTAATTGGTGTTCACCGGTTACTACACCAAGAGACTCCTTGCTTTTGACTACAATACGTAAATGCAAAGACTGACAAGTATCGGGATATTGTAAGGCCTCACCTTGAGTATGCACTGCAGTTGTTAGCTTTGTCTTTAAAAATGATATAAATGAGTTGGACAGAATGCAGAGACATGCAACTAACTGGTTCAGGGGATGGAAGGTTTCAACTATGAGGGTAGATTGCCATGGTTGGGGTTGTTTTCTCTGGAGAAAATATGCTTGCATGGGGACATGAATATTCTTTATAAGTATATTAGATGGCATTATAGACAGCAAGCAGGAGATCTGCTTTTTCATAAAATAGATCATTGGACCAGAGGCCATCTCTTTAGACTAGAGCAGTGATCCCTGTGATGCTAGTCCACATAGGGGCTACCACAATAGTCAATCATAGCACTTATTTGGCACCCCAAGAGACTTTTTCATGCTTGTGTTGCTCCCCAACCCTTTTTACATTTGAATGTGGCTCACGAGTAAAAAAGGTTGGGGATCCCTGGACTAGAGGAATAGAACTTTCATTTGAAGCAGCTTATGTTGTTCTTTACAGTGAGGACAGTGAGGTTGTGCAGTGCCCTGCCAGATGATTTGAAGTGATGATGTGATTCTGTTAACACCATTAAGAGGAGCTTGGCTGACCAAGCTATAATGATATTACAATATATAATTAATATAGACATTGGTATATATAGGTGTGGTGGCAGGGATTCATTTGGAGAGGTTGAACATGATGGATTTGGTCTTTTTTTAACTATGTACAATGTTTTCCTCATATATCCAAAGTGCCAAGTTATTCTAAACCTGTTATTATTCAGAAACAAACAAACAGGATAAATATAACCAGTATTAAAATCCAGAACATGGTATCCTCCTAAAGGGAGAAGATGGTTGATACTTTAGATCTCGAGTTATTGTACAAAAAGAGAAAAATAAATACACCGTTATTCAGCTCACATGCTTCATTTCATTTGCTCAAATGATTATAAGGCATCATTGCACTTGTAGCTGAAAATGCCAAACCACAAACCGTGTCTTTTTTTCTAACGTAGCTATTTATGATAAAATGGGAATTGCTGCGTCTTTAAAAAATGAACTTGAGCTTTAACATGAACTTAATGGACCTGCTATCCAGAATGCTCTGACCTGAGGTTTTCCAGATAACAGATCATAACAGATAATTTGGATCTTCATACTTGCATCTACAAGAAAATCATATAAACATTAAACAAACCCAATAGGCTGGTTTTACTTCCAATAAGGATTTGTTATATTTTAGTTTGGATAAAAATGTGGATTATTTGGATATAATGGGAAATGGCCTTTCCATAGTTCTAGATAATGGGCTTCCAGATAATGTATCCCCTACGTGTACTACACAATACATTAGGTATGTAAAACGATATCTAACCTTTGTATTCTGCATGCCCCTATCAACAAACTAAAAATTCTGCACTGTAGGCCTCTGTACATTCTCATAAATACTGTTACTGTGCTGACACAAGAAAAGCTGCCTCTATTGTAATTATCTATTGTGGTTCTTTGTTCACTCAATAAACTGGTAAGTAAATTATGGAGCAAGTTACCATACCCTACCAGTGGCTCGGGAGCAACATTATGCTCACCAACCCCTCGGATGTTGTTCCCAGTATTTATTTTTTAATCCCTGGTTTCGATCCCCCTGTAGACTGCCAATTCACATAGAGGCTACAAATTCACAGCCTTATTTGGTACCCCCAAGAAGATTTTTTATGCTTGTGTTGCTCCTTATTGTAAGGTTCTTCCACGAACCGTTGAGTTTCTGGATCTGTGTCCTTTCTACTGGGCCAGGTAAACAACCAGCAGGCTTGCTTGCTATCTTTCACCTGGCCTTGCCAGAAATCTTATTGGTTGGGTGGAGTCAGTCAATCGGGGATATATATATATATATATATATATATATATATATATATATATATAAATAAAAGAAAGCTTGCGGCACAGGGTTGATCGAAATGTTGAGACTAAACAAATCTTTTTTGTTTTTTTGCAACATAAACCCTGTGAGTGCCCAGCTTTCTTTCCATTGCAAATAAACAGTGCTGGCACCCAGGTAGTATCTGAGTCTACGGAGTGCACCATTGCACCATTGTGTTTTTTTACTAGGTTTATATATATATATATATATATATATATATACAGTACACATACATAAAAAATCAAAGAATGCAGCTCCTCTCCATGTTGCAATTAAAACCAATTGGGTACATGGATGTATGGCTGATATCATATACTGAACTAAATAAATTACCCCAGCACTCCTATTATATAACTTTATGGAACAAATAAATGTCTGTATTTAGTAAAAATAGACACTTTTAGTTACACGGCTTGTACAACGTATACATAAGCCGATGCGCCCTGCCAAGGCAGTGTCCATGCATCAGTCCTACCTAAGTGAAAAGAGTATTTTCTTTGGGAGGAGAAAAATCATACCTGCTTGTCTCTTTATTTGGCATGACCTCTTCCAAAGAAACCATTCATCATTATGGGCTTTTAAGTAATCTGCAGGACTTTGTTTAGAGGGGTTGGGAGAGCAAGTATTAAAGGGAAAGCCACTTTCCTATATAGAATATACAAAATCAAAAGAATGCAGCTCATCCCCATGTTGCAATTTAAACCAGTTGGGTGCATGGGAGTTTGGCTTATATCATATACTGAAATAAACAAATTACCCTAGTACTCCCATTATATAACTTTAAGGAACAAATAGATTGGAATGAAAATGTCTGTATTAATAAAAAGAGACACTTTTAGTTACATGGTGTGTACGAAGTATGCATAAGCTGAGGCGCCCCACCAAGGCAGTGTCCATGGATCAGTCCTACAGTACCTAAGTGAAAAAGAGTATTTTACCAGAACCTGAAGATCTGTGCCTCTGAATATGGTCCCAGTAGCACACCATTGTCTTTAATGATGTGCCGGTAAAGTAAGTTGTTCTTTCAGGTTCTAGTTCTCCTTTAATATGTGAGGGACAAAACAGAAAACTAAGTATTCACAAGTATTAGGAACAATTAGCTTAACAATTAACTGTTTTCTGAGAATTCAACCTGCATTGTAACGTTAACTTTAAGATTTGAGCCAGGTAAGAAGAAAAACTATACAAGGAAAATTTTGAACAACTACACGCCGTCTCAGAGTTACATTTTCACATCTAAATGACTGAAAATGAATTTCAAATGAAAATTCCAGTTAATATTTTTTAAAGAACCTGCAGGGCCAAGTCTAGCTAGGTTTATATTAAGGTGAATAAGTGAAACACTTGAAATACAAGTAACCATGCAAATAAGCAGACGTTATACCAGAGCCACTTGCAGGTGTAGACTGAGTCACTGTATCATGCGACAAGGGACTAAAGTATATTTTGAGTGTTTAGCTTGGCAAGTCATGCACACAATGAACTGATTTCACTCGCCAGAGGTTTTCCCATGAAGTCAGTTGTGGAATTAGTACAAGTCTGATTTGTATAAAACGCTTAAAGTTCTTATGTATTTATTACCCTAATTGTATCATGAGTTTCAATGTCATTGTACTTTCTCACCCAACATTGTGAAAAAATATTCTAATGCAGAAGCTCCCATACTGTGGGTTCACCACCAAATAGTGAGCCAAAGCACTAGATGTTGGGCACAGGCTTATATTAGGAATTAATATTTATTAGCATTTTTTTATTTCTTGGTGACTTTTAAAACAATGTTTAAGTCAATAAGTTGGGTTATTTAATTGATCCAATGGCAGAAGGCATGCCCTGTAACCCATACAAAAAGGAAACCTCTCCCCAGTCAGACCTAATTTACCTCTTTGACAAAAAGGTTACACAAGCCATATACGGGCCAATAATAAAACTTGATGTAGCTTACTTCAATTACAGTGTATCTGTTTGAAATCGGCCAGCTATCTATAGGACGGACATGAAAATCCTGTTGGGCAAAAATCAGCGTGTGATGCAATTTTTCCAATAGGTCTCCAGCCCCACTGTTGGGCTTCAATCCAGCAATTAGATCAGTTTGATTGCAGTATGTAGGTAGCTAAACAATGTTCATTTGGAAAGGTTCTTAAATGATAAAATATAGGGATACAAGGGATTATTGTATACAGCTACTCACCATGAGTAACATGGAGGTCCTGAATCCTGATGTACAAGAAGTTGACAAATGAACATATCGGATCAGCTTTAAGCTTTAAGCTGGTGAGGGGCAGATGAGGCGGTATAGGGTTGATAGCTCTAGAAAGTTATACTGCAAAGAAAGTCCTTAATCTAACCCTTCCTCAAGTAATATCTGATTAACTTGAAGAGGGGTAAATTAATCAATTGGATTTTTATAAGCAGTAGTGGTCTACAAAGTCAAATAGACCACTCCAAACTCACTCCACATTTGTACTCCTCAAAGAGATCCACTAGGTATCCCAGGTGATCAGCCACAAGTGTTCCCACTGTAAATTCATTGTACCTGAAAAGACAGAGTAGGCGGCAGGTGGTTTATTACAACACGTCACAGACTAACATCAAGTGATAAGTAAAACTCTTTCTTTTATCTGGAGTGCTGCCTACTATATATTTTCAAGTACAGCAGATGTCTACAACTGTTACTGCACTGCAAACCATAGCAATTGGTGTTCTAGCCCTTGCAGTAAAAGACCTCCTACAGCTATACTCTTCATGACTGCCCTGGTACCTTGGGTACTCTTAATATTGAATTCCAAGCAATAAAGCATGACCTGCAATGTAGCACCTCTCATATACAGAAGTAAGTAAGTTGCTGTCTGTAAATAGCATTATACAAACAGAGAGTTTGCCTTTAATTTCCAGTACATCACATTATTTTTATTTCCTTCACATTTGATTCCTTAAGCATGTTCTGCAGTCTCTTCTGATTGACTTTTCCCTTCTCCACCAATGTCAGACAATCACCAGAAAACTCTGCATTTGTTATTGCTGGAACAGCCACTTA
The DNA here is from genome assembly GCA_024363595.1 of Xenopus borealis. Classification (NCBI taxonomy): domain Eukaryota; kingdom Metazoa; phylum Chordata; class Amphibia; order Anura; family Pipidae; genus Xenopus; species Xenopus borealis. The sequence continues at coordinate 19,866,366 of CM044447.1, read as the reverse complement.
GGCCCATTCTGACCACGGCTACAGTAGATAAAACATATGTGAATGTTCCCTTTAGGCCTCACTACAGAACATGCTAGCAGCTTTATGTGGGGGAGCTATCACTACCCCTAAATAATAGTTCATTACATTGCAAGATTTCTCCTTGATAAAAAACGCCCACAGACAGGAACTGACAAACTGTTTGAAATGGAGCCCTGCCAGAGGTGACACAATAAGGCCCCGTAGACAGGGTTAATTAGGGCCTCTTTTATGTATATGCGATTTCTTTACTGCTGTAATTAAGAATATAAAGATAAACCTAAAGCACGTTTTCAAACTGATCATTGGGACATTGCAGGTTACTTAAGGATTTAAGAGCAATGTCACAGTTAATTATTAACATAAATGCTATTAAACACACCTTGTTTGGCTGTTTTAATACTAGGTAAAGTAAATCTGTTCTAGTGGCATTTAAAAAAAAAAAAAAAAAACATTTAACATGAAAGGAACTAAAGCTCTAGGAAGAAGTGTTTCATTTTTATTCACGATTAAAATATAATCTTTCCAGTTAAGTGTAGAACTTTCTCTCACAGGAACTAAATATATGGATCTATGTATTTGGCATAGTTCACTTTAAGGGGCAGATTTACTAAATTCACATGAACGATTCGAAGTTCGATCCAATTTTCAAAAAGATTCAAATTCCAATTTTTTTATGTTTTTGAAGACCACTTCGAGCAGTGAATTTTGAAAAT
>CM044447.1:19825510-19862688 GCA_024363595.1 Xenopus borealis | reverse complement strand
CAATAACGATTCGGAATGCAATAACCGTTTAAGGAACAACATTACATTGTGAGATGTGGATTTTTACTCTTATTGGTGTGCAGTATTTTTCTCTTTGCTGCTTTAATTAAATTCCGCCTAACATGTCTTATTTTTAATAGTTTCAATAGGTTGCAGGTAGTTTAGATGAATGCCTAGGACTGCTGTAGCATTTCCCATATACAGAGGTTATATGTAAATCAAAATATGCCTACCACTTCCAGTATACAGTAACTCCTTGGACCTTTCTCACTGCATTGAGTAATAAACATTGATTTATTCTAGAGGAAGTTGCTTTAAGTCTTGGACAATCCAGTAGGAGAACCCTTGGGACATCACTTGAGACTTCCAGGTAGGCTTTGCATGATTGGATGTTTAATGACTAACAAATTGTTTTGTGTGACATGGATCATGAACAGTATTACTTCAGAGATTAGCAGAAAAACAAAATAAAACCCAGGCTAGGGTAGACAATGGGGGCTTTATAAATTGACCTTGAAAAATTCTTATTATTATAATTCTTATAAACTTAGCAGACAATTCAGAAAACAGCATAATTATAAATGAAAGTATGTCTGTACATAGCAGTTCTCCCTTATTAATTGAAATAGGCACAGGCAGAAGAATCACATAGTACTAGATCATATGTCTCAGTACTATAAGTAATAGAAGATATGTCTTACATTTCTTTAAAAAATCTGTTTTTTGTTACAGCTTTAAAGTGCATATACACACCATAATTGAGCAGTTTGTTCATCCGCTATAAAAACTGCCACTCAAATGTAATAGACTGCAAACTGAGATGGAAATCAGTCCTTCTGGACTCCACCTAGCCAATCATTTATCAGTGTAACTGAGATCTGGATTATGCCATTATTTGATCATTCTAAGGGGGAGTGACAGTTCAGTTGTGTACTGTAAGTAGTGCAGCTTGGAAGGTCTTGAGTATCAGCTGAAAGGGAATACAGCAGTAAGATACTGCTCTGAAACTGTGATTTTGGTGCATTTGCTACATGGAATTAGACAAACCCCTGTATTCCCTTTTTCCTCTCTTTAATTTTAAGAATAACTTTCTCTGCATCAAATATTATACTTTTTTGAGTCAAAATGCAATCTTATGGGACCATGGAAGAATGAACATGAAAGAAAAAGTACTGAACATAGTTGTTCATTAGCAATTTACTAGTGATAAGGGAAACTGCCCTGTTTTGCAAAAAAATGTGTGAATCCTCCAGAAATTAAGTCAATGAGTGTTGTGCCAAATGCATTGCCAAATGTATTGGAGTCACAAACATGATTTTTAATAGGTTTCCGGATAACTGATCCTATACCTGAACTTGCTAATCTGTATCAGGTATATCATCCCTAGTTCTACCAAAACTAAGAAAAATAGTAAAAATGGCTATTATGTGGGGTGGGGCAGGACTAGGGTTGCCACCTTTTTACTGTCCCGGCATCCAGGCAGTGGGTGGGACAGTTATGCAGTGGGTCAGTGATGTCATTGGAGGGGCAAGGTTTGTACTGTGTCAGGATCAGCAATTGGCTGATCACCATTTCAACTGAGAGGGATCCTGCCCAGTTTTCCTTATTTGGAAGTCTTAGAAGGCAGTCTTGACCCGGGAATTTTCTACGTAAAACAGGACATTTTTACATTTTCAGACCCCTTAAATGGAATTCAGTTTTCAGTGTCTACTGAATCTGTTATATAAAGACCTGATGAAGCAAGAAATAGAATAAATCTTACCAACTTTATTTTCCTAGACCCAGTCAAATTATTGACAGTAAATATTAACTTGGTGTTTCCAGTATGTCTTTATAGAGAAGAAATGATTAAAGATTGGATTCAGATTAAATAAGTCATTGGGGGAAGTTGGAAAGAGTTTCAAAACACAAAAAAATCAAATATTACACTATTATAGGAAGGTACCCCTATATATTTAATTTGTAACATATATTTTGTTTGCAGCATTCCAAACTGTGAGGTTCCCTGCTCTGGGGGGCAGTAGCAGGGAGACTCAGCCTGAATCTCAGCCTGCACTAAATTGTGCAGAACTATAAGTTCCATGCAGGATGCTGCCACTTTGTAGAGTGATTTGACTAGATTAGAAAACTGGGCCACAAACTGAAAAATTAGGTTCAATGTTGAAAATGCAAGGTTATGCACTTTGGCAGAAATAATATAAATGCAAGTTATCAGGTCTGGACTGAGAATTAAAATAGGACCTGACATTTCAGGGACACAGAGGCCCAATCAGCCCACAAAGAGGCCCAAACAGCCCCCACAAGCCCACTAAATACTGTCTTTCTATGGCACCTTATAGCAGTCACTCTGGCATTTGCCAGAACCCACAGATTTCCAGTCTGGGCCTGCAAGTTATACACTAAATGGCAGTGTGTTGGGAGTTTCCTTAATTGAGAAAGATCTAGGAGTTTTTGTAGGAATGAGATTTGGGGAATATGCTGCCCTACAGGATAAACCTGGATGATCACAGGGTTGTATTTAGGCCCGATGCTGCCCTAGGCTTGCCCTGTAGCCCCTAAAATGCACACCAGTTAAGACACCTAAGGGCTGCCCCCACAATCACGCTTCCCTAGGCACAGGCCCTCGGGTGCCTATATATAAATACAGCCCTAGATGCTCACCTTGAAGGTCAATATGGGTTATATATTGGAGAAAACATATTTGCTATGGCTGAATGACTGGTAAACCAATGTTTTCCCTCTATCTGTGATCTTGTTACAAACTAATGAGAAGCCTGACAAAAGGATCAACCTCCAGTTGGAGCTTCAACTAAAAAGTCATACAGTCACTGCAATGCTATCTAAATATACACCATTAATAGATTTATAGAAAGGTGCTCCATAATATACAAGTACATCTGAACCAGATGTAATGAAAATCTATTTTTATGATACTGTGACCACGACGGTCCCAAGGTACTGACCATCACAAAAATTGGAATGGTAGTTTTGACAGCTGACACCTTAATCATCCTTCCAAGGTGAATATTTGTGCATTGAGTCTTGTAATTTACCTTCAGAAGACTTTAGAAATACTTCATCAGTATGCAGGAACAAGTTCTGTTGTTATAGAAAAAGTGGGACCTGTTATCCAGAATTATTGGGACCTTGCTCTTTCCGTAATTTGAATCTTCATACCTTATATCTACTAGAAAATCATGTAAGCATGAAATAAACCCAATAGGAATCATGTACAAGGAAACATTTAATCATTTTTAAAACTTTGGCTTATTTAATTAAAATGGAATCTATGGAATCTTTTACATAATATGGAGCTTTCTGGATAAATGGTTTCCAGAAAACAATTCCCATGCCTGTAATTATCTGTGTATTGAAACATTGAATGCAGAATTGTTCAGTCTGTAAGATATCTTCATGGAGAATTGCAATGTAGTTTTGCATCTCCAATCTAGGCATATGCAGAGGTTCAAAAGGCCATTATTGCAGGAAAACATATCATATAAGCACTAGTGATGGGCGAATCTACCCTGATTCGCTTGGCCGAAAAATTTGCAAATTACCAGCGAAATTCGTGAATTGCCGAAAAAGTTAGCAAAACGAGTCGCGGCACGTTTTAGTCGCGTTGCTTCGCTTTCGGCACACGTCGTGTCTTTTTTGATGAGCGTCGCGTTGTTTTCGTGGTTTTTTTTTGTGAATTTTCGCCAGGCGAATTTTCACTGGCGTTTTGCGTATTTAATCGCCAGCAGCGAATCGCGGGAATTCGCCGCAAATTCGCCCCTGGCAAATAAATTCGCCCATCACTAATAAGCGCATGTACTGTAAATTGCTTTGTCTTTTGGCACAGCTTTTCATAGATATACATTGTCTAAGAGCATTATCAGATAGGTGGGTGCATCCCAAAAACCAGCACAGGGTAATTCCCTAATTGCTTTTACCCATTGGTAAGTCATAGGTTAGGGAAAATTATTTTAATGTTGGATCTCAACTACATTAGTATTTTATTCAATAAAGAGTTGGAGTTGTATGCTGTGGTTGATCTTTTTTATTACAGAACTTTATGCAGAATTATTTGCAATCAAATTACAAAAGATAATTATTTTTATAAGTGTAATTGTTTGGTAATTGTACCAAATGTTTAACCAATCCCCTTAGCTCTTTAAAACAAACAAACCTTTGTAATGCCTATAAGATTTAGACCAGATTTATAAACATAATTGTTACCATAAGTAATCAATAGGATAACATATTTTGCTTACTTCCAGAAACATTTGGACCTTGAAACATTTGATTGCAAAGCTAAACATATGCAAAGAGTTTATTTAAAATTATTTTGAAAATTAAAAAATATAATTATCATTTGTATAAAATTGTATAAAAATGTTTGGTTAGGTGAGTCCACCCTTAAGGGGGGGATCTTCACACTGATAATGCAAACTAGCTAAGAGCCAGTTAAATAATATTAAATTACACAAGGTTAGTCTGATCTTAACCATGAATAATGATTGATTTTCCAGATAAAGGGTATTTCCTTAATTTTGTGATTTCACAATGTCAGCAGTAGATGATTTTGTAGGAATAGTCTTTGGTGGAAGTTTGACGTCTTCAACATGAAACTTAGTGCGCATCTGTCTGCCATGTAATAATTCAGCTGGAGATGATGGTAGGCTCACTAGGGTTTGGTAAAAAAGGTGCAGGCTGCTGCAGAGGTAGAAAAGACATCCTTGTTGCCATTTGTTGTGTTTGGTAGCCGAGGAGGAGGAGGGTATAACAATGCTTTATTAGCAGGTTCATGCAGCCATTACATAACAGCAGTAAGTCTTACTTTCACTTTCAAGCTGTACAGAAAGTCCTGTGTATGCACAGTGACACCTGCAGGCCATTTGTATAAACACCACACATACCATACCTGTACAACAGATAATTTCCTTAGTCTTGGTAGACACCACATATGTTATCCATGCTGATTTGTTTAAGATGAAATAATGGTAACTTCTCTAAAGTTAGCATTGTAAAAATAATCCTTAAGTCCACCTCTGTATGGGCTGACATTCCAAAACCAAGGCATTCTTTTAATATGGGATTGCACATATGGCAGAAAAAGTTTGTCGCCAATACAAACAACGTAATTTGACTATTTTAACCATCTGCTCTAAAGCTACAAAAATGCTGGATTTTGTAACTGTTGAAAAAACCCACCAAGATTTTAAAGACTTGCTTGTAATTATTGATCACTTTACATTGCGGTAGCAACACCAACCCCTGAGCAACCTGCTCTGACCGCAACTCAAGTCATCTGGAAACATTTTATCCTCTCCTATGGTAATCCTAAAAGGGTTCATTCAACTCAAGGGGCATGTTTTGAGGCTGAAATTATAATAAGACTATACCTAAATTTGCTAAGCAGTTTTTTGGTGCACCGAAGATATGACACTTCTCTATACAAAATAGTGTGTCACAGGGGTGAAACTTTATTTGATGCCAAGGGCATCACATACATAGTTTTTAGGTGGGCCCAAATGGGATCCCAGCTTCCAAATAAAATGGACATGATTATAGCAAAGTAAATATCACAGATATCTGTGTATGTTTTCTAAAATAAATAGTAAATGCAATATATGTACCTTGTATGTTTAAACAGGGGAAATGTCATTCTGCATAGCTAATATAATGACAGGAGCAGCATTGATTTGATGAGTCTCTCTCAACAACACTAAGCTTCTCTTTTCCCCTTTTATTATAATGTTGGGTCTGGAACTAGGTGATAGGTTTTCCCAATGATTCAGCCAATGAACTTTTCAAAGCTTAAATCAGAGAAGGAAGTTTATTCAAGCACAGAATACTGAAGCATTCGGTACCTCTGAGAGAACGTTCTGCCCCAGCTGATCATTACACATATATTTATAGTATCACATATCATATCAAAAGCATTGTTTTTTATTTTGATTGGTAAAGGCATTTAGCGCCATAATGATGTACCTGGCCAGACTTAACTTTTAATCTATTTCTGTTTATTACCAACTCATTACCTAATTTATTTATAACTGTCTGAATCTTATTTCCTCTCCTGCCTGGCATAAATTATTATGTTCTGCATTTTAGCTGTTACATTTTGCAAGAAGCTGTATCTTGTAAAAAAAAATTTGTGTAAAAATATATGCTCTATATGAAATATGTGGTGATTGCAGAAAAGCAAATGAAAGGCCATGTAGGCCTCAGAGTAGGCTACATGCTAATCAGAATTCAACAATAATAATACACTGGACTATATGGCCTATTTTGGGTGAAAAGCTACTATTTTCTTATTAACCCATTTATATGAATAACAACCAATATATTGACATCAGTAAAGTGTAAGGCCAATGCAAACACTACATCCAACATTTAACATTAGCTTTCCTGTCATCTCTGATAGCTGCTAAAGGTTGCAAACAATTATTATTAAGAGTAAAGGGACCTGCCTGCTGCCACTTCAAGGCACCAGTTTTCCCCCATAACTGGGTCCCTTCCATCACTTTGGCCTCCAGGCCTTACCTCTGCTATGCCCTACACTTCATACCCCTATACAACCCCTATAAAAGGCTCTGCCCCCTTTGTAGCCCCTCCCACTATGACTCTATTGTCATACCAAGTCCTACTTCGCTACCCCCCTCCAGGGAGGGTGGGCAGGAGTTGTTCAAGGTTCAAGGAGTTGTTCACCTCGTTTCTTACCTAGCCTGTAGCCTTCCTAACAGGCTACACAAACAATATCACTCATAATTCCTAGCTTAAATCATTTGGTTCACTACTATCCCAACCCTGTCATGGCCCTGTTTCCCAACTCTTGGATCACTCCACCCCCGGGCATTCCTTATTATTAGTTGTTTGAGAGTCAACAGTGTTTCCTCTCTCAAGGTAAGATGCATCATACATAGAAGTTCATGTCAAAATAAACATTGTCATTGTCATGTCAATATGCACAAAGTCTTAATTATATTATTTATAGCTTTAACATGAACATGAACAACTGGGTACCTAAAATTAAACAATTTACTAAATAAATATTACTGTATTCTTTCTAAGAGTTAGGGTCACTAACCATAGCATCCACAAAACATTTTCAGGTCTAGGATATAGAATTATAAAACAGAAATATGCTATTTAATAACAAATTAAATAAAGACCAATAGCAAAGCTGCTTAGGTGACTTCTTTCTCCAAGGTATTCAAGAAATTATTAATTTTGGATTTGGTTATATTTTTTATGAATAATTCAACCAAACACCAGGCTGAAGCAAAATCGTACTTTTTATATATAAATTTGTACCTTGACGAAGGCTCACAAATTAGGGCAAAATGTTGGTTCTTATGTACAGTTACTAATTATGTACTAATTACAAATAAACTTTGTCTCTTCTGTACCTATATGTGTATAGGATGTGGTTAAAGAGAAGGGTGATGAAGAGGTGACACTTTAAAAATATGATGAAGACGGATTACATGAATGGCTTGAAATTGTGTCACCGGAAAAATGATATTTAAAGCCTTAGGTACTAAATTCAAACAATATATTATATTCTTTTAAATGCTTCCAAGGGTTGTAAGGTCAAATGGTGATGGAAGTGAGCAAGACCATGACATTATAGACACCTTGAAGAAGAGAAAAAGCAAGCAAAAGGATACATTTCCAGTAGATTCTCAGTGGCGGTCAGGGGCTGAACTTGTGTGTTACAAATTTATTGGCTACTGTATTGCAACTCAAGGTCCAATAGCCGTATTTGATGATGATTCTTCTCTTTCCTCTCAAGAAGGGAGTGCAGAATGCTACCATCACCTTGGATCCCAGAGCTCCTTGGACTGGCTGTAAGGCTGAATATCAAATCATTCCTCTTTATTAAATAGAAACCCCCTTTTAATATTGTTAATTTAACAAATGCTTTCAGATGTTCCAGGTGTGGTGAAACATCACTCTAAATAAAGTACATCAGTACTGGCACACCAAGAAAAGAGATTAAAAAAACAATCACTTAACTACAAGGATACGGTAGACCGGGGGTGGAATCTGTCTGAATTCCATAGATTTACAGAGGGAAGCAGAAGCCTTAATAAAGGTTTAACCCAATACCCACCATCTTCAGACAATAACTTAGATCTGATGCAGATGGTTAGGGATTGACAGACAGGATTGCTTGTGTATATTTTTCATTGGTGGGTGGGGGAAGTTTCTAGAATATCAGGCTCACTGGCAACAGATGTATTGCCTTTACACATCAAGTGCAAGTTTGCAGGTTATAAATAAATAAAAATCGGGACTGTCTGTGCATCTTCCTCTTGGCTGAGAAGCCCACAAATGCTTTTGTTTTGTGCTGAACATTCCATAATATTGGGAGTTCTACCATTCACATCCTTGCATACCTTACACTTTACAAACTAATTAATTTTTTGGCTGTATTTATTTGGTTTTTCCCCTCTTTGTGAGCTGGTTACAAGTCTATAACCCACGTCTGAACTTTGCAATAATTTACTCCTCGGAAATGTGTTGACGGTAGACAAGTCAATACATGTGGCACACAGGTGTCGGAAGAATGTGCCTACCGCAAGATGTCCTTTGGGAAAATCTAGAGTATCGTATAGTATAGTATAGCCTCCACAAAAAGGAATAAAGTGTTATCAGTTACTATTTACTCTTCTCATATTTTATAAGATGTCTCTGAATCTGAGTTAGCAACAGCAAGTCCATATAAAGATTTTCTCTTATACCAATGAGCTAAGTATATATGTGTGTGTGTTTTTTTCCCCCAAAATACACATTTAAGTGCCAGGAAAAAACATGATTGTTACACATGTATACATTTTACATGGCCAAAAATGTAGTATTGATTTTTATTTCACATTTTCATAATCTTAATGTAACACAGGTTAAAGCCAAACACAGTACATTGGATGGTGATTTTTATAGTCGTTGGTTATACCCCAGCTAATGTAACATTATTATCATATAAGGTCTTGTTGGAGGATTGGCCACAAGGCCAGTTTAGATTTTATTGTCTAATTAATTTACAAGTTGTGAAACGTGTATATAAATTATGATTTATTACTTTGGCCACACTGTGCAAGGTGTAATTTCAGGGGCACCCCCCACACACACAATTCCAGTGCAATTGTGGCTGTGAGCTTGTGATTCACTGCATTTGCAGCCGATATGTTTTCAGAAGATACATGTACAAGTCACCACAAATTAGATACAGTTACACTGAAAATCACCATTTCTGGTGTAAAAAATGGCATAGAAAGCTGTGTAGTCTCAATAACCTGGTCTGGAATAACTAAAAGTAAATAGATTAATATGGAAAATATTATGGGAAAATATTTTTTTGCCATCTTTTACCCAATGTTTTCCATATGTTAGGGAGGTCATCATAAATGAATGGACATTACAATAAAATACAAACTTCCAAAAGCATATAAACAAACAAGACAAACAAAACTATTATAATTTACTAAGGCTGGGCAACATGTACTGGGTGCAAATCCACCTTTTAATTCATACTCTGAGCTGATACTCTCCATTCTGTCACTTTGTAGAGGCTCAGACAATAAATTAGGGACCAGTCACAAGACTGACTGATACATGGACAGTCACATGGATCTTGCAGACAGCTGTCATTGCCCAGAAGCCTGGTTTAGACATGTGCTCAGACTTAATTATTATTTAGATGGCCCTGTGTCATGGTCTGTTGCTCACTTTAGGATAAACTTTTCTCCCTTTTTTTGAAAGATTTAAGAAGGAAAACCTCATGTGTGGTCTTAGTGAATATTTGAGTCACTTGCCCACAAATGAAAAGTTATGTCACAGCTGCAGGCATCTAAACAGGAGCCCACCAAGAAAGCAACAGATAAATTGGAAGCTCAAATGATTCAGATAACCATGTCATCATATTCCCTCTGGAGGGCAAGTAAATAGCAAGATTTTTACTTGTTGGTTAAAGGAAAATCTGCCTGATGGTCAGCGGTATGTAAATCTGTACTAAATATATTTTCATTAGTTCAGAAATGCAATACACTAATAACAAATTGCTTTAACCAGTAACCCAGAGAGGTCAGTCTGTGGTTCAGTTGTCATAGGATGTTTGGAAGTCTTGCTGACAGATATTTCAGTCTGACACCTAGAAATGTTTAGGCAACTTGCTCCTAAACAAACCTAATTTCTTCATTCAAACTTTTATTTCCATTAGTTTCATCTGTGTCAAATGTAAACTTATAGCATAAAAATCCTGCTGAAGAATAACTAACAAGGTGTATAAAAAGGGGCTAGGTCCCTTGTTGTAAGCCAGTATAGAGTCCGCTACTTGTCACCCTCATATACCTGTATCACCAGTGATTACTGGTTTCCATCCCTACCCCCTCTCACTAAATCCACCCATGTCCCTCATCCCTTGAACTTGTCATTGTCACAAATGTACCCCATCATATAGCAGTTTACTGCTTGTTTAATGAAACGTAATTAATTTTGTCCAAAAGGATTACTTTGGTCATAGTTGCAGAAACAACCCTGTAGTAGATATTATGGGACCTTTTTTTTTTAAGTATTCTCTTAGGATGACCTACCAATTACCTACCACTACCTTACCTTTGTTTGACCTGTCACTGGAAGAAAAGTAGTTGTACTATTGAATAAGAAACTATACATACTAAACTGTCCAACATGTAGGAATTTTAATAAAAAAAGTCTGACCAAATCCACAATTAGACCTTATTTATTATCAAAAAAGCATGATTTCATTGGATCGGGGACAAACATGAAAAAAATCTGTGAAAATTAGAATCATTGCGTTTTCCCCAAGATCTTTGCTGAAAAGCCAGAACTTTTTTGGCTAATTCCAGCGCAGAGCGCAGACCACACAAACGTCCAAACAGGATTGGAACCTCTCCTATTGACTTACTGTATATACAACCTCGGCAGGTCTGAAATGGAGAATGTTTCCCATCCTCGGGGGAATACTAAATCTTGAAAAAAAATTCCACAAAATATTCAGATTTTATAGTAAAAAAATTTTTTTTTTTAGTTTTTGATATTTTGACATTCAGACTTTAATAAAAAAAAACCCTGTAGTATTTGTCTAATGACAAAACTCTCATGATAATGTAGGTAAAAAATAGATAGAGGATATATATCTTTTAATAAGAATGCATGACATACAGTATATATGCACCACTACCATCAATTATATGGATAAAGGTAGAGTTACTAATCCAGTTGGAGAATTAATTTATTTTGGGCTGAAATATGCTAGAGAAAGGTTCCTGCTCATATCAGTTAACCTTTATTGCAATCAAATATAGATCACAACTTAATATCAATATAATTTAATTTATTAATAAAACAGTCGAGTTTATGTTTTTTTCTAGTAAACATAACATTGGTACAGTGAGCAAGGAAAGTTATTCTGATTTTACTACTGGCGTTAGCCATTACAAATGTTAACCTTATCTTTCCCACTTGTTCTGCATCTTTGTGTTCAGATATACAATTAACATATTTTTTTTTACAAATTATGTTATTATACACAATGTACAAGTATGGGACCTGTTATCCAGAATTCTCAGGACCTGGGGTTTTCTGTAACTTGGATCTTCATACTTCAAATTAAAAAAAATAAAATAAACATAAATAAATTCAACAGAATTGTTCTGCCTCCAATACTGACTAATTATTTATTAGTTACAGTCTAGTACAAGGTACTGTTTTACTATTAAAAAAAAGAAAAAAAAGAAAATTTTAATTATTTACACAGAGATTAGCAACAATACAGGTCATTTTAATGGCTTTCCAAAAGAAATATTGCAGAAAAAAAAATCTATTAAAAAAAGGAAAGGGAAATAGATAAAAGAACTGTTACACCCCTAGGTCTATTTGGGCTCTGGTTAACAAAACTATATACTGTAGACAGATCACTAATGCCCATACCATTAAAATATATTAACATTAATGAAATAAAAATGTTTTATAATGTCACCAAATCCTATTATGGGCAAGCACTCCCTTAAAACAGTCAAAACTGTGTCCATGAAACAGTTAGTCAGAACCCCAGGGGTGTCTCATACGTTCTATAGGTAATTTATACCCATATTGCACCAGCCAGTGGCCTTTGCTGAGGAAGTTGTTTTATGGCAACCATAACCCAAAGAGATACCCTAAATACTATCAGAGAGTATATTTTGGATCTCCAGATTACCAGGTGCATTAAAGTTGCTAAAATAAAAAGATTCCTTTGATTGTTACACAGTTGTACTGAACCATCCACAAGGGCTATGTACACAAGAAATGGGGAGAGCATGGAAAAAGTGCCATGCAATTTCCCTCTCATCAGTACTCAGTTTTGCTCAGAAGCTGAGAGATGTGCACTACCTCTACTAATTATTAATCAATGACACCAACAGGAAACATTCCAGAGCAGAAAATAAAATGTTAAATCTTTAACTCTTGTACACACCCTATAAAAAAAGAACAGTAGTGGTAATATATTTAATTTTATTTAGAACTGATATGTTGGTAAGTTATTGCAGAAAAAGTTGTGGTTAAAATAGATTTTTAGATTAGTGTTTCACCAGTTTCAGACAAAGCCCACTTTACGGAGGTTCCAATAAAACTCTCAACGTAAATCTGAATTGTGTGCCATACAAATGAATAGGGGATCACTGTCTGTCCTAATGTAGTTGTATGATATAATTTCTAATCTAGACAAAACTCTCTAATGTTCTTTTATTGGTCATAAACATTTTATTAGCTGGCTTAAAATGATTTAGAATTGTACATACCCTATGATATTTGTTTTAGAATTATCCGTGGAAAATGGAGGACATCCTGGGGCTATCGCTTCCAATGTGGAGCCATGTCTTGCAGAGTAATAGACAATCTTTATAACGAATGGTTTAAGGTTCCTCTAAGAGGGAGGTCTCTTCAGTGGAGCATGATATACCCATGTGAAGCAATGTTTCAACTCAATAATTATCAAAGCCATTGCTGCTTTCGCCTGCTGAGTTTTGACCAGGAGTTCCCTTTCAACATAAGTATAAACCAGTGCAACATAGCCCAACAAAGTAAACACATTTGCTAGCTCCGATGGAGGGACTAGGCCCTGGTGGTCGTTTTTTATGATCTTTTTATGATTGTTATTATGTTTCACAATTAATCAGCTTGCAAGAGGGATGTTCAGTTTCAGAAGACATGGCTTTAGAAAGGTCGACACGGAATATTGTAAACATAATAAGACTCCCAGTGGGTACTGTAAAAAGAGAATTTTCAACGTTGTAACCTAAAACATTTCAAATGTGCTTGAACGAAACGTTTGCCCTTTGCTTTGGTCAGTGAAAAATTTATGTCCATAGTCTTTCCGCAAGCAGATTTGTGTATAATGTTTTTAAAGCTACTGAACAACTGGGAATAAAATATGTGTTAAAAGAACATATTCGTATTTATTTTTGTGTGGGGGCTAGCGATAATCTTTCACTTTTATGGCCCTTATCTTTTTTTGCACCACGGGTTAGCTTTAACCGAGGGGGTGGGATATAGATGCATGGGTGCATTTCAGGCTCACCAAACAAACTTTATTTTGGTCCTTTTTGCGATCAGTGGAAAACTTCCTGGGCTTCGCACAGCTGTTGTCATGGCAATGGCACATCAGAGAGCTGAGATTGCAGGTGGTTGGGGACCACTGTTTTATGAAATACCTGCACCCCAAAGCTTACAATATTTTGGTACCTATGCAATTTCAATAAATTGTCTTCAATTGTATTTTTAGGTAATATGATTACATTTTGCCACTCATCATAAGCAAAGAGCAATCAAATAGAAATGTTTGACATAGTAAGACTCTAAGGGGGGAATGTAATTAAATTCGCAAAGAGCAAAAGAATATGCATAAAAATCCATATCTCGCAATGTAATATTGTTCCTTAAACTGTTATTGCATTGAGAATTTTAATTGCGCATTGCGAGTTTTAATTGAGCATTGCAAATTTTAATTGCGCACTCTTAAGAAGTGCTTGAAGGTGTCGTAATCTTTAGGAACAAACATAACAACTTTTTCAGTAAGAAGTTTTATTACAATGACTGCGCAATGGCGCAAGCTGTAAAATTTGCGAATTCTCTTCCACTGTTGGAAGTGGTCGCTAAACAGTTTCCGGATTTGCAAAAGCTATATTAAATTTGCAGAAAGCAAAAATTGTTCGCACAGAGGCATACTTTTTCTTCCGTTACCGACTTTAATTACATTCCCCCATTTATGACTGAACTGGGTCTAAATAATTTTGCTGTAAATATTTTGGGGCAGATTTGTTAAAATCTGAGTAAAATTCTAGCATTCTATATTCTGAGTTATATTCAGAGTAATAATTTGTATCACTGTATGTAGTATAGCATGAACGTAGAGTTGAACTGATCCGTTACTTGCATGGTTCTGATTGGTTTCCTTATCTTCTGTTCAACACTGCCTGTGCCTGCTCTGCCTGCATTGCTCTAAAACGGGAACTGATCATGGTTAACACCAGCTTCTATTATTGGATCTCTACCACATTAGAAAAATTCCAGCCTTCAGTACCACAGAACTTAGACTGCACTGGCCTAGATAATGACATCAAAGGGATTCTACCCAACATTCTCCATTTAATACCCCAATACTGGCACCTTTTATTCATCACCTACCCAACCTCCGCACTTCTCTGCACAAAAGAAGTGCATCCCTTTTGCAGCTGTGACTATAACAAGACTACAACACAATTGCCCCCTTCATCCTCTAGCGTGGTAACCCAAACTGTGCCACCCCGCCCAACAGCTCCCACTTTTGCCAACTCCTACTCTACTACTACATCACTTATCTGAAATCAGAGGGAATTCTTAACCCCATCATGGCCCCAGACTGTGCTCTAGAGCTTCATTCCCTGCTCTGTAGGACTGCTTAACAGCATTAATGCTATGTCTAGTTAGGATTACAATGTGTTTATTATGCATCTTGCAATAGTTCAGGTGGATATGAGTTGCACTTCCAGCATATACAAGTCTTATACAGATGATAGTGTTTATCCCTCCACAGCATTTATTTTAACTGCTGGTAGGCAACTAGTGGAGGAAAAAACATGCCCAATTAGTTTTCAATGAGGCATGCCAATTGACCTGAGGGTGATAGAGCAGGAAGGACTTTCTGCAAAACTTGTGTCCAGACCATATTCATCCATTGCTTCTTGTATGCCCAATTAAAACCCAAATAGGGCCCACTTTTGACCTGCCAGTGGCTGAAGATGGAAGATAGAGCAAATACTCTAAAGTTATTTATGTGTGACATATCGGTGAAGAACCTAGGTCTCATGCACTGAAATTGAAATCACTGACAGTATTTACTTTAATCTATACATGCAAGCCCCATTTATTTTACTGCGTTCTGAGTAAGAAAAATTGCTGCGTGTGTAAAAAAAAGTTGACCTAAATGTGGTTCATAAATTTTTTGCCATTTCGCAAATTCTTTCCACAGTTTTGCAAATTTTTAGACAAAGCAAAACAGGACAGATTCACTCATCACTATACCTGGCAGCAATTACAGGTTTCTCCTTGTGCCTTGTGTCCACACTTCTGCTGTTATGGACACCAAATGCTGGAAATAATGCCATTCACACACAACAAAAATTATAATTATCCTTGGACTATTGGGTGAATGTCTTAAGGGTTTGCACAAGATATATGCACACTGTGCAGACTTTCTTTCCCTGTGCAAATAATTTTCCCTTTAGACATGCTTTAAATCTTTGCTGATGAAAACACCTAAACAGAAAATTTTTTTTACCACTGGGCTGGTCTACAGCATACATACAGTAACATAAAATGGTAATTTTACTTTAAAAAATTAAACCACCATTATCTTAAAAATTTGCAAAGTGTATTTAAAGTTTGCAGTGTATCAAAGTGTAATGAACATTATTTAATAGCAAAATGTAATTTTTTTACAGTTTGGACATGGCTTTAATTTCAGGGTTCCCATCAATAGCCACAACTGACTTGCACCAGGTTAATTGTAAGCTGGTTTTATTGATGCCACTCACTGGAAGTGCCCCCAAGTGCATTAAATAGTGATGGGCAAATCTCCCGAGATTCACTTCGCCAAGAAATTCGCGAATTGGCGAAAAATTTGCGAAACGAGTTGCGGCACGCTTTTGACGCGTGTCGCGTCGTTTTTGCCGCGTTGAGTCAAAAACGACGAGCGACTCGTTTTTCCGGCGAATTTTTGCCAAACGAAATTTCGCTGCCGATTCGCGAATTTATTCGCCCATCACTAGCAGTAAATAAAATGTTATCTGCAATATATGGATTTTTTTAAAACTAATTTTACATGTTGCACATTCATACAGGAGCCTTAATACCTCCAAGAACACATTAAGTATGCTGGTACGTATATAAAACTGCCTAACTGCCAAATAGTAAAGACATGAAAGTGTTTAGGTTTTCTTTTTATAGAACATATAGAATATTTTTTGCGAAGATTATCTGTGTAGTGATAAACTGTTGCCATCTATTGGAATCCAGACATAATATAATGAATATTGTGTTTTATTTTAAATCTCAAAGAATTTAAGTTCACTACTAAAATGTGAATGTCATACATAAAGCCAAAGAATTTGAAGCTATGACACAGACTAGATTGTGGATGTTTGTGCAGTTGATGTACACATGTGGTTTGAATACAAAGAGTTAAGCTTATAAATCTAGAAATCCTTCCCTTAAGTAGCAGGACATGTGCTAGTGAGGTGCTGAACATTTTACCTATGCCGGTGCAACAGAAATGGAAATGTGTGAGTGGGTGTGTGGCCTCAGGTCAAACTCCATACTTGTCTTCCCAGGTGCTCACAAATCTTTGGAAATCCCCTGTCTTATATTCAGGGAATTTTGGATATACTGCTGTGTGGTCTGCCTACGGTCATGCTTTGCAAGGAGGTGACACATTATCTTGTAGGCTGACCTACCTCCCAAAGGGCACCCAGGAACAAATGCAAGCCCCTTAATGTTCTTTTGTGATGGGTGAATCTGGGCAAAACGCATTGAAATCAATGTGCGTCAAAATAATTTTGATACACGTGAATTTTGACGCAATACATACACTGAAAATTTGGTCCAAATGCATTAAAGTCAATGGGCATCCGAATAATTTTGATGCGCAACAATTTTGACGTGATCGACAATAGTGATGTGCGCCAACTCCTTTTTGATGTGGAAGATTTTTGGCTGGCGAATTGTCATCTCAGTTCTGTGAATTAAATGCGTAAATTTGCCGTGAATTTGTGTCTGGCAAATGTATTTGTCCATCACCATCTTTTAAAAAGCACTTGCATCTGAGGTCTGGCTGCGCTAAGCACAGTGCAAAGTACAGTTCCACCAGGAGCAAGAGAGCCCAGTCTAGCCTTTAATACATTCTATGAGCCAGAAGGTAAGTACGGGGCTCTATTGCAACCTGTGCCCATCTGCGCTCACTTACTTGCATGTCTGAAGAACATTCTAGTTAGGGAACAGGAGAAGGGACATCTACATGCCCAACACACCTGCTCCCCCTTCATTTCCCTATGTCTGGTCCCATAGGGAAATGACCAGACCGTAGATTATAAGGCTATAAGTCAGCAAGTAGTTCCATGATCAGATAAAGGCATGCTAAAGGTCAATTATAATTATAATACCAGTCACTGGTCAAGGTTTCCTTATCAGAACAATTATGAGTAACCCTGCTCATATGGATAAATACAGGAAATTTATGTTTTCTTTGCAACACAAAATGTTATCCTGAAAATGTATAGAACAATAAAGTGAACACAAAACCTATTTCTAAACAGAATGGAATGCCTGTATAATACATAACTGACTATAATCTGATGATGAGCTGATAGAGGCTGCTATGCATCCGGCAAGTTGAAATCACACCAGAGTGGGAGGTTAGGGAAATTTTTAGATGTGTCCAGGTTTCTCTGTACTAGTATCAATGAGGCACAGAGTGGAAGCAATTATAGACAACTCAACCCTTAAGGTATTTAGTACAGTTGGCAAAATTATGTGAATCTCAACCTGTGAAGATGAAAATTAGGTGGAGAGGGCACACCCTCCGTCTCCATACAATTCCCATTATATTGTTCAAAGGCTATATCCAAAGACAAATGACAATTATTTAGCTCTTATATAAAGTAGAAGTTCACTTTTAAATTTGTTTTAGTATGTTTTGTGTTTTTCTAATCAAATTTTTAACTGGTCTGCATTATAAATTTTTCATGTTTTTTTCTAAAATATTTACACTGCTTTATCCTAGCCTTCAACAGATAATCACAGGGCTCAGAATAAACTAATAAAAGAAAAGAGCCCTGAGTAGGTGGGGGGAGGGTAGGGTAAAAAGGCATGGTTGTGGTGGAGGGGAAATCAATAGTTAGCAGCAGTAAACAATAGGAAGTGGGAAGAGGAAATAGCAACCATTCCCAGGGACAAGCAACATTCTGTCAATCCAACCTATTTGCAAGGGAGTCTATTTAGATGGTGTCAGGACTCAGGAATGCTTGCCATGGTTGAGGGGCTATATGCCAGTTTCAAGCACAAGAGTGCCAAGGTTGACAATGATTTCTGCAGATAAGTGTCCAAGGCCAGTGGCATTTTGGTCGCTTACTTGCCAACTTATCACCCCCACCGATCACCCTTTGGATCATTCCACATTGGGGTGTATAGTTGTTCCTATCTGTATTTTATTGTTTTTCATGTTTCTATATGCAATTTGTTTTGCATGTTAGCCTGTTATTTCCCAACCTGTTTATCCTCTTTGCCTCCATCTAGTGGTATACATGGGGTGGGTTAAGAGGGTTTTGAAGGTCAAACTGCCAACTTGGCAGAGTACAGTCAGTATTCTTTGCTTGCTGAAAATTGAAAACAGATCTACTACAAGTTTTATTTTTGCATTTTAATTGCTTTGCTTTCTATGCCTTCTACTATTCATCTTCCAAATTTCCAAAATTCCATTCTAGAGTTGCAGAATAAAAAATGCAAATATTTTAGAAACCACAAACAAACAACTGACCATATGCACTTTGTGGTTGAATACTTTTTTCTAAATTACTAAAAGTAAATTTTAAAGTGAACTACTCCTTAAGTATATGTTGTAGAGTACAGATGAATCAATCAGATCATGTATAATGTGTTAGCATTTGTGGATGCTGTCATTTCAATGGCCCATTAAGTCAGTGAATCGCAGTTCTACCGAAGTACAACCAAAAACCATTCCAGATTCGCTGATGATGCCATATTAAAGCCAATGGAGGCTATCAGCAAGCCATGTATCTGTTTTGCTAAACAAATATGATGCGATCATTCAAAATATTAATATATGGAGTAACAAAGGCCATGTTCAAGGTCACAAGGAGGGTCTGTGCAGCCTTGTTAGGAGACTACCCAATCAACAGTCTGATACAGCCCTCTCCCAATGGTATTTTTCCTGCTTGCTTGATTTTTTACTTTATCCTAACCAGATAATAAATGAGCAAGGTCATAGCTTGGGCCATATACTGTATAAAGGCTAATAGATAACCAACTCAATAAAAAAAGCCAAATTAAATAGCAACTTTCAGCTCATGTATGACCATCCAAAGTCATACTATAACATACATGTTTACATGACTGAAAAATGTTTACATGATTCTAACACATTTCACCCTTATGGGTCATTAAAACATTATTAAAACCACAATATTGAGAATGAAACTAATATAATATCACAATTGCTCAGTTTTAGAAATCCCACCAGGCAAACAGAATACATGCATTCAAGTTGTAGATGTAATCTTAATGTAATTTTGATTGGAAACTAAAACACCAAATACATGGTCTCTGGACCAAAAGCTGCAAGGTTGAAACATAATCTTAATGAGTCTGCTTTTGACGATGTTGCCTTACAATTCAATCATACTGTAGAAATGGCAGAGCCGAAGGAAAGAGGTAACTTAAGGAGAAAGGCACAATGTTGTGAAGTGAGGCTAGACCTTGAAAAGCCAATACTTTGTCATAATGTTGTCATTATCACAACAAAGACTTGACTGTATGCCTTTTGAAACCAGAGGAAAACCAGTTATTGAGTCTACCTGTTTATATATAGATATAATATTCTATTCTGAAGAACCATTGTTTTAAGCTTTATGGCTTTTTACCAGTACTTTTTAGAAACAGTAAGAATGCCATATTTTTTATAGTCAGCTTTGCTTGTGGTTTTATTCTTTCATATCAGCTATTACTCACCAGGTATTTTATTAGTATATTTTCTTCAACTTTCCTGCTAGTTAATAGTAGAGATCCTCAAAACAACACAGATCTTGCCATTTTGTTGCATATGGTTCAGGGGTACAATTGGAAGTGATGTCATAATGTATGATCGGCCTTTTAAAGGGGAAAAAAAAATCGTAAAAAGTTCACCCAGAGGGTGTTAGAAGTCAGAATAAAAAAGTACTCCAAATCAGACCTGCCGAGTAGAATCAGTGACAGATGTCCTGAAGATATACTGATTTGCACTGGGTTTCCAAAAAAGTTGCAGTATTCTGGCATCAAATTGAAGAAATACACAGTATTCTGATTTTTTTACATTTTGTTTTATTTTTTTGAAAAATTTATTGATAAATAAGGGGAAAAAACTGTGCAGATTTGGTCTATTAACTGCATTTCATGCCATCTCTATTCTTCTTTTTTAATGGAGGCTGTTTAAACCTCAAGAATTCAATGTTTGTTTTAATTAGTGACAAGTATTTGGCCTGAAATAAAAATACATGTGCTAACATCTAGTTGCCATAGCATCTCAGATAACAGCAATCAAATTGGGACTGTAATAAAATAGCTGATAAAATGGTTCTGCCAGCTATTTCCACAAGACTTTGAACTCTAAACAGGACTCATAGCAGCACATGGGTAAGTGCCACTCATAGAATAAAACATCTGCAAAGAATATCCTAACAGAACATTTTTTCTTCAAGCACAAATTTTCCAGTGAATATTTACCCAATATTTTTATCAGAAATATATATATATATATGTATATATATATATGAAAAATTGTAATTACTTCAGTCCCAAAAACTCTAAAAAGGCTGCTATTGTTAGGTAAACTCAATATATTTTATACATTTCTATATAACCCAATTTTTGCATAGTTGCAAAAAAAGATCAATGGCAGATAATGGGCCAGATCCAAACTAATGAGAAAAAATTGTTATTCCTATTTCAATTCAACATTTTTTAAACCTAATTTTTTTCTGGTTGAGATTTTAAGGGGTAAAACTTTTTCTTGAAAATATAAAAACTAAAATTTTTAGAGCTTGATTATACTCAAAAGCTGATAAAAATCCAAATCTGTAATTATGCCATTTTGAACCTGTCAAGGTCATGTTGAAGTCAATGGCAGATTTCCATTTTACAATTTGAAGAAATTGTGAACTGCGCTGTGTTTTGTCCAATGATCTGAAAAATTCATGGTTTTCGAATAACAACTTAAAAAATTTGAGTGATTCCAGCTTCAAATAATTAAAAAAAAAAACCAAGCAATTTGTATTTTCACTTGATTTTGTCGAGACTTTTCACAACCCAAATTTTACAAGCTGATTATTTGATGAGTGAGTTCAATTTGTGGATGGGAGTTTGGTCAATTTTATTTAATAAGAAAATCAGACCCATAGACTCCTATTGAGTTTCCATGACATAAATAGTTTTTTCATCTAATTAGAAACTTAGAGTGCTGCTGGATAAAAATCTAAATTACTCTAAAACCACAAATAAAAAATGAAGACATCTACATAATAAAGTGGTGAACAACCCCTTTAATATTTTTTTGCCTTTCAACAAACCCAGGCCTAAATGTATAAAAAAAAAGTGTCTACATACAATTAAACTGATCTTTTGGCTTTTTGTCTGTTAGCCAAAGACAGAAGTCTGCTCATCTACAGCAGTATAACTGCTTGATACTCTGCATTACGCAACTTCACCTGGAAGTTACACACCCATGTGCTAAGGCTGAGATTATATGAATGGAATAATGTTTAAAGCTAAATATAGAAGTGATGAGGAAATAAAACATTTTTGTTTGCAGTAAATGCAAGAAATGCTCAAAGCTAATTATTATTATTATTATTATTATTATTATATTAAACAAAAGTAAAAGAGAAATATAAAAGTCAGAAACAGATTTACTTTGGAATGTAACATATCATAGTCAGATATCCCACCTAACAACCCTGAGAAGGATTAAAGCAAAAGTATTGTGGGCTCTATGAACCTCTAGTAACACAACAATGTGTAACAGTCACAAAAATTACAAGACCGTACAGAATCCAAATAGTGTTTGTAAGTATGAAATAATAGCCACGTTCCTTTGTGATGAAATTAGTGATGAGCGAATCTGACCAATTTCGCTGAAACATTCCCGAAACAGGAAAAATTTGTGAAACACATTAAAGTATATGGATTCATTTTTTATTGCAAATTATATTGCAGTCTATGGGGCAAATTCACTTAGAAGTGAAGCTCTGCTAGCGCAGCGTTCGCCACACTTCGCCTGGCGAATTTTCACCAGCGCTCGTCTAATTCACTAAAAAGCGAAGTTACGTTCATGTAAGCGAACGGTAGTGAAATTGCGCTAGCGAAAATTCGCCAGGCAAAGTGCAGTTGCGCTAGCGAAGGCTAATGGAGTAATATGTTACACTTCAAACATTACACTACACAAGCCCAGGGAACCCTAATAAAGCCTAATCTAGTTGTTTTATTGCCCTACACATGTCCCCCTAGTCTAGTATATTTGCCCTATGTTAAGAAATTAAGGGGGGAGCAGGGTACCCAAAAAAAAAATTTCGTTAATTTTCTTTTTCTATCACCCTACGCTAAGGAAAAAACGCCAGCGGTTTTTTTGGGACAGAAAAAATTTCAACTATTTTGGGACTTTTTTTTATAAAATCTCCTATCTACTCTATTGCACTTCGCCTGCTCTAACCTGGCGAAGTGGCTGACGTTCAGAAAAATGACTAGCTCAGTGAATTTGCAAATTCTTACCCCCTTCGCCAGAGTGCAATTTACGCCAGCAATAGACTTAGTGAATTTGCGAAGTTACGATTTGCACTTACGCTGGCGAATTTACGCCAGTGTTAGTCACTTCGGACTTTAGTGAATTTGCCCCTATGGGTAACATTTTTCTCACTCCAATTGCATTAAAGTCAGTGGGTGTTTTTTTCTCAAGTTTTTTTCTCACTGCAGGGCCAATTTACTGACGTGTGATTTTTCTCTTCTGGAGGCTCAGACATGTTTCATGTAACTATGTCAGACATTATTTAGTGACAAATATGCGTATTCATCAAAATGTCAAAACTTTTTCCTACTTTTGTCAGCAATGATTTGTCAGTGCAAAAATTTCTTAACGAATATTTCCTTGTGTTACTTTCTTCCTGGTGAAACTGTAACATACGTATGTACGGGTACATAAAGGTAGTGGGTATATAAAGGTCATATGCATGTATTTATTAGTGATGCTGGTGAAATTGCTGGAAATGGCTAGTTATTATTAAAAATCTCAAAATAAAGACATAAGAGATACAAATGTCCTAGACCATGAGACTACCCTAAACCAGATGTAGCATGAGCTTCACATGTTAAAAAAAATGTAAATAACAAATATTTAACATTTACAACTAGTAAACATAATAACACATGAAATAATGACAGTGATTTGCCTATTTTATGATGTTTTTGGCATAAAGGATATGACGTCACTGACATAATTTTGATGCAGAACCTGGTGAAATAGACTTTAGCGAAAAGAGTAACGAATAGAAACTTTCACATTTTGATAAACAAGCAGATCAATGATCGTTTGCCTAAGTGAAAATTTGGCTGGTGAAATGGTGCAAAACTTCTCCGGCGCTGAGGCTTTTCTGTAATGAAGTGTGTTAATCACCTTTTAGTAAAATGCAATATCCCAGCGAATTGTCATTTGAAGAATATTTGCCAAAAAAGCACAGTTCACTCTTTAGTAAATCTGCGTCTCCAAATGCATTGACAATCCCGTTTTTTTCTCACTTCAAGTGTATTGAGGTCAATGGTAATTTTTTTTGGTAAATTTTTAATGCAAAAAAATCTGCCGATGGTGAGATGCTGCATTTTGATGTGAAACCATGTGTGGCAGAAACATTTGCTCATCACTAGCTGGAATCAATATAACTGCTTAGTCATATACTGGAGGTTTTATTGCCTATACAATAAGAAACAAACAATGGGCAGTTTTGCAGAAGGAAGAGACATCTTTATCTAGCTGTCTTCCCTGTATGTAGGGAATATGTATTTACACAAATGGCAGTATATTTTTAGCCATAGAAACAAGTTGAATGTTATTTTTAGTTTCCCCTTTAATTCTGCATATAACTCTTTGTGGATCAATATCCTTAATCTGTCACTGAAAAGTTGCTCTTACAGACATGTAAGAGTGTGACAGGTGTATGCAATAAGATGTTTTGTTCACAACTTCCTTCCTTTCTTATTATATTTCTTTAATTATAGTCCAAACCTTAAAGACACTGGATTGTAGCCAAATGGAAGCTGGTACAACACATTGTGGAGAATACAGAGAACATATCCTGCAATGATTTCATGTGGCTTCCATTTAAGGCTTTTTCATGGTGCTGGTGACAAAGGCTACACGGGATCTAATAGCTTATGTTGCTTATGAATACATTCAATTGTACAACATATACTAAGCCCATTCAGGATATCCGGTAAAGTGATCTGCATTAAGCCTAATAATCGATTCACAAAGAGAGTTCGTATTCACAATTATCAGCTTAGAGACCTCCCAAGCCAGACCTTCCTCACAAGCAATGCCAAGAAGTTTCAGACACTCAGGAAGTTGAATCAAATTTACATGAATTGGGACAATTTGTATTGAGATTTAAAAAAAAAAAAAACACAGCCAACTCTGTGAGCTCTGCATGTTATCTAGAAAATGTGCAAAGCAAATAAGCCAATTAGTATACTATAACCCAATGAGGATAGAGGCTCCCAGAGAAACTTAAGGTCTACTGCATGCAAGGGGGGGTATTTTCTAATCCTGAAGTGTAGATAGCGTGGAGTGCAGCTTTCCTCTGCCCGCTTGTATCTTGTCTTTTAAGAAGAATCAATAAAGTTTAACTTTTAATATGGCGGTTTCCCCCGACTCTACATGAGGCTGCACTCCACGCTATCTACACTTCATTATTTCGCCACGGCCAGAGCGTTTTTTCGGTGGTGCATCCATATGTGAGTACATACACGTTTGATTTCCCGGTGTTGTGTCCGACGGCTCCTTGACATGTATGTATTTTCTAATCCTCACATTATTCTAATGGAAGCTTTTTGGGGCAAAAAAAAGTTTTAGTGGAAAAAAAAATCTCATATTTTTCAAGATCTATTATACTCCTAATCAGGAAAATCTGCCATCTCAGACCTGTCAAGGTCATGTATAAGTCAATGGGAGATGCCCCATATCCCAGTCTCAAGATATATAGTTACATCGTTAAATTGGGATGAAAAAAGACCAAGTCCATCAAGATATCTTGATCTGCACTAGGTTTAGTCCAATTTTTTATTCAAGTCATTTTAATAATAAATAAGGCAAAATCAGGGATTGGAGTTTGGTCGAGCTTTTTTTATTGTTACAATAGGAATTTTACTACACTGAAAATCTTGGATGACAGAGGACCTAATGTAGAGCTCTATTAAAATGGCACTGAGCAGAAAATTCTGAAAATTTCAAATTAATGACGGTACATTGTTGTTCTTTATAATATGGAATATGTTGTAGAATGTTGTGCAGCTGAAAATAAATGAAAACACCAGTCTGTTAAAGATCAGGCTGTTTAAATTGTCATGACTTTTCAATTTGAGGAGAAAATGTTTTCTCCTAATTCAGTTCCAATTTTTCCCATTGTTCCTAAACATTACCCTAGTTTTCACATGGTAAATCAAATAATCCAAAAAATTAAAAAAAAAAATCCAAAAAATCCCAGCTGAGATACCTGAATCTTTAATGGAGGCAAAACAATCCTATTGGATTTTATTAATGTTTGAATAATTTTTAATTGATATGGAGTAGGGATGGGCGAATTTGACCCATTTCCCTTTGCCAAAAATTAGCATGAAATGTCAATGGGCGTCAAAAAAAAATTGACGTGCATCAAAAATTTTTTTGCCACATATTGATTTTGTTTTTATGCTTATGGAGATGTTAATTACATAAATATATTTCTGGAAAACTCCAGGTCCTGAGCATCCTGGATAACATATCCCATACCTGTACAAGACATAAGGAGACTGGAGCCATTTCCAAAACTGTGCCTTAATGAAAAAAATAAATCCACAAAAATTAATTAACAACTAAACAGAGCCAGCACACAGATGCCCATTCAAGGTTGGACTAGCCCACCACAGTACCAGAGGATCTCCCAATATTCTAGTGGGCACCAGTCTAGATCAGTTGCCATCAGCAATCCTAGGTGACCCAGTTTGACTCCTTTGCTGCCAGAAAAACAATGAGAAGAAATTAAGAAGGCATCATTTTCACAATGAACAAAACAAGTATTCTCTTTTTGCCAATCCCAATTGCCCAGGGCAAACTTAATTTCTGTTGCTGCTAGAGATGGTTTTGCTCACCCGCCCATGTGATAGCAACTGTGCTGTGGCTTTGGGATGTGTGAATTCTGAAGAGATGATGGAAGTTCAAGAAATGCCTGCTCAACAACTATTAATCCTTGCAATTAAACTGAGTAGACTATAATCTTCCCATGGGAAAATAATGTCTATTAGGCTAGATAACCTCTAGTAAAACTCAATACTTCAGCACCAGCCCCAAGTTTTAAAGGACCAGTAACACAAAAAAATTAAAGTGGTTTAAAGTATTGAAAAGATCATGTAGTGTTGCCCTGTACTGGTTAAAATGATCTGTTTGCTTCAGAAACACTACTATAGTTCATATAAACATGCTGCTAAGTAGCAATGTCGGAAATTGAAAAAAGGCTTTATGGCACAGGATAAATAATGGATAACAGATAACTGAGCTTATCTGCTATCTGCTGTGTAACTTGAGCGTTTTCTCCTTTGAATGGCTGCCCCCATGGCTATACAGCAGCTTATTTATATAAACAATAGTAGTTCTTCTGAAGTAAACACAGAAGTTTTACTGGTGCAGGGCAACACTGCATTATATTTTTATTACTTTAAAACAATTTCATTTTTTGATGTTACTGGTCCTTTAAAGATTGCTCAAGTGAGACACCAGCGAGGACCATACACATATTAATCTGATAGACGCATATGGAATGCAAGTCATCTTGCTCCTGCTAGATGTAATTTTAGAGAAGCTCCATTTGATGAAGGACATTTTCCTACTCCTGATGCCAACTGCAATAGGCCTGAAGAAAGTGAACCTATAAGGTGTACTGAGAGAATCAGAAAATTACCTGCATGGACCAAGGACTATTTGATGTGAAGAATGCATAATATAGCTTTAAGATGTATATTGTTTTACTGGTGCTGGTTATTAGGTTTGTTGAAATGCTTTCCTTCTATAGGGGAATATGTGGTGTTTATACCAATGGCCTCTAGGTGTCACTATGCACAAGATTTATACTTTATATCTACAGTATTTTCTATATAGCTTAAAGTTTTATGCTGGCCATAGACGCAAAGATCCGATTATTCGAATGAGCGAACGATCGGACTTCCCCATCTCCCGACCTGCCACTAACCTTCAGATCAAATAAAGTAGTAAAAGCACAGATCAGCCGACGTTCTGCCCTGACAGGGATCGTACAAAAGTTGTACGATTAAAAACCTAGTGACGGTCTCCCACTGATAATCGTACGATCTGCAATAGACGCAAAGATATGATCGCCAGCCGACAGAAATTTTCTAACCTGGGCGATCGACCAAACGACCGTTCGGCATGGCACGACAAATGTCGGAACACTCCATACACGATAAATCGTACAAATCGAGGATTCGTACTATCGGATCATTGCGTCTATGGCCAGCTTTAGAGTTGAAGTTGCTGTTGGCGTGTAATGGTTGCATGAACCTACTAATGAAGCACTGTTTTTTTACTCTATGCATCCTCAGCTACCAAAACATAACATGGCCTTTTCATAATAATAATCATGGAGATGTACTTTTTACCTGGCCATCCAAGGGTTTCTCTAACTGTTTACTCAGAGTGCTTTGTTTCAGTGTATTTAACTAAAGGAGAAACTACCAAGGGCACAACCACTCCATAAGTGAACATTTTTGATAGATAGTCCCAAATGATTTTATTTTAAATAGACAACCTATGGCCCCAATGTTATTGGCTGTTGTCGATGTGATTAAAATGTACATTTATTTACTAATATTAAGGGCCAGATTAAATTTGATTGAGTCATTATGTATGGATAGTGTGCACAGTACAATTTAGGGATCTCAATGTAATTGCTTCACACAGATGTATTTGTGCTTGTAGAGGTGGTATATTCACCAACGAATTGCCTGTTCGAAATGGTGTTTGCATCCTATTGACTGGGTGCCTGTTGATGCAACCTACTGTGGGAACTCTGGAGCTAATACCAGGTCCATAGTAGAGGTCAAGAGGGTTCCCCAACATCAGTAGTTGCAGTTAATCATCAGATGAGACAGGGTAGATGCACTGGAACCATGTTGAAGTGCAAGAGCTTGTTTGAATGCAAGTACCTTAAAGATTTGCACCAATATGCATTCCCCATTCTATCCAATTTAAAGCATAGACACATGAAGTTTTGTTTGTAAATGACCCCTCTTATTTTTATGACAATATATCTTGCAGTCTTTGAAGTGCTATAAATGTATCCAGTTGCTAATAGGCTTTATAAGTTAATTACAAGATGTACCACACCCACAATTTAAGGCCAAAGATACCACCTGTTGAACAACTACCATTAATTCATCTATTAAAGCACCTAAGTGCTATGTGGCTGAAAATCTCAGAAATAATAACAAAATGTCATAAATTAAGAATTAAACTAGTACCTGCTTTTCTAGCACTATACAAGCAGGTGCCGTATTCCTTTAAGTAATAAAAAATAACAAAATGTTGGTATTTAAGATTAATCTCTCTCCACTGAGCTATTTTTTTCATACAAAGTGATCTGACAGCCACCCAGCTATTCCAATGCTTTTTGACCCCATCTGATTGATAACAGGTTTCTCATTTTATTAACATTCCCTTAAAGCCAAGTGAGGATTATATCAGATTAGCACTTCTGAGGTCCATTGGCCTTTATTTTACCGCTTCTTAGTCATTCGGAGTAGGCTGACTTTTAGTTTCTTTTATGCCATCACTTAGCACCAAGCAATAAAAGGCTTTAAAAATTGTTTCAGTGCTAAGGCAGGAAATAGAAACACTCCCAAAGCTGTCTCCCTTCACTTTTTACTCTGCACATTTAACAAGTAGTCCCACAGATATAATCCAAGGAGAACTAATAGTATAGAAGCTACATACCAAGGGGTCTCTGGGGACACATAAAGGCACTGGTGATTTCAGACAATGGTACATTCCATAAAGGCTTTTGTTTGAATACACAGTTTTATTAAATAGTTGTTGCAAATAGTGATCGGCGAATCTCCCAAAACTCGCGAAATTGGCGCGCGTCGCGTAAAAAACTACGCGCGAATCGTTTTTCCAGCGAATTTTCGCTAAGCAAAATTTCGCTGGCGATTCGCAAATTTATTCGCCAGCGGCGAATCGCGGGAATTGCGCCACGAATTTGCCCCTGGCGAATAAATTCGCCCATCACTAGTTGCAAATTAATCATGGCAAATATTTTGCCGCAGCTATGAATTCCCAGTCCTTCCCGTAATGATCCCACCTTTCGTTTCAAAATGAAAAAAATATGAAAATATGACAAATCTCTCCAATGGAGATACTACTGACATCAATCGCTCACTTCTTCTCAGGGTGCCTTGTCTATAAACTATATGTGGACCGCTTAGTAATTAAGCCTTTGCCTTGTATAGGTATAAGATCCCTTATCCAGAAGCTTGATTTCTATAAAGCTCAGAATTAAGTCCATCTCCCATAGAGTACATTTTAAGCAAAAATGTACAGGTTTGGGACCTGTTATCCAGAATGCTTCTGACCTGGAGTTTTCTTTATAATGGATCTTTCCTTAATTTGAATCTTCATACTTTAAGGGGGTTATTTAATAAAATCCTAATTTATCTCATATTTTATTTTTAAAATTCCCACAACCAGACTCCTATACCCAATTTTATCTTATTTAATAATAAAAACGCGATACAATTAAGTGAAACCCAAAATGGCTCTAATTTTTCAGGCTTTTTTTCCGAATTGATCAAATTTTTCGAGTCATTGCCTGAATACCCAGAAAACGTCAGATTTTATGGCTAAATCCAGTGTAGACCATGAAAACTTCCAATTGAGATGGGTGCCTCTCCTACTGACTTAAACGGGACCTCGACAAGTCTGAGATGGTGAATTTTAGAATTTTGGGCTTTTTGCTGCATCAGGGTATAATAAATATCCAAAAATTTAAGTTTTTCTTTTTTGTGATTTTTACATTCAAATTTTAATAAATAACCCCCTAAGTCTACTAGATGATCATATAAACATTAAATAAACCTAATACACTGTTTTTACTTTCAATAAAGATTCATTATATATTCATTTGGATCAATTATAAGGTACTGTTTTATTATTACAGAGAAAATGGAAATCATTTTTAAACATTTGGATTATTTAGATAAAATGGGGTCTTTGGGAGACAGCCTTTCTGTAATTTGAAACTTTCTGGGTAATGGGTTTACGGATAACGGATCCCATACCTATACTGATAAAACACTATAAGCTGCATTAACACATACAGATAGCAAAAAACACAAGGAAAAGTCTCCTGAAATGTTAGAATAGACTAAGTACAACCATATGTTAGATACCTAGTACATCATATCATTTTGAGAACATGTTCGAGGCTCGTGTTTTCTGCATACATAAATAAATGAAACATTTTTTGTAATTGGGAACCTCCTACCATGTTAAAACCCTGATTTGCTGGAGAAGTTATTTTATCTGAATATGGCACATATTGCTTTCTGTACTCTGAAAATAACAAGCAATATAACTCAAGTCTAAGAACATGTAAAACAGCAGGGGACACATTTAAAAACCATATTAAGTAGTATCTAACAGCATGACCAACGCTGCCAGTCAACTGCATGACCTCCTCTACTACTTATTGTCAATGGTGCTGAATGACGACCTTCCTGACCATTTTTCATTCTGACAAGGAACTCAACAGAACATTTTTGTACTTTAATAAATGCCAATTTTTCTGTTTAATTGATTTATTTCTTTGTTAAGGCAGAAACTTCTTGACCTACAGTATGTTGTTTTATGACAGTTACCAAACCAGTTTTACAAGTCTACGAGGCGATGTTAAGGAATCTTCATATGGCATTCTGTTGTTTTCAACTAACTGATGAATGATAATACCATTAAATGTCAGGGGAGAGCAAGAGTTCAACATGACAGTGAAGTTCCCTCAGCCAATAAACTTGACTAAGGGATCCATACCTTAAATTAACATCAGATCAATGGAAGGAGGTACCATTATACACACAATATGCATTGATCACTTCAAAACAATGCATGTTATGACTAACTTTATTCATGCATAATAATGCAGGGAGCTACATAAAAGTGCCTTTGATACTGTGCATCTCCAAAGAAAATCAGTCAAGTCTTAAATCAAACTCTTGATCTAAGACTGGGGGGGCAGATAATCCAAGTAAGTGCAGCATGGCCAGGCACCCATTAACACCCAAAACCATTCTCCGGGACAGTTGAACCCCCTGCCCCCCATTGTATTTTACAATTGTATTGCTCCAAGATGACATGATTTTTTTTTTCTAGTCAAACTAATGCAATGCTTAAACATAATTAAAATAAAAGAGCAGAGTATAATATATAGTGGTGACCCTTTATGGTAATGAGTATTCATAATTGTGATTTGCAGACTACGGGCTAAATATTTTGACAGTTTATTGGCCCTTTTATGGGGCCCTTCCAATGGCTTGGATATACACTCATCACAGTGTATTGCTGAGACTCTCTAATGACGGGTTTCCTTATGATTTCAATGTTGAACCATGGGCAATATGATCAAATTATCCCAATTTGACCCATCATGTTGGTGCTCATTGTCATCTTAAAGTGTAAGCCCAACTATAAGGTTCTTGACATTTATTAAGCTAATGAACAAACAATGGTTGATTTTAAAACAAGGACTTGGACATAGATATTTTCATTTTAAAACTGATCATTTCTGCTAGGTAAAATTCAATCCTCCTGAACGAGAAAGCAGTGTTTTTTTAAACGTGTTAGTTGAATAAATTCAGTAGATAAAAACTGATATCAGGAGCAGGCCACAGAGAATATACTTTTACATTTGTTATTTTTATATTAAAAATGCAAATGCAATGTGTGTGATGGAGTGACAATGTGGAACTGCATGTTTTGACAACACACTCAGATTGGAGCCAAAGTAATACCTGCTCTTTACTGAACATTTAGGAAAAGTAACAACTTTACGTGTATTGTTGTTAAACAGTTTATATTGTCTTGTCTGTGTACAAAATATTCAGAAGACTGTTATGCTTACATCACAAGTGCACTCATCCTTGTGACTTTATATTGGTGATGTCACCAACCTAACTGATGTCAGCCCTACAAATTAAGACATGAAGTGGACACCAAAGCTGACAGATTTCTAGGGCAAGGCAATTTAAGTCCCCACGCAGAAGGACTTTTCCAGACTGGGATGGCAAATTGGCCTACTGGACAATAAGTAGATGATTTGGGGGGGAATAGGAATTAAAACAAGCATTGCTAATGCTTGAGATGGGCTAATTTATTCGCCAGGGGCGAATTTGCGGCGAATTCCCGGGATTTGCCTCTGGCGAATAAATTCGCGAAACGCCAGCGAAAATTCGCCTGGCGAAAATTCTCTAAATAAAACGAGTTGCGACGCGTCAAAAACGTGAATTTCACTGGAAATTTGCTAATTTTTCGGCGAAGCGAAACTGGGTAGATTCGCCTATCACTACTTGTAACCCAATATGTTAGTTACCAAATACAGTGTATATTATATCCTTTAATAGAAATGTGCTAAGAATTCATGATAGCTATAGAAGAAGTTGTATATCCCTTTCCACCAATGGGCCAGATCCAATTCAGCGAGAAACATGGAATATGTTTCTCATCTGAAACCACACTGAACCCAAAATGAAATAATTTTCAGTCCACCCCACAAAATCTCTTCACCCTTGACCTGGTTGTCTTCTGAGTTGTACTTTCTTGTATCATATATTATTCCATCATCCGGAAACCCGTTGTCCAGAAAACTCCAATTTATGGATTGGCCATCTCCAATAGACTGCATTTTATCCAAATAATCCAAATTTTTTAAAATGTTTTCCTTTTTTCTCTGCAATAATAAAACATTACCTTGTACTTGATCCAAACGAACATATAATTATCCAAGATATAATTAATGTACATTGAAAGCAAAACCAGCCTATTCTGTTTATTTAATATTTAATGATTTGCTATTGGACGTAGGGTATGAAGATCCAAATTACAGAAAGATCTTTTATCTGGAAATCCTCAGGTCCCAGGCATTCTGGATAACAGGTCCCATACCTGTACAGAGAAATTATTTTTAGCTTATCTGGATAATAAAATTGAGTCTATGTGAGATGGCCTTTCCATAACTTGGAGCTTTCTGGATAACAGGTTTCTGGGTAATGGATCCCATGCTTGTATTAATGTAGGGATACATATTTATATGAATAACACAATGGATATGCAGTTGGTATATCTAAAGGAGTATTAAGAATTATCTCTTTCCTTATGCTGTAAGTACCTTTAAAACAATAAAAAGTGAAAAAAAAACACACCTTTGTAATGTATCCAGGTGGCTTGTTTGTGAAGTACTAAACTGTGAATTACAGCAGCCCTATCTTATAGTATGTATTTCGATGACATTTTAAATTTGAGGACAAAAAGGGGAAAAAAAGCCTTCTGCAGGAGCAACATTTTGATTGATTTTCACACACACCACAAAGGTCAGATTCTTTCTCGTGCCATAAATAGTGAGACAAGTATGGAACCCAAGAAAGAGGGGAAGGAGACGAGGGAACTTTAGGGGGGCATCAATTTCCTAAAAACATTTTGTAGGGTGTTAGGTATGGATTTAATCCCATGTGAGAGCTATTTTCTGCAGCACTCTCTGAAATAGCAGTTTCTAAAGTTAAAAAATGATGGATACAAGGGCAGGAACAAAACACAATGTAATGAAGGTTTAATCTTCAAGGGAATATAACCCCCAAGACTGTAAATCTGATGGTATTGACCTAAATTCTGATGTCAAAAGCTGGCTTTAAGTGCCAGTGCTCCTTAGGAATAGCTTGTCTTTTCCCCGTTCGTAAAAGCAGTTACCTACTTTAAAGACAGAAAGTGAGAGTCTGAGAAAAATGAGAAGAACATTATTTTTATTTTTTTCCTTTCTGGTGACAGATTTATAGAATAGTCCATCAGTCAGACTTTGTGCCCCTCCAGGGAGGAACTTTCAGGTCAGAGAGAAGACTAGGACCCTATGGAGAGTTGATAGAGCGCAATTATTTTGTCAAAGATCAAACATTTCTGAATGAATCTATTGGCTAAGGCGAGGCGTTATTGTAACACCCATTGTATTGTTCTGCCACAGAGCAAAGCAAGTTAGTAGGGAAGCAGTGAATGGGAGTTCAGCCTAGGGAACAATTACAAGGAAACCTGGGCTGATAAAAGTAAAAGGACAATGATGCCTAAACTCACTTGGTTGGGTGACAATTTGTTAAGTCACACTTAGTGATTAACTTGGAACCCTGGAGCAGGGCTGTTAGAGCTCCACACTGCTATATTCATTTATTATCCCAGGAATCGCTTGCACCACCCTTGACACTTTTTAGAGTAGAGGAGCACTAACCAAAAATTTGAGTGACTAGAGCCACTTCAGGGAGCCTGAAACTCCTGCTTTGTATGGGCTACCCTACTCAGTGGTATGTGTCTACCTTTGTAAATGGTCTGGAGTCACCCTAGCCGCAAGACTGCCTTGTTGAGTATGAATAGAAGCTACATGGCAGGGCCTGGACTGCAGTGTCTGCTTCCTCTATTGTTCTAAAGCAGGGACCACCAATCTTTTTTTACCCTAGACCCACATTCAAATGTAAATAGAAATTGTAGAGCAACACAAGCATGTAAGGTCTGTGACTGGCTATTTGGTAGCCCCTATGTGTGTATTAGCAGCCTACAGGAGCATCTGTTTGGCAGTATACCAGGTTTTATGCAACCAAAACTTGCCCCCAAACCAGGAATTCAAAAATAAGTACCTGCTTTGTGGCCACTGGGAGCAACATTCAAGGGGTTGCTCACAAGCCACTGGTTGGAGGCCACTGTTCTAAAGAATCCCTCCCTCCCCAGCCACTTGCCTTCCTTTGAGTGCTAACTCCAGGGAGGGAGGACACAGAGACACAAGAGAATGGGCCAGTGGGGGCAGGAGTGGACTGGTGGGGAGAGTATGGGGCAAGGGTAGGAATTGTTATGCACTGGGAACGGGGAATATTTTTATGGGGGGGTGTAGCACACACAAGTATGTATATGGTATGTGTGTGCTTGACCATTTATACAAATATGTTACTTGAAGGGCAACTCAGCCACATAATGGAATGATGAGCTGTTTAAAGTACTCTTATGGTACTGGGCTCGCATGTTGATATCTGCAAAGCTGGACTATAAACTATAATCTGGGTTTCAATAAATTGTATTAACCCTGAGTAGTAAAAAGTGTTGAGGACTCAATATATCAGAAGAGGACTAGAGGAGGCACCTGTCTCTAAACATAGAACCTATGAATATGAAGAAACACAGAAAACGAAAGGAGATACCAGGTGCTATCATACATATATAACAATGTTTTCTGTTCTGAGACAGTCGTGTAAATAGAAGTTTAGAAGCCAAAGAGCTAATGTGAAAAGTCACTATGGAGATCTATTAAATCTAACCCAATGTAAAAAGCAGCCCTAACTGGGCCTGACCTTTTATTTATTTTTGCTGTGCTGTGTATAAGTCAGATTATAAAAAGCATACAGAACCTTCTCTCATTTCAGGGGTCAGGGCAGAAACCTACTTTTAAAAAAAATATCAGATTGCCCACATACAGCATCTCCATTAGTTGCCTGGTGACAGCTAATGGAAAAGGCTTCCTCCGACTGCCAACATGATATCCTGTTACCGGCCTGCCAAGAAAAGCCTTTATATTTATTATAGAATGTAAATGCATTTTAATGTCTTCATGTTAACTTATTGAGCTGTATTGTGAGCGGAAATATGGTCCAAACAGACATGTCACTGAGGATATTCTGCATGTATGGTTTGGTTTATTATTTCTCCATAACCTGTAATTGGGACTGTAACCACTAGATGGCTGCAAGTGAAATCCAGCCGTCATTATCAGACCATTTCAATTTAACACGCAACTGTATATTAAATATGCTGTGTCAAAACACAGTCACATAGTTGAAAAACTACTCAGGTCCATCAAGTTTAGTCTATTTGTCTAATTGCCTGAATGAGACCTGCCTAACTACTAGAGGTATCAGATCAGCTATCCAGACTGCTCGGGACATGTTTTTTAGGATAACCGATCTTTCCTTAATTTGGATCATCAGCTTAAGACTACTAGAAAATCATGCAAACCTTTAATAAACTCAATAGGCTGGTTTTGCTTCCAATAAGGGTTAATCAATATCTTAGTTGGGATCAATTACAAGGTACTATTTTATTAATACAGAGAAAAAGAAAATTATTGTTTTAAAATGTGATTATTTACCTTGGGATCAGCAATATAAATCCAGAGAAGGGCTTCTTCTGCACTTTTGCAGCACTTTACCAATGTCAGTACAATTTTATGTTATGTTTTTCTTTATGTTAGCCATTGTGTATTTTGATTAGGGATGTTGCAAACTGTTCGCCGGCGAACTTGTTCGCGCAAACATCGGCTGTTCGCGCTCGCCGAATGTTC
>CM044447.1:19784241-19808082 GCA_024363595.1 Xenopus borealis | reverse complement strand
ATTTTGAATATTTTTTTGGGGTGACGGGTCCACTTTAAACTGAAAGGACTGACTTTCAAAAGAAAAACTTGTAAATGTACACTACTAACTTTAGGCTAGTTAAGAGTTAAATCTAAATAAAATCTAAATAAAATAACAAGCCCCTAAGGTTCTCATTCCACAAGGGTAGCACAGACTGTACAGTAAAAAGAATCCCTCATGCAAGCTCTGCATAAGGACTTGTTCATTTTCTATCAATCTGATAGCTGTAGTTGTCGGTAATTGAATTTTCTGTGGTTAGAGGAAACAGTTGTGTAAAAAAACCCAGACAAATATTTGTAATAAAATGAAACTGTAACTTTCCAACGCTGTAAAACGACTCATGGAATGTTTAGATTTATGAATAAAAAATGTAATTACTTTTTTTTTTCATTTTGGTTTTCTGTATTTTGCCTATTAAGTCCCAAGGGAACTGGCACTTTTTTAAAGTTTGGTTTTAAAGGAAAAACGTTTGGTTTATGTTAGTAATGCCACATTAGGAGCTGGCAGAGATTTCTTCCGAAAGATGTATCATTCCCAATATTGAGACGGGGGGATCAGAAGCTGTATTTGCATTCAGCAATTGGAAGTTTGTAATTTTTTTTTTTATTAAAAAAAAAAATGTATTTGCCGTAGGGTGCAATGTATCTGGTTTTTTCTTTCCCAGTTTTCAATTCCTGTTTGTGTTGTTTTTTTTATGTTAGCTGTGGTATACTAAATTCCATCCATAAACAGTAGAAATCCTCTCTATAATAACAAGGATATTGATGCCACAGTTGACAAACTGTAGGCACTGGGCAGAATTCAAGAACATATACAGCTATGGGACCTACTACCCAGAATTTTCAGGACCTGGGACCTTTCCAGATAATGGATCTTTACATAATTTGGATCTTCATATCTTAAGTCTACTAGAAAATCATGTAAACATTAAATCCACCCAATAGGCTGGGTTTGCTTCCAATAAGGATTAATTGTATCTTAGTTAGGAGCAAGTACAGTACAATGTACTGTTTTATTATTATGGAGAAAAAGGAAATCTTTTTTTAAAATTTTAACTATTTGGATAACATGGAGTCCTGTAATTTGAAGCTTTTTGTATAATGGGTTTCCAAATAACGGATCCCATACCTGTACTCCCTTAGAATGTATCTAAACACATCTCCGACAAAGCTTTTAAGAAACACAGTGAGGCCGAAAAAAAAACCCAGCAATCTTTTTCAAGTTTTTTTTCATAAAATCTTTTTTTTCCCTCGACTTCCAGTATTTGCAAAAAAAAACTCAAAAAAATGTGATTATGTCAATTAGGGGGGAAAAAACCTTGCGTTATAAAATACCTTGAAGTTTAAAATATATACTGCCCAATAACTTCTATAGAATCATGCCAGGTTTCAGCTGCTGATAAATCTGGAAAATTCAAGTTCAAGAAATTAAAAATATTAATTGCTGTTATTTTCTGAAATCAGCAAAAATTCTAATTTAGATAAATGCTCCTAAAAAACACTGAAAATATGAAATGACCGTAGCTCAGCCACTGTCATGGGAAAAATGTTTTTTTCAAAATACATCAGTTAATAGTGCTGTTCCAGCAGAATTCTGCCCTGAAATCCGTTTCTCAAAAGAACAAACATTTTTTTTATATTTAATTTTAAAATCTGACATGGGGCTAGAGATATTGTCAGTTTCCCAGCTGGAGTGGTGGAGTGGCAGAGGTAACTACAAGTACTGCTAGCTATTTTATAATATTGTGGTTTAGTGAATCAGAAATACTTTGTATATTGTCATAACAGAGCAGTATTGTGCTGACATTGTAAAGGATTAGAGGGATCCTGTCATGGGAAAAATTTTTTTCCCCAAATGCATCAGTTAATAGTGCTGTTCCAGAAGAATTCGGTACTGAAATCCATTTCTCAAAAGAGCAAACAGATTTTTATTATATTTCATTTTGAAATCTGACATGAGGCTAGACATTTTGTCAATTTCCCAGCTGCCCCAAGTCATGTGACTTGTGCTCTGATAAACAATCACCCTTTACTGCTGTACTGAAAGTTGGAGTGATATCACCCCCTCCCTTTCCCCCACCCAGCAGCCAAACAACAGAACAATGGAAAGGTAAGCAGATAACAGCTCCCTAACACAAGATAACAACTGCCTGGTAGATCTAAGAACAGCACTCAATAGTAAAAACCCATGTCCTACTGTGTACTATTCAGTTACATTGAGAAGGAAAAACAACAGCCTGCCAGAAAGCAGTTCCCTCCTAAAGTGCTGGCACAAGTCACATGACCAGGGGCAGCTGGGAAATTGACTAAATGGCTGTCAGATTTAAAAACGGAATATTAAAAAATCTGTTTGCTCTTTTGAGAAATGGATTTCAGTGCAGAAGTCTACTCGAGCAGCACCATTAACTGATGTGTTTAAAAAAAACATGTTTGCCCATGACAGTTTCCCTTTAACACTGGAGATATTTGATTTTGGGTCCACAAAGAGACCCTTAATTAGACTGGGGGAGGGGGCTTTGCAAAGGTGCTATCCATATCTGCACACAAAAGAAAAGTAGCTGGGAACCTAAACTGCAGGGGTGAACGTTATTAGAAAATATATGGATTATAGAAAAGGATCCATATCTTGTCTGTCATAGGATTCACATCCTCATAACTCACATATTGGTTATGAAGAGGTCACATTCTTCCTAATGGTAGAAAACAGGGCCATGACCACCAGTTAGGAGGGATGATTCCTGGGAGATTGGAAGATGAGACACCCCTCATGTTTGTTATCATTTGATTTCGCACTTATGGAACACCTCAAACCCCTATTTTAGTTATATTATTGGGTCCTGGCAATTCTGAATGTTATATTGCGAAAAACACACCTAAAACCCATGAATGCCTACACGGGTTATTAATCCTGGGCATTCCTACTTCATGGGTAAGGTAATGAGGGTGAGGAAGGGTTTCCCAGCAAGCCATAGAAAGGTGGGGAATGAAACCATGGCAACTCATACTTTGGGGACCCACCTTTGTAGGTGCTCAGGTTTCCAACTCTTGTCTCAGGATGACACAAAGAAATTCTAGCTTGGTATGTATAGGGTTTCTCAGTATTTTATGCCCTTTTATTTTACTTACTCTTTGTATTTCTGTATTTCATGTATGTTTTTATAGTAACAACTTTAAAAAAAAAAAAAAAAAAGCACTGTTTACTTCTGTAATATTAAATATAAAATGTAATGTGTAAGTTTTGTCCCCATGCCCATTGCCCATATGAAAGCTTGTGTCTAAGTATATTAACTTTTTATATGTGTGGAAAGAGAAAGTTATCTATTTATATGTAGTGAATTCTGCTGGAAATTCGCGGATTTTTCGGCGAAGCAAAACTGGGTAGATTCGCCCATCACTATTTATATGATAAATAACTGGTACGGCTAGCAGGAGAGTGTATAAATTAACCCTTTGGCTGCTAGAGTGCTTGTTGAACTAGTTGTATCTATCCCTGACTATCCATAGGAGAGAGTGTTTGATGCAATGGTGTGTGAGTTATTACCTGTTATAGAGAGAAGGGGAATAGTCACATTAGGTTTCTATTGTCTTGTTAATGATTGATGATGGCAGCAAATTAATGTTGGTTGTTTTGGTGTGACTGATTCTAGTCTATCCCATTGTAGCCAAACCCAAGAGTTTGTCATGTTACATGACTAAGATTGAGAGTAGTCATTGTGGGGTTAATAATTGGACTGACCTACAATCATCTAGCCTCAACATCCAGAAATCAGACCCCATGTAGTCAGCCACCTTGTTGCCTACATTCTTCTGGTGGCAAAAGTGCTCCATCAAATAATTGCTGACTGTCCAGTTCTTCTGTACAACATGCTCCACCATGTGCAAGGTAGAGTTCTAGCATGTGGGCAGGTCAGAGTTCAGTCATTGGGGTGACAGTTGGATTTGGTTAGATCTGGCACAGCACTGTCACGGATGTGCTGGTGGTGGGGAACCTACAGACAGTAGGTTGCGCATATTCCACATGCCTTCTCCAGCATGTCACCCAACCCACAAGTCACCACAAGGTTGGGTACATGTGCTAAGCAAGGCATGTGGGTCAGTTGCCTTGGTTCATGGCCAGGTATGTGTGGTCATTATCACAGACCTGCTTGTAGCTGGTGTTACATAAACCAGATTCCATAATTTCTAAATACCACTATAACCATTCCTGTTAGTCGCTTTCTGCAGTAAGCTGTCTGATAACCCTCATATCTACAGGGGGGTCATTAGCCAACCATATTTGACATTTTAAACAGTTACCTGGCAGTATCATTACAGGGCTTGATAATTAAAATGTTCATGTGGTTGGTGCCAAAATTCGAAATAGGATATATGGTTTCATTTTGTGAAGTCAGTTTTAGGCATGCTAGTCTGCACTACATAATTAGGCACCAGGTACCATCAACAAAATCTTTATACATTTTGTATTGAAATGCAAAACTACTTACTACTTAGCCACATGAGTATTACAAATGTTGTGTGACAGTTTAGTACAAACTTTTTCTCATTCTAAGTGACAGGGTATTTGCTCATTTGTTATTTTAGTTATGAACCAGTCAGAAGTATTATTTTCAACCTTTTTTAACGCAAAATGGTGAAACTTTTAATATAATTGGCACCTTCTTTCTGGACACATTTTGGCAAAGCAAAACTGGGTTAAAAAACCAGCTGGAAATCATAGAGCACTCTCTGTGGAAATAAGTTATGAAATATTTTGCATCTTTAATGGCATGTCAATAAAGTGACATAGCCTTGGAAGTTGCAGACGTTGTGCTAAATGTAGAAACAGCATGCCCCCAAAACAACCATTGCTCCTGAGGTATTGGGGGGGCACCCCCCAAGAGACAACTCCAGGTGTTCCATCTCACAAAGTGACATCACAGAACAACTGACTTAATAGAATACAGTTAGAGGCTGGAACTGTTATTGAATCATGGACCCCATTTCTCATGTGTGCTAAAAGCAATTAAGACCCAAATCAAATGTTACTAATGTCACATTATTTAAATTTTCTGCTCCAGATTAGAGCAGAGGTCAAAGGAATTAAAGCATAATGAATCCCATTACTTCTAGAAAGTTGAAAGATATTTTTATGCGCAGCATTCAAATTCGAAATTTACATATATTTAAATTTAAATGCAATACAATAGAATTAATTTTGTGATTGAGATCTTAAAGATGTGGGATCTGTTATACGGAAACCCATAATCCAGAAAGCTCCAAATGGCCATGTCCCATTTTATCCAAATAATCCAAATTTTTTATTTTTTTCCTTTTTCTCTGTGATAAAACAGTACCTTGTACTTGATCAACACTGAGATATAATTAACCCTTACAGGAAGCAAAACCAGACTATTGGGTCCAAATTATGGAAAGATCCATGATTGGAAAACCCCAGGTCCCAAGCATTTTGCATAACAGTTCCTATACCTATACTGCCATTTTAATTTGCATTTAAATGTAAAAAAATTGAAAATATATTGATAACTAGGTTAAGTAACTGGTCATTGTGCCCATAAAACAGGAGTCTAAGAATATATACTGTAAAAAAAAGCAGATTATTGGGTAGATTTACTAAAATTAAAACATCCAGGAATTGTTTAAAAAATAACAGATTGATATTTTGTTAGAATGTTTTTGACAATTTAATAATAATAATAATAATAATAATAATAACAATAATTGAACAACATTCTGTTCAGTGGGGAATTAAATAATTAATACCCTAATCAAAAGACAAATGGAGATTTATAATCCAGTGTGGGTTGTTAAATGTGTTACATGTTAGATGTGTTAAATGTGCAATATTCTGTAATTTTTTGTTTCTTAAATTATTTCCTCTAATAAAATATCCCTATTGGATTAAATTACTGCCTTTCACCTCGGGAGAAGCCCACGGCTAATTGGATGTCACCAGGTCTTACTAAGAAGGGAGCAAAGCTAAAGTTTCTGGGCAAGCAAAGGGGCAAGATCATCTCACCCAGGAATATTATATGGAGGAAAGCCACTTGGAAGACAAGCCAGACAACACAGAGTGGAACAGACAGGCCGGGCCAGCACAAGCAGAGTATAGAATAGTCAGACAGGCCAGAATCAGTATTGGAGAATGTAGAATAGTCAGCGGACAGGTAAAAGGTCAGATTGCAGAGTTCAGAGTTCAGAGTAATTAGGCAGGCTAGGATCAGGATTGGAGAAATCAGAGTAGTCAAGCAGGCAGGCAAGGGACAATAACAATAGATTAAACAGGATTCACAGGGAATAACACCCAGAAACAAGGTGAATTGAACCTACATAACAATAGGCAATGTGTTCCTATTCAAAATCCCTTTAAATACCTTTGAACATTGGCCATTGCACGATGACGTCATCAACCCAGCGGGTAAAACCCGGAAGTGCTTGGCAGTCGCCAACATCACTAGATTTTCTTTCTTGTCACATCCTATTGCCTGATGCCAGCAGATTTGTAGAAGGTCTATTCAAACTCTCTTTGCCTCCTGAAGATGAAATGATTCATCTGGGACCAAAGGGACTTGAACAAAAACGTACATGCACAGAAGAGTAGATCGCCATGAGAAATTACTCCAATGTCCATAGACTCCAATGTATATTGTAGCATTTATGATTAGATAATTATTACAAGAGAATGTTCCATTTTTATACCTGGAAAAAGATAATAATGGATTTAAT
Organism: Xenopus borealis; assembly: GCA_024363595.1. Classification (NCBI taxonomy): domain Eukaryota; kingdom Metazoa; phylum Chordata; class Amphibia; order Anura; family Pipidae; genus Xenopus; species Xenopus borealis. Next base: position 19,801,339 of record CM044447.1, on the reverse strand, counting down.
GATTTATTTAGACTAAAGCTCAAGCATTTAAACTTTATGGAGCAGAAATTTGTTGCATGAATTTAATGATATAGTTCTAAGAGAACTACTTGTACTTAGAGAGGAAACTGTCTGAAATCTAGAATGCAGAATGTTGTGATTACTGGAACATTATCCATCTGGACCTTTATTGTAAATTGGATACCTAGAGGTTCTGTTGTTGGTCTACTGTGTTTTGTTTATTCATAACCAGGAAACTGATGGGAAAACAGTAAAAAGAGGCAAATTTATCCAATGTGACTGCCCAAGCCCAAGTGACTGCCCAAGCCAATGATGTATTATCTGTATTAAACATGATGCAGACTAAATGTACTTAATTTTGCATCTGTATAAATGTTTGGCGAGGCTCCATCTTGACTCTGAAGTGAAACTTTAGTTAGCAGTTAATAATAAATAATATGAAACTGGAAAATATTCAGAGAGAATTTCAAGCCTATAAAGACTAGCTATGCTCTTAATAGATAGATGAAATTCATGTGGCGCTTTACAGGGACTCTATAAGGAAGTAAAAACAAATAAAATAGTTGAGTTTTATTTATTTTATTTTATTTATTAATGCAGTTTAGGCATGAGACTATCATCCAGAATAGTTGGGACATGTAGATTTCTGGATAATGGATCTTTCCGTATTTTGGGTCTTCAAACCTTGGGCAGATTAATTAGATTTAAGGGTTGAGTAGTAAATTCGAATTTTCAAATAATTTTGGGAGTCAAAATTCAAACATTCAAATTTTAATCCCCCAATTGGAATGTAAATTCAAATATGAGATTTTTCACACCTTAACCATGGAAATAGTTCTACTTCGAATATTTGCCACCTAAAACCTGCCAAATTAATTTACAAGTCTATGGCGATGACCCATTTAAAGATGTTAATAGTCTTCCTGACAGAGTTTTTTGGAGGAAAATTCGATCAAAATTTTGTTTGCATTCCTCCCAGTAGAATTGTATAGTACATTCAGGCTTATTAGATAATAAAAATTCACATACATTTGAAATTTCAACCTTTCATAAATCTGCCCATAAGTCCACTAGAAAATTATTATATCTTTATTTGGCTCAAGTACAAGGTACTGTGTTATTATATTGAAACATCAGAAAAACAGATTTGGATTAATTGGATAAAATGGAGTCTATGGGATGCATCTTCAAGAAAAATCGAATGGCGCACAGATCTACAGTACATGAACACATACTGTTTATTTAAAGTGGAGTGGAGTGCAGTGCATTGTTTCAGGGTAAACCCCCTTTATCAAGCAACCCCGAAAACGTTGCACTGCCCTCTGCTTTAAATAAACACTAGAAGTATTCATGTAGACCTGTATATAGAGAGAAAGAGGAAGAAAGGGAGCACCTTCCGTTAATGAAAAGGCCTATCTAGAAGGTGTGCAAGGTCAGTCTATTAAATCAGAGACAATGTCAGAAATGAAAAGGTAGATAAAGAAAAAATAACCTATACAACTGCACCCTCCCATCTGTATTCAATACAGCTTAATAGTGATGTATATGCAGCATTAAAATATAACTTTTAATAAATTACATTAAAATTAGTCCAGCGTTATGTTGTTAGGTTAAAAATATGGGTCCGGCAGGGCGCCGTACTGTGAAAATAATCGGCCTGGGAAAAATGTTATAGGTCCGAAGTTCTTTTGTAGCAGTGGCCACTAGTACAGTGAAGGTATTCCACCACCCCACTTGCTGCGTGAGCCTATGACAAAGCCCGTATAGATCGGGCGAAACGCGTGTCGGCGCTTTTTAGTTTGTGGCAGGCAGAGTCTCGCACCAAGGCAGAGTCTCGCACCAAGTCTTTATCTACCTTTTCATTATCTACCTTTTCATTCATGTAGACCTGTGTGCCACTGGATTTTTCTTCAGTTGCATTGGAAGGTAGTTGAGCCTCCACCTGTGTGCACCAGGCTCATCTTTTTCAGCTCACAAGCAGGGTGTGCGAGAATACACAATATTTCCTAGTCTATGGGATACAGCCATTTCTTAATTTGAAGCTCTCTGAATAACAGATCTCATACCTGTAATACCGTACCTCAGAATTAAATGATAATACATGTCCCACATGATTAATTTCTGTGGCCACATTTTGAAATATAAATATAATTTAGATTTATAAAATATAGAATCATGATAGAATTCCGATTTATGTCTTGTAATTCTTACTTACAGCCTTCAAAGGACTGCTGGCTTCTGCTGCAAAACATTTTATAGTATTAAAATGATGACTTTGTATTTACAATCAGATGCTGTGCTGGCCACTTTATGGCTTTTCTTGGCTACTTCAGAAGGCCACTTTAGTGTGCTGACACAGTCAGTGCTGTAGATGCCTTCATCATAAGGGGAAATCATTTTTCCTTGTCAGATTTCAGAACATGCCGAAATAAACTGAAAATCATCATGGAACTCACATCATGAAAATCACCACATAGATGTGAAGAAGGACTCTCAGTTCACAAATACAGCATGTAATAAGCACAATGGGCCATATCATATTTGTCATGAGCAAATTAATTTGGAGTTTTGTCAAAAAAAGTTTTGCCAAAACCAAAACCTTGAACAATGGGCTTGTTTTTTTTTGCCTTCAAAACAGCTCCATGCTCTAAATGAAGAGCCAAGAGAATGTTTCAGTAGTCAGCATGTCTCATTCTAATTTCTCAAGTCTGATATCTAAACTGACTCAGCTGTCAAACAATTATCTTTGAAGTTAGGTTGCCCACTATCCATACTGCCAGGACCCCATACGTCATAATTTTCTGCCCCTCTACCACCCACAATTTAAAAAAAAGGCATTGGTGTCTACAGGTAGGTTATTGGTTTCCTACAAGTTAAAAACATTGGTGGCCAGGGCTCCCCCCATAAAAGTTTTAAAATAACATTGTTGGCCAGGGTCTCCCCATAAAGTTACAAATAAAAGAAATCCTATACAGCAACACATGGGGGGCTCAGCTAATCCAGGAATTAAGATAATCCAGGAATCGTAGCACAACCAGGCCCCCCTTTAACAACCAGGCCCGGGACTATTATCTTGCCTGTAGCCCCTGCAATCGAATTGAATTCCATTGTTTTTATTACAGTCTTAATAACTCTGAACATAACTTCATTACCTCTTCCGTGACTTCCTTAATTTTTTTCTGATAGTATGCTTATCATAGTTCTCCAACGTCCTTAATAATGGTATTAGAGGAACAAGGTACCCTTTAAATGAGCAGTGTTTTATTTACACTACATATATATATATATATATACACTATTTATATCTATATAAATATATATTTTTATGGGGTTATTTTCTAAAATACTAATTTATTTTTTATTAAAAAAAAAAAACAAGACCAAATTCCCATGCCCTATTTTAGTTTTTAATAAAAAACTTGATTTAATCAGATCATGGAAAAACCAAATTTTTCTGGCTTTTTCCCAAATCACTTGAGTTTTTGCCCGAAAACCCACACAAAGTCTGATTTTCATGTTAAACCCAGCACATACCACAAAAACTGTAAGATAGGTGCCTCTCCCACTGAGGACATCAACAGGTCTGAGATGGCAGAATTTCCTATTCAGGCTTTTTACAGCATCTAATTATTGGGGGGAAAAAATTTTTCCTCTAAAATCATTTCGCGATTTTAACAATGGGATTTTAATAAGTAACCATAACCCATAATGTTCAGTGAAACCTGCTATCAAAAGTTATTCTGCACAGCCTCAGACAGCCTTACCATGCTGCCATAAAAGCCATATTTAATAATGCAGTGCAGAGCATTTTAAAATGCTGACGCAGAACTTTTGGAATAAAAATAAAATGTTGTATATGGGCTTCTAAGATAGATATTAAATTGGTAGTGATGTGGCTTAGGGGAATTAGTTACGCTACGAAACAAGTTGGCGCTATAGAAATAGCATGTTATTATTATTAATAATAATAATAATAATCTTCCCAGAGTCCTATATTTTCTGAATCTATCTCTCCTCATGCATTACAGTTTGTTTAAAAGAAAGATACTGATGAATAGGGCACATTTAACATAGAATTCTTTTTTTCCTATGTAATATACTCAGCATGCAGGTATTTCATCTGATAAAAAAAACCCTGACTTAATTTAAAATGAGAAGACTGAGAAGGCCCTGTACAAGGTCTTGATTCATGTTGAGGGGCAGAGCCCATCACTTCTGCTGAACATGCCATATTACACTAAACTTGATGGTTTTAGGTGATACCCTAAGAGGGTAGCACATTGCGTCTGGCAAAAAAAAAAAGTGCTTCAGCAGCACTACACAAACAGTTTCAAGCTTTTTTTTAAAAAATTATTCTTGCCACTAGTAAAAGAAAACATTTCAATGTCTTTAAGTATAGTTTCTTTTGGTTTGCTCACATTGCAAGAACAGGGACCTGCTGGGAGATAAACACTATGAAATCTCAAGGAAAAGGTTGGGGTGGACCATCCAGTAGCAGCAGTGCAGATGCCTGAATTGTGTCTATATTACACAAACATGCCAGGACCTGCACCGCAGGCGTAGAGAATGATTCATGTATAAGGGTCATCAAGATAATATTTACCCTTTTTGGGTGTGTATATAAAGTAACTACTTTATTCAGCGCTGCTTCTATAGTCAGCACAAATATATTTACTCCAATAGCTGTCCACTTATTCCACCAGGAGGAAATTCAGATACAAAATAGCTTTTAGATGTTAGCATTCTGACTAAATCATTATGGCTTTTATTGGTTTTCCTACTGAGAAATGGGCTCCATTATCTGGAAAACCTTTTTCCAGAAAGCTCCAAATTACAGAAAGGTTGTCTCCCATAGACCAAATAATCCAAAATTGTAAAAATGATTTCCTTTTTCAGTTATTTAAAAAAATGCAAAAAAAAAACTTCTATAGAAGTTCAATGGGTTTTCTCAAATGACAAATGTTTGATTACAAATCCATGGTACATAAATATGTGAGTTAAAAAAAAAACCCAAGATTGTGGTTGTTCTGTTGCCAATATTATATTTAATGTAAATATAAGCTCAGCTCATAAATATATAATATTATTTTGGGAAGGGCCGTTCTGGGGTGCTGCAGGGCTAAACAGTCAATTAAAAAAACATCCACACAGTTGCAGATTGCCTTTGGAAACCATTATATTCTATAATGTAGGTTAGAACATAAAGCCTTTAAAGTATAGTACAATGAAAGTCAAACTAAAAACAAAAAGGAGAGGTTCAAAGACACAGGATGTGATCCGCCTCTGTAAAGTTTGTTTTATGCATTCTTCTTTTAACCTCATCCAGTTGGCACAAGTCAAAAGTAAAAAAACAGGAAATACAGTTCGTAACATACAGTTTAACAGTGATATAGACAAATGTCATAACAGATCTTAAATATATGATCATAACTTTGTTTCAGGCTATTTACGGATACAGGTTAGGGGTCTCCTTATCCAGAAAGCTCCATAGTACATAAAAAATTATTTTAAAATTATTTATTTTTGCTCTGTTATAATAAAAAAAAGCACGTGGTTCCAAAAAAAACCCAAAAAAACAAATAATAGCTGCCATACCTGTATTAATTAAATGTGTTACAGTTATAGGATCCGTTATCCAGAAACTCGTTATCCAGAAGGCCCTGAATTAATGAAAGGCCTTCTCTCATATGGGTAGATTCATCAAAGAGTGAAGTTCCGCCACTAGAGGGAAATTCCACAGCTCTCAATTCATTTCTATGGGATTTTGCAAGGCGTATTCATCAATGGGTGAAGTGAAAGTTCACCCTTTGATGAATATGCCTTTAAAAATCCCATAGAAATGAATTGAGAGCTGTGGAATTTCCCTCTAGTGGCGGAACTTCACTCTTAACTTCACTCTTTAATTAATCTACCCCATAGACTCCATTATAATGATTCAGACTTTTAGAAATTATTTCCTTTTCCTCTGTAATACCTTGTTATACCTTGTTATTCCATCACCCGGAAACCCATTATCCAAAAAGTTCAGAATCACGGAATGGATGTTTCCTATAGTGACCAGCTCTCTGCTGTAGCCCCCACCCTTCCCAGCTATAGTCAGGTGATCCCACTGGTGTCTAATAAAAGGGCATCCATGATTGGGAGTTTTACTTTGAAAGCAGCAAGTAAGTTGCAGGTAAAACTTAGTCCCTTTGTAAAATGTTTAATGAAGTAATGGAATTCTTAATGAATCAGATGAAAATTGAGCGTAGGACTGGCCAGATATGGGATGACTTTGACGTAGTTGGCCATCTTAAATATATTGCAATATATGGACAAACAATCCCTGTTGTTTAAAGGGTAAGGCATTTTTTAGTAGCTGTATGCACAGAATGTCTCAATGTCTTAAATATATTTATAATGGGTTGAGTGCAGAGGACCTCTTGTATTTGTCTCTATGTATTTTGTGGTCACAGCCTCATTGCACCCCTGCCTAATGGTTTTAAAGGAAAACTATACCCCCGGAACAATGTAGGTCTCTATAAACAGATATTGCATAAAACAACTCATATGTAAAACCCTGCTTCATGTAAATAAACCATTTTCATAATAATACACTTTTTTAGTAGCATGTGCCATTGGGTAATCATAAATAGAAAATTGCCATTTTAAAAAATAAGGACAGTCTCCTGGGATCCTAGGATCCAACAGTGCACACAAACTTACCAAACAAACTATAAAGTTAGGTCACACGAGCCAATTAACAGACAGAGTTCTGTCTTTTGCTTCAACACCTCTTCCCTTTACAGTTAGAATTTAAATATTTCTGGTCAGGTGATCTCTGAGGCAGCACACAGACCATCATGAAATGGTGGTTCAAGGCAAGAGATGTAAAAGGGCAATATTTACTTAAATATATATACCAGGTAGGTAAGATTATTTAATAGGTCACTTGATTTGATATAAACTATCTGTTGCTCAAGTTTTCATTTTCGGGGTATAGTTTTCCTTTAAAAATTAGTGGTGAGCACAACTTTTTCTTGTTTGTTATATATATATATAGGAGAGAATCCAATCCACACTCACAGGTCTTATATCCATTCAAAGTGTTATTATATGTGCAAACTGACGTTTCGGCTGATGCAACAGCCTTTCTCAAAGTTTGCACCCAGGCAAGTGAAACTACCTTATCGTGAGTGCCATTTATTATTTGAAGTTTATATATATATATATATATATATATATATAATGATAGCATTCATGACAACTGTTAGATTGAAAAATGTAGGGACCCTGAGATTTTGATTTCAGGTCATACAAAGTAACAAACCGACCCATTGGCGGGATGAACAGAAGAGAGATATTGTCCATAAGAGCAAAAATGCATTTTATAATATCATGTTGTACAGTATCAAAAGTTATGGCCCTACATCTTTAATCAAGAGAGACAATTACTAAAGCTATCTTTTTTAATTAAAATGAGGACAATGAAGAAACTCAATGTGAGGTCTTCTAGTAAGATGTAAACAAACGATTTTCACTATAGTAGCTTTTAGTTATTATTTACTGACAGTGCAGTAAGAAGTATTATTTCACCTTCTTTTGTTAAATTTTATTATTTAAAGGTTCTTTTAGGTAAAAATTTTTTATTAAAATGTGATTGTTAATTTGCCAATAATAGAATATGGACCGCTTCAGTTGTTCAAGCTTTATGTGGTACAGACTAATAGCCTTGAACTAAGTCATATCTTACAGTATGTGATAGTCTTCATAGTAAAATGGTAATTTATGTTGATAGACGAATGCAAATGTTATCTGACAGAAAAATTGTCTGTACACAAATATGGATAAAACAATAAAGATTTATTGAAGTAAGATGTAAACAAATGAATATGCAATTGCAATTTAAACGCCAAGTGCCTATTCAAGGTGACTGAGTATTCTTGATTTGAGCTGTAGCTAGACAACATGTTCTTCTGTTCCACAGGAAGATGTAGTGTCTTTAGTTAATGAAACACATGGCCAATTGTAACCATTGAGTCAGCATTTTGCTGTTTCTATGGAAACCATGTGACATTACTCTCTTTTTTCAAGTTTTACTCAAAAAACCACACAACTAGCAAAATTTATATGATTTTTCCAGAGATTTTTGGCCCAGCATAGAACTAAGCTGATTCATTTGCCACCAGAACCAGCAGGGGTGGGTTTGAGCCTTGTGTGTAATAAAACTCTAATGTAATGGTATGCTTTTATATTTTGTTTGGCTGGCCTATCCATCCAAATCCTATTTATGCTATGATTTTAACACGTGGATTGCTAGAATCCAGCTGAGGAAAGATAAATAGAACAGGAGATACTCTTTTTTTTTCTAGTCAAGGCTGTTAAAACAGCACATCATTTGTAATGTTACATTAAGAGGTGAAGAAAATAGATGATCTAGCTGAGTGTGATTAGAACTTTATTAATAAATTACCTGAATTTTTTTTTTTAAATCAGTTTTTTCCACAACTCACATTAAATGCAGCACTGATTTAATTCACATCCCTGGCAATGTGTAAACGGCTGCTATGTATATTCAGCATCTGTGTGCCTTGTTCAAAGTGTATACAAGGATCTTTGCACCTTCATCGTAAAAAAAAGAAAAATAAATCTCAACCTGGGACCCACAACGATTAGAGTCCCTGTAATTATGAATCTACAGATTACAAACAATCCCTCTATGTTAGTTCGTTAGTTGACCTGTACTTCATACTATAATCTGTACCTGAGAACAAATCTTTCTAGTAATAGGACACCTTGATATACAGTATGTTATGATGTTATTATGATAGAATAAGTGGTATAATTACAACATTTCTTGTCCAGAACCACTGCAGAACCATCAGAAGCCTCAACTAGTCAAGGAGTATTTCTTTCTATTTCTATAACAGTAAGTCCCAAGACTGAAGCCCTTATTGACCCTACTCGTCAAAGATCCACTTTGACTAATGAGGATTGGTAAACGGGTAGATAACGTGCCATTGCTACAGGGCTCTGTATATCTTAGTTACTGTGCTTATGCTTCTTTCCTAGATTAGACCATTATGTGCAACCAGAGGAACCATACCATTTGAGACACTATACTACTAGTTTCCAGGTTTCATGTCTGATCCAACACACTAAAGGGGGTTTCCAAGTTTGCACCAGCATGGACGAATAAGTGCAGTATGTAAGAATAAAGGTAGGTAAAACTACATAAGCCCTCAAAATACAGTTTCAGTTTATGAAACATGAGGGACAATAGAATTTATTATCATGACCAAAGTTACCGTGAATTGCCAACCTAATGAAGCTCCTCTGACACCAAATTGGTTAAGGAAGGCAGGGAGAACAGGGTGTAGCTGTGGCGTATTGGGAAGGGTGGCTAGAGAAATAGTATAAGGAAGGGTTACAGAGAGTTGCACTTTCTCTTTTTCATGGCAGCACTGGGTAGGTCTGGGGGTTCGACTGATTTTATCACAGCTGTGGTGTTGGGATGCGAGTCAATGCTTGCCAGGTGAAAAAGGGTCTTGCATTACCCTAGTAATAGAGTGAAATTCAGCACCTCTTCAGGTAGTGGTGCCTGGAGGTGTGGAGTGAGGCTTACCTGCTCTCACTTGCTGTGCTAGCTGGTGGCTAGCATGGCAGGTGGCCATTCACTTCTGTGAAATTCTTGTTTGCAGGCATTCCCTGGGTACTGGTTACTATTTTATATACCATACTGTTTGCTCATTGCTTTTATTGTGTAAACAAAGATGTGGCCTTTCATATTCATCCTTTAGAGGTTTGTAATGTCAAAAAATTAAATGATTTGCTTCCCACAACCCCAAGTACTACAACAGCATGCCAAAAATGTTATACGCTTTTTTTTTTTGTTGGTCACCTAGCACTGGTTGGGCCCTGGAGAAGTGACAGTCTTTGGTAGGAACCCTAGAAGCCCTGTGCATTATCTTTCTCCACCTGTATCATAATGCAACTGAGTGAAAACACTGTTATAGCCCAAGGAGTAGCAATAATGAGCTAATACAGTATATGGCATACAATATGAAATAAAAATATAAATATATATAAAGAGCATCTTTTGGAGAATAGTGGTAAATGCATACACAAAATGTTTTCTGTAGCTTCAGTAAATGTAGCTGTGACAGACTCTTAGTCCTTCTTTAACCACAGAATTTGTGCTAATTTACGACAGGCAACCAGCTTATTAAAATGTTATACTGTACCTTTGGCCAACCTCCCCCATTAAATGGAAACAATATTTTCTTTGCAATATCTTTGCTCCTTGTATAATTTTGTTATAGTCATTGGGGCAATGGGGTCCAGCCTGGGGATCACTAGTTAATAGTGTAGGTGCTAGAAAATTTTCAAAGAAATCAAAAAATAATGCTAAGCTAAGCAAATAGACTGGACTGTCGATTCTGCAATGATTAGAAAATTACTTCTACCAATTTCTCCTCACAGGTCAAACATTTTGAATTTGAATGAAAGTTAAAACTGGTGGCAGGTTTTTATAGGTTATTCTGCAGTTCTCCAAACTAATATTTTTTTCGTTGCTCTGTTTCTTCATTATTCATGCTTTTCTAATTCTCATGCCTTTTTATACCCTTTTCTGCTATTCCATTCTGATTTAATGGGATTGATACAATAGCATACTGAACATCTCTGTAATGAAAATACACAAATAGATTGCCATATTTAGCCAAAGTTATTCCTGTCAGCTGGGCCATCTTGAGGAATCAATTCCTTACTTCAGGCAATGAGCAAGTGGTGACATCGCAGGGGGGTGGGAAGGGTGGTGATGTCACAAGGAACAGATAGGGGGCAGGCTTGTGTCACAGGGCATGGCTACGACGTGGTGATTTGCAATTGACCTGTTGCTGCTTCAATATTAGAGAGGCAGTGTTGACCCGGACCGACCCTTCCAAACCCCAGGCTGTCCGGGCCACAACTGGACAGGCAGCAACCCTAGTCTGGGCCCACCAGGACTGCCACATCAGGAGCCCACACCCCCCACTGGTCCCCCACCACAAATCCTCTTCTGTCCCTCCTCCCCCTACCAGTGTTTAGTTCCATCAAGTGCATTATTTCTTCATGTGACAGGGAGGAGGTCAGGAAGGAGCGATGGCTCTGTGAACCATGGGGAATGGTTCTGGGCCAGCAGGGCCCGTTGGTTTTTTTTCCCACTGGCCTAGTCAGATGCTTAAAAATTTAAGAACAACTGCAATAACTAAAAGCTTGTTTAGCTTAAGTCTCTCTTTAAAGACATTTCACCAAAAGAATACTGAGATCAGCATCCTGTGGCTGAAATGTGCAATGCACCAAGAGGCCTCACAAGCTGTAGATTAGATGCTGTTGGTATACCTGCTGGGAGTCTTGAGACTCATTACATACACACTCCTGAAAGAACAGGTTTGATGCAGGAAGGGAATTGCTCATAGATATTATTTTTAGATACCCTTGGAGCGAACAGTGTTTCCTGTCAGAAGCCCACACATGCTCCCAATGAATCCAAGCAGATGAAGCTCTGTCTAACTTATATTCATAGTAAGAAATAAATTAGTCATTTAAGTAAGTAAGTGTGAAACATTTATTCGTATCTATGAAGATGTACTTAATCTGAAAATTAGGAGTGCATCAACATGAATCAAACATTTAGTTTGGATATAACCTAAATACTTTTTTTCTAGACTATAGGGCTTATTTATAAAAAAAAAACATGCACTGTAGTACTTATACAGGCTTTGTTATTATATGTATACTGGCTGATCCCCAAACAGTGGTTCATGAGTAACATGTTGCTCACTAACCCCTTTAGGTTGTTACTCCCTGTGGGCTCAAAGTAGGTTTTTAAGATATGCATCAATATGTGTGCTCTCATACAGATCCCATAGCAATGGGGCTGCTGCCTCAGGCGGCGGCAGCCCCAGAGTCGGCACTGCATGAGATTGAGCTACCAGTTATCCCATGTCTTAAGCAGAATGGCAACAGGTTATGGGCCCAGGAGATGGGGAGGAAATCGATGGAGCAGGCTGATATTTGATGGAGATGAAAAGAACTACGAATTATGGGAGACAACATTTCTAGGCCACATGCACCTGATGAATCTTAAAGAAACCATGATGCATGAACTCAAAGAGGACACGGACTTGGATGATGACAGAATTAAGAAAGAGGAGGCTTTTGCTGAGTTAATTAAATTTTTGGATGTTAAAAGGCTGTCTCTGATTATGAGAGAAGCAGCTGGTAATGGAAGGAAAGCACTTCAAATCCTGAGAAACCACTATTCTGGCAAATGTAAGCAAGGAATAATTAACTTATACATAGAATTAACATCTCTTCAGAAAGCTGCAAATAAAAGTGTCATAGACTATATAATATGTGGAGAAACAGACACTAAATAATTGACTGTAGATTGCAATTATTCTTAAAGGAGAAGGAAAGGCTAGGAGAGCTTGTGGGTGCCAAATCTTAGGCGCCTGCAATTGTTTGTATTTACTTACTAAATGCACTGTATATCCCCACACGCCCACAGGACAAATTGTCTGTTGAAGCAGCAACAAGAACTGATCCATAAGTACGGTACCAAATTGGCCATCAAGAAATATAATCGACTTTATTATCTGAACACTTTTGATAAGAATGGGGACAGTCATGGTTGTTATGATATTCAAACTTGCCATGAACTCCTTGGTAACTGTAATTTTGATGATCTTTCAAAAATGACAAAGTGTGGTTGATGGAATGAATATTAAGGATAAGGTTGATAAGTCTAAACTAAATTGTGAAATTTGTACCAATGGCAAATTTGTTCAGAACAAAAAACAGAGAGTCTGACACCCATGCCAAACAAACACTTGAACTAGTACACACTGAGCAGGCTCCATAGAGCCAATAACAAAAGATGTCCCATTACCAAGGAGTAAACTATACCCAAATCTCAGGGTCGTATACACATGCAAAGCTAGATATATGGCTAAAGGATACAGTCATGCAAAGAGAATTAATTACATGAAGACATTTTCAACAACTGTGAATTTTACTTCTGTACGCATTTCGATGCAAATGGAAGTACAATACGCAGTGTCGGACTGGGATCCAAGGGGCCCACCAGAAAGCCTTAGGCTGAGGGCCCACTTTCCAAACTATTATACTTCCTCTCCTCACTCAACATTTATGTTCTCCTACTCTCTGTACTCTCTCCTACTCTGCTGTACTATACTCTATTCTTCTCTTTGTTCCCAGAAATAGGGAATGACCATGAAATATGCAACTTGTTTGTTTGAATAGGATACTCTAGAAAATTGCCAGTGTATTTTGCTTAATCAATGTTCTAAATAACGGAGATACTTAAAGTTTCAGCGTGTTATATATATTTTACATGTGCATTGGTTATGACTACCTCCAGTTGTTTCACTTCTAACTGCATTAGTCTATTTTTTTATTCTGCCAGGATTTGATTTGAGAACCTTTCCTTTGCCTGCAGCCACAAACTTAACTTACATTTTTATAAAACATTTAATTTTTTTTCTCATTAATAATAAAACAGTACCTTGTACTTGATCCATACTAAGATATAATTAATTCTTATAGGAGGCAAAACCAGCCCGTTGGGTTTATTTAATGTTTACATGATTTTCTAGTAGACTTAAGGTATGCACAATTCTTTATCACTGCCCTCATCCAGAAGTTGGACTGGTGAACGTAGCCATGCGTTGTCTAGTTAGAGGATATAGCAAGGCCACTGTACTGTATATCACAGTCAAATCGTGCAAAATCTATTATTGCCTGCAGTGAGTTGGATAAGCTAGCTACAGGTATGGGATCTGTTATCTGGAAACCCATTATGAATACATCTCCATGTTGCAGGATAGTGATCTCCCATAGATTCCATTTTATCTACTTAATCCTAATTTTAATGATTTCCCTTTTCTCTGATAATAAAACAGTACTTTGTACTTGATCTTAACCATGTTATAATTAATTCTTATTGGAGGTAAAAAAAAAACTGCCTGTTTATTTATTGGGTTTTTTTTATGTTTACATGATTTTGTAGTAGACTTAAGTCTTAAGGTATGAAGATCCAAATTAGATCCATTAAGGTCCTGAGCATGTGCGAAACCAGTACTATATTTTTATTTTTCAAATGGAAATAAAAATAAGTGACAACAGTATCTTACATATTGAGCAAAGAGAAAAGTTTCCTAATTGTATTAACTTTCCTAGCGTAGAGAATACTGCTAAGCAAATCCAACTTCCTGTCACACTCCACTTTATATAACATGTGAAGATATAACAAGGTCAATCTGGTGGTGGCTAGATTGCTGAAAGGCCTGTCCTCTTAGGTCAACGATTCCAAACCAGTGGCTCATGAGCAGCTACTTATTTTTGAATTCCTAGCTTTGAGTCAAGTTTTAGTTGCATTAAAACAAGATGTTCTGCCAAACAGAATATCCTTTAGGCTGCCAGTTCACATAGAGCCTACAAAATAGCCAATCACAGCCTTTATTTGGCACTCCCCAGGAAATTTGTTTATGCTTGTGTTGCCCCGCAACTCTTTTTACAATTAAATGTGGCTCACAGGTAATAAAGGTTTAGAACCCCTGTCTTAGGTGATAGAATGGGCATGCTCATAAAACAACACTGCCAATACTCTCAAACCATGAGAATGCCAAAAGAGATTGAAATAGAGAAATGTAGTGTAGAACTTGTTACTGTAAAATAATCAATTTTCTTCAAACAAGTGTAAGATATGCCTGTTAACTTACTGATTGATTTCAACAGGGATCATTACTGAAATAAACAATTGAGATCATTGCTTAATGAGTTGCAAAAGAAAACATATGTGTCTGCTAATTAGGAGCAAACAAGATGCTCATCACATCTGGGGAGCTTTCTCTGATTCAGTTACATTCCCAGCATAATGTGTAAAGGTGGCCATACACATTACTGGCCACGTAACATAACGTCACATGACCAATAAGCCTGCAGGAAAAAAATGCCTGTTAATATTTTGAGCTTGGGCCATGTGGGCCATCCATATAGTTCAAAGTGGATCTACATGAAAGTGAAAGAAGGTTTCAACACTCAACACTTTCACATCTGCGGATGATCTGTCTACCAGCTTTCTGTTTTGATAGACCTTCTGCAATCCAATAGAATCATTAGATTGTCTAGCAAGTCTAGCTCCACCCCAAGGTACAGTATCATACATGAATAGATGCTTAATTTCAGCAGATTGTCCATGCTTTTGAAAAAACACGATGAAAGCTTGTGTTACAGTATGTTCCCTAAATCATCTTTTGTTTCAGATTTCATTATCATAGTTTTTAAAATGGAAATCATAATCTGTAGGGTTCTTCAAGCAAACTACATCAGAATTTGGAAGAATGTTCTCTAAAAGGCTTGACTCGTGTAGGGTAAAAGTGGGACCAGTTATGCATTATTTTTAAAGAAAAAGCAGTTATTTGCCTCCAAACATTATTGGAAACTGAGCTGAAGACTTATGGGAATAAGTTATTACAAATTAATTTTGACTATAGTATGGCCCCATCTGGCAGCAGAGGAGTTACATCTCCTGTATGTGACATTATGCTGTCATTTCTTATGGTGCTCTGACAGAAATTACCTCTGACAAGGCCTCTCCAATAACAAGTTTCCACTGACCTTTTCACAGATGGCACACAGCCTTTACATTACCCCTTTGACCCCTGCCCAATGTGACTGAAATTTTGTAATTATCAGCAATTTGTTGGCTTTGTTTTTCCACAATCAAATTATGCAGATCTCAGAGCAGCATAACGACTATGTTTGGGATTTTTTGGGGAAAATGCCCATGGGATTCGTATATACGTATATATATATATATATATATATTATCGCCTCCACTTTTTTACATACTTATACATTTTGATGATAAAGCTTCAGTTGAATTAATTAAATTACAAATAGAAAATCCATCAGATACAAGACTGGGAATGCATTATGCAGACTTAGGCTAGGGCCACATTGGAAGATTTCAGGGAGATTAGTCGCCTGGCGAGGCCATTTTGAGCGACTTTGAAAAACGCACCACCACGTGTGAATAGACGCAGGCGACTTTAGTGCTAGCGGGTACGACTAATCTCCCTGAATCTTACTGTGTGGACTAGCCCTTAAGAGTGAAACATTTTGGAACTCAATTCCACAGTATGCTCTGCTGGTTCTGCACTCCCACACATACCACTTTATCTGTATTTAAATGTATGGGACACTAAGAGCAATTTCAAGTTAGCATGCAATGGGAGGACCTCTTTGGTTCACTACTTCTCTTAACAAGTACTTAAATGTTCAGGGTGAGACAAGTGTTTTTGATGATGGTTTTGAAATGGATGCAATTTCTTGCCTCATTTCTGAACACAAATTGACAGCAAAACTCCAGTTGTGTGCAATCAGGTCTTGCCATATGAAAATGGCAATGTATTCTTTGAAAATGAAAATGTACATATACTATAAAATTACAAGAAATAATGGATTTGACCTTTGAAAGTTGTATGTTTCTGCTATGCCAGTAAGGGATACTGAAATTACTGAAACAACACCACATTGTATGATACAGAAATTCTAAAAGAACGCCCACTTCTCATGGAAGCATCCCAATAAATTTAATGTCTACATCAAGAAAGCAAACAATCAGGCCATTGATGGTGTCTCTCTGATAGCATTGGATAGAGATAAAAATAATAAGTAATTGTTCATTACTTTGTGAAATAGTTGAAATACTTATATGTTTAATGGTTAAGTAAACCTAAAAAATTATATAGAGAGTTTATTTTTACTATACTTTTTAGTTTACATTTAGCTAGATATTTATATTTACCAGTATGAACTGCCATACTGTTTAACTGAATAACTTAATGTATGGTGACCCCAGTCTTTGGAGTTTTCCCCTTTGTTCCGACTTGAAAAGGCCCCGTTTCTTCTCTGGTGAAAAATTAAAATATCAGACCAGTAGGAGTCAGCACTAACAGAAGCTCAGGGAATAAGAATATAGCATAGAAGAGAATCTAAGTATAGTGAGTTTACAATTATTGCAGTTCCACACTTGCACACTATTACTGTA
>CM044447.1:19738860-19771172 GCA_024363595.1 Xenopus borealis | reverse complement strand
GAGGCGGCCCTTATTTTTTAAAATGGCAATTTTCTATTTAGGATTACCCAATGGCACATGATAATGGTTTATTTACATGAAGCAGTGTTTTAAATAGGTGCTGTTTTATGCAGTATCTTTTTATAGAGACCAACATTGTTCGGGGGGTATAGTTTCCTTTAAGGAAATCATTAAGTGGCTGATTTAAAGTTTTAAACTAAGAAGGTAGTTGGCTATATCAGGTCTGAAAAATATGATTGTGTCCTTTATCACGTTTATGTTTTTTTTTCTTTACAATCAAGATTTTCTTTCAAAAACCACCAAACTCTTTGAAGGAATGAGTGAACTGTTTAAGTACAGTATATTTGGGACAGCAGTAACATAATCACTGCATCTTCACCAAAGGAAAACAAGAACTCAAGCTTCTAATTACATTCTAATTGAACATACCTACTTGTAGACATTGGTGACAGATGGGAATATCTGTCATTGAATTAGCAGATGTGCTTTTCTCGTCAAATTAAATCTGGCACTTTGATAAAGGAGAACTAAACCCCCATCAATCAAAAATCCCCATACCCTTTCCTCCAATGCCCCCCTCCCTGTTTTTCCCTCCATATAGTACCTTAGTTGTAAAAGTGTCCCTGGCATTAATGTTGGCATATTCATGCAGAGCTCTTCTGCACCATCTTCTGTATCTTTGGGTTCCTTGTGGAAGTGAATGCCACCTCTGAGCTTTTTGTCACATGCACAGTTGGGGCCATTCTGGTATTAGAACCTACTGCTCATGCCAAAGGAAAAGAAGAGGATCCAAAGACACAGAAGATGGATCCCAAGAGCTCAGCTCCATGAATATGCCAAGGGTTATGCCAGGGACGACACTTTTTCAACTAAGGTTCTTTGAAGGGAGAAAGCAGAGAGGGTGATCAATGAAGGGAAGGTCATGTGGTTTTTTTTATTAATGGGGGTTTTGTTCTCCTTTATGAAATGTCGGGAAGGAAAACATGAAATTATTATCATTACAGGGATAGCAACTGTTATCCAGAATGCTTAGGACTTGGGGTTTTCTGGACAAGGAATTTCTGGATAATGGGTTTCTTGATAAGGGATCCTATCACTGTAATTCCCTAAAAATGAATATGGAAGAATCTAGCCCATGCATTCATTTGCTGTATGTATACTGGGAATAGTTAGAATATAGCTAAGGATACTTCTATCTATATGAAAACACAAAGAACTTCTGGTGAACTTCTTTAAAATGCTTTTTTTTTTAAAGGCCATCTAGGAAACACTGGCAAGAAACAGTTAAGGTGATGTATCCAACTTGTTCAGCAAAGAGCCAGCTGACAGTTTCCTGGAGTCTCCGAGCTGCATGTTGTCCTTGCAACAAGCACCTGATGAATACAGCGCTGTATAGAGAGGGTGGCTGCCCACTTGGAATGCTCACAGTGTGTGGGGCGGGCCCAGCTATTTAACATCCAGCACTGCTTGATATTCTTGGCTGCTGAATATTATTTTTTGTTTCCCCTCTTTATGGGCTCCGTCCCAAGACAGACTCAGGTGGGGCAACCTCAGGCTCCTGCTTGTCCTGTGGGACACCTCATTTCATATGTAAGGGAAAAAAGAAACTGTCCCAACCTTCGACACAACTTTATACAAATGCAGCTCAGTGATTGCCGTGGTGCAAGACTACTATTTTGATTTCATTATTATTATTTTGTTCTATTTTTGTTTTCTTTGCAAATTAAGTTAGCATTTCTCACCCCACTGTTGCTGTAAGCATGTACTGAAGTCAACAAAGCTCAAAGAATACAAAAGTACACATATACAATGCTACTGAGGCTGTTAGAAGGCACAAAGGAACTAAATAATGATTTGGCCTATCTCTGGCTGTGCAACGGAGCCAGCGACACTCCCTGTACTGTACAATATGAACCAATCACCAGCTAGACTAAACTGATAGGGAACAGAAGCCTTTCTTGGCTTGTGTGATTGCAAGGCTGTGATTGGCTGTCCCCCTCCTAATGTTTTTCTGGCAGGAACTGTTAGGACATACCCATCCCTCATTTAAAACACATACAGCGACTGTAGCAGATCTATATTGAGCTCCAATAAAGGGGCCATTTGTGAAGATAGTAATTTTGTGAATTATTGCCTACAATATTAGAGGTTTTTCATTCATCCTATATGTCACCTTTAAACCATGTGGGGTATCAATAAAACATTTTAGCATGCATTCAGGCAGGTACAGTTCTTCTGGCATCTGCCAAACCCAGTCTTTTCCATCAGACTGCCAGATGTTGAAATTACATGTATCACTACAATGGACAGATTTTTTAACCAAACCCATCACCTAATGTTAGAAGGCCTTAATCTGAAAGATCAATATTCAAAAGCATTAGGTCACAGCCAACAGTGTCTAACATTTATTTATAATTTGCATCCCTAGATGAACACCTTCTGGATTTGTTTCTAGGCTAAAACTGTAGGAACATTTCAAGGCTGGTGACTGGCTGTCGTTGGGGCACATATGAAAAAAAACGCATCTATATAACAAAAAACATACATTCAGATTGCATTGAATTGTAACCTCTGGGTAACAGCTTCTCTGTTTCAGGTTTAAGATGTATATCCCAATATGTGCCAAATGTATTTTCAGTTTTCTTCTTTGTATTAGGGCATTTGGCTCCAACCTCTAAGGTCAACACACAAAATGTGGAGAAAGCATTGTGAGCTTAAACAGCCTGATACCACTGATAGCCTTAAAATTCATTCCATGAATACAAATTAATTTGAAAATGATCCTGCCGTGAGCGAAAAACTGATAAAATAGAGGGCATGTAATGAATCCTTGGTGGGAGAAAAGGGCATGGAAAGGTGACAGTGTTCTAAATAAAAAACATACTGTAGCAGTAATGGAAAAACCCTAGCTTGTACTCAAAGGGGAAATTATACGAATTTCTCTCTGCTAAATATTAGTAAGCTGGTAAGGGTGACTGGCTTGCACAACGTATTTCCAGTCCAGGAAGCTGTATTTCTTTTTACAGCATATTTTGCCAAAGGCATGAACCACCTATTGGCACAACTTAGGTTGTTTGGCTGAACACTTACATGAATGTGTTATGTAGTATCAGTGAATCAGTTAAGGGAGAACATGCCAAGACAGGAGGAGCACCTCATATAAACTGCTTGTTATAGTGAGACGGCAAATCTTGCAAATGGGATTAGGGGTGGCTCAGTGGAATGATTCTGATAGTCTTGGGGTCAGTTACTGTTAATGACTTCAGAGTCAACTCCTTCTGACTTTGAGTAAGAGGTAATTTACACAGTGTGCAATGAACACTGTGTGAAAAGTATGGAAAAAGACCATCAGTAAGTTTGTGCACTTTGTACACTTCATTCTGTTGTCTGCAAATTGCTGCAGGCATCTGTGCTCTGTTTCTCCTTGAATAGAGCACTGCCTGCATTAGGCAGATAGGGGAGACATTAAAGCATTCCCCATCCTGCCCTATACCCAGTCATTCAATGGCAAACAATTAAGATAGTTAGTTGTTGATATTCACTGTTTCTTGCGTGGAGCAAAGTGCATTATTTCCAAGGGTGTAAGTTCAAGTGTGCATTATTATCACTATCACCTGTGGGTGAAAATTGATTATAGGTTTCTATTGAGATGCGTTTCCTTGTTATTATTTTTGTATCTGTGGAGCAAAGACTCAATGTGCCTGAAACATTCTCTTTACAACACTGCATATAATCATGTGGTTCCAGTGAGTTTCAAAGGCTGTGATGAAGCTCTTGGATAACCTTCAGTGAGGAGGTATATGTAGATCTGAAAGGAAGTCAAGGTGGAAAGGGAACCCCACAAGCAATGTACTAGTCTGGGGAGCACTGGAATTCTGCAATAAAGGCAATAAATAAAAATGGTTTGTGAGATGACTAGCCAAAAACACAAACAAGGAGTGTTGCATTTTCGTACCATATCCATTCTCGTTTTCTTTATTTCATCTCCTGTTTTAGTTAGGAATAAGCACTAGCACACACTTTTATATGTGATATAAACTGTAGATGAAGTTGATTTAAGAACTGAAAAGACTATCTAATCCCTATGGAACTTTTGCTTAGAAATGCATTGAATGCACTTATTAAATTGATAATGACAGCCCTGGATGAAAATTTTAACTGATGCCAAAGTGCCATCCCCAAGAGCTGGAGTCCAAGGGATTGCAATATGTTTGTCTGAAAATATATCAGAGCTGGAGTCCAAGGGATTGCAATATGTTTGTCTGAAAATATAACTTTGACATTTCACCAGAAGTAGCTCTGAAAGGTCAATCCCCTAGAGAATTATGACTTTCAGTGCCCAGTTAAGCACCAAGCTGTATTTTAGGGATGCTTTAGCTTCAAAACACAGCATTTAGAGCTAAATAACGTGCCATCCCAACAACGTTGGGTTCTGTGGATGGCACTTATTGATCAGTTGCAAATTTCATGCAGGGGTGTCAGTATTGCTTTAGCATGTACCGTATTTGCCGGCGTATAAGACGACTGGGCGTATAAGACGACCCCCCAACATTTCCACTTAAAATGTACAGTTTGTTATATACTCGCCGTATAAGACTACCCCCTCTTCCGCACACCTTCTGCACAGCGTCTGTGCCCCTGCTTGCTGCTGTTGGCCCTCCTTCTGTGTCACTGTTGCTGTCAGCCCCCCTTCTGTGTTCCTGCTTGCTGCTTTCAGACCGCCTTCTGTGTCACTGTGTCCATGTTTCCCTGTGTCCCAATTAGGTGCTTAGCCCTACCTTCTGCGTCTTGCTGCTCAAACTCTGTTTGCTCTGCCTCCCCACGCTCTTTTCTCAGAACTTACTGCTGCCTGGTTGCCCGTCTAGTCTCGTCTCGCGAGACTTCTGACGTCACAACCAGGAAGTGTGGCTGGAGCAGCGGGGCAGATCGCGATCGACGTTGGATCAAGTAGGATGAAGTAGTACCCGGCGTATAAGACGACCCCCCACTTAGGGGCATATTTTTCTGGGGGAAAAAGTCGTCTTATACGCCGGCAAATACGGTGGTTTGTATAATTCTGGTTCATCTTCTTCAAAATGTTTCTAGTTTGTTGATATCCTTCTGGAGTTGTGTTCTTATGAACCCAATACACTCTTTTTGGTCTGACCAAAGATCTATAAACAACCTGTCTCTATGGCTAATGTATTTTCCTGAAAATCTGTCTGCTTTTCATTTTTGCTGACCATCCATTTCTCTTTCTTATTGGTTGTTTTTGAAACCGTAAATTACTGTGTCCATAAAAATAAATGTTTCCTGTTTC
Organism: Xenopus borealis; assembly: GCA_024363595.1. Lineage (NCBI taxonomy): Eukaryota > Metazoa > Chordata > Amphibia > Anura > Pipidae > Xenopus > Xenopus borealis. The sequence goes on along the minus strand of CM044447.1, from coordinate 19,765,873 downwards.
TCTTATTCAGCGCATGTATACCGGGCAAAACAAGTTGACACCAATGTTTCAGGTAATTACATATTAATTGTACCAGCCAAAAACACTCATTCCTAGCATTTCCAGATTAACTCCAAGACTAGAACATTAACAAAATGTATCTGTTTGCAGGCTTGCCAGGTCTACTATAGTTTTGTGACCTAGGCACTGCCATTAATTAGGACATTTTTTTTTATATCACGGTGACTTCTGAATTCATGGTTCTGTAGAAGCTACTGTAACTTTAGCATTGCAAGATTAAAATACAGATATTTATTTATTTTAAGGTGTAACTCACCCCCCCCCTTTGAATCACACTGGTATGCCTTCCTAAAGAACCAAACAGCTGTACAATTTGTTCTGTAGGCTTAAGAAAAAACAACAAAAAAAATATCTTGGAAAACGTGTAACATGGCTGAGCGACCACACGTTATCGTAACCACAGAGCAGTCTGCAGCTTTATATTACTACACTTTAAATGTAATACACCATGGCGTATGCCCTTTAAATTGCTAAAATCTGTACAAACAAGAGTGAGGTAACACTAATTACACTCAGGGCCTGCTACCAATAATTTCTCTGGGAAAAAATTAAGGAAAAAAAAATGAAAAAGGGAAAAAATTGAGAAAGAGAAATACATTAACTGGAACTAGAAGATCAGTCTATTTTCCCAACCTTACTGCAAACAAATCAATGTTTTCTCGAGCAAATATTTTCGCAGGTTAAATCTGCTGTCGCCTATTTGTCTGGACAGAGTTGAATCCAAATGGAAGCAAGCTGCTCTGGTGGAGCATGCGTTTGTTATTAAAACATGCGGGTGCCAGATTAGAGTATGATGAGGGAGGTGTGCTACTAAGGGAGGGGAGATGATACATAATTTAGTACTAACCAGCACTGTCCAGAACTAAAGTTAAAAAAAGAGGGTGTGGTGTTTGATTTTTTTTTTAACATTTTATGACCAAACTAGGGCACTGCTAATTTCTCTCTTTAAATGACCATGTCCATTATTATTTTTAGAGACAGCTGATGAGAAAAAGGAAAATGTTTTATTTTGAATTTACCAGACAATGCTAAACTGAAATTTGGTTATTTCACCAAATAAGAAAAATGCTAAATTTTACCACCATTTTTTAAAAAAATGCTCTGTAAATATATTTTTGTGTGCACCACAATGATCATGCAAATGGCTTATTTCAGAAAATATTCAATTAAACAATGCACATTTTTGTTCGAGATGAAATCTGCTACATTTTAGTTGTATCATCAGTGAAGCATTAAAAATGCAGTTGAGTCAAACCATTGAAAAGGCTATGGTTCTTGTGCTTAATCTCCTATAGAGTCCATTTTAAGAAATTACAGTAATTCATATTTGTTTTAAAAATGATTTCCAATTTCTCTAAAATAATAACACAATGGGGCAGATTCAGTGGCTGGAAACTTTTTGCAGATGACAATTCATTAGCATTCATTCGCACTCTATCGCCAACTTTTTGCAAATTCACAAAATTTCATATTTTACTGAACATTACCTCTTTCTCCAAAGCTTCCTTTGCCACCTCAGACCAGGCGAACTGCTGAAACAAAGCTACATCTTCCTCAATCTGAAGTTAGTGACATCATATCCTCTACCCTGAAAAGTCATAAAAGGTGTAAAAAATGGAGCTGAATTTTTATTTTTAAAGTGGTATTGCCTTCAAAAGTCTGAATTATTAAAGATGTTTGTGTGAAAATGTTTAGGGTGGGCTCATGTATAGGACATTAGAGGAGCTTTTATGTCTTTATTAAGTTCCCTTGGACATTTCTACTAAAAAGTGGCCACTTCAAACATTTACACAAACATCTCTAAAAAAGAGATGTTCAAATTGACCTAAGCGTAAGATTACTAGATCATTTTTGCTAGGCACAAACAAACAATGCTTGTATTGAAGACATAGCAAAAAGTCGCCAGTGTTCAGCGCCCAGGACACAACCTCGAATTTTAGTGAATTAGTGTAGTGGTGATGAAGATTCTCCTGGCGAAGTGGTGTGAAGTGTGTGAATCGGTCGTTGGTAACCATTCACCCTTTAGTGAATCTGCCCCATTGTCTTTACTTAATGGTAAGCTACATAAATCAGCATTGTGTGGCAAATGATTCTATTGGGTTTATGTAATGTTTGCGTTATTGTAATCCAAGTAACTGAGTAACCTCTTATCTGAAAACCCAAAGGTCCCATGCATTCTGGATAATAGATTCCATATCTGTATACCCTTTCATGTTTTCTACTTCAAACCTTTTATTTTTTCTCCTTCAAAACAAAACAAAAAAGTTAATAAATTAAGTTATGTGTAATAAAGTGGAATGACACAGGGAATAAGTATTGAACACATGAAGAAGAGGAGGTGCAAAAAGGCATAGAAATCCAAGAAACCGGCTGAAATCTGTCAATATTTAGAAAGCAACCCTGCAACTGATTACAGATGTATTTTTAAGCTTCTGAATGTTCCAGTGAGCACCTTTGCGGCCCTAATCTGGAAGTGGAAAGAACATAATTTTACTCTAAACTGACCACGACCAGGTGCTCCATGCAAGAGGAGGAGTCAGAAGAGTTGTCCAAGAGCCAAGGATCACTTTCAAAGAGAGATTCAGAAAGACCTTGAATTTGTTTCAAAGAAAACAATAAGTAATGCACTCAACCTACATGGTCTCTATGCACACTCACCGTGCAAGACTCCTCTTCTGAAGAAGAAGAATATTGAAGCTCATTTAAAGTTTAAAAAGGAAAAAAAAAAGGCCGCTCCAAACTCACCCCTGTGCACTCCTGTGAGTGCATCTCCAATTTCTAGTAATACTGGTCCGGGTGCTCTGCCATCAGCATCCCCACTGAAATCATAAATGCTCAAAGATGAAAAAAGGCGGCACTCCAGTAAAATAAAATTGGTTTATTTCAACAGGTCACTGACCGACATCGCCTGACGCATTTCAGGAATGACTAGAGTGCTTCCTTTTTTCATCTTTGAGGAATTATTAATTTAAAGTTTGTTCCACAACATTTGGACAAACGAATGAACATCACCATCAAGAATGTTGAAGCTCATTTAAAGTTTGCTGCAAAACATTTGGACAAACAATGCACATCACCCCAAAAACACTATACCAACAGTGAGGTTTATAGGCAGGAACATCATACTATGGGGCTGTTTTCAACATATGGTACAGGCAGACTTCATATAATTGAAGAAAGGATACACGGAGAAATGGCCCGGGACATTATTGATAAGAATCTGGTGCCATCTACCAGTATGCTAGAGATGGAAATTGTTTTAGGCTATCATTTTGCTCAATATCCGATTTCTCGATGAATTCGTACGATCGGATACCAATCATTCGATTTCACTAAAAAAATAGTGAAATTTCCTTCGAGAGTATGAAAAATTTGCACGATTCGAACGATTGAACGCTCCGATTGTACGAATGGTATTCGAGCAGGACTTAGTCTCTGAAGCCTATGGGGAGCTTCCCATAGGCTTCTATTGCAATTCGGTAGGTTCAAATATGCAGTTGAATAACTTTAAAATGTTGATTCCTTTGATCATCGAATGATTGAATGTTTGAATATTCGATCATTCGATCTATTCTATCTATTCGATATTCGATGATCAAGAGGCAAAATTTCAATTTACGATTTAACGAAAAATTCGTACGATCGTTGTTCGATCGAACTTCGATCATTTCAAATGAAATTCATAAATGGGCCCCCAGGTGTAAATTTATAGCCCCATTAGAAATATATTTACTAAGAATAAGAATTTTAAAAAATGAGAGACCACCCTCATTAATGTGGAGCTTTCTGGATAATGTGTTTTTGGACAACAGATACCTGTATCTAGCATTTCCAACTCACTGCAGTCAGTAACAGATTTTTCCACCAATTTGTCCCATTCAGTGATATAAAGAGGCATTGCAATATCCTCTAACTAGGTAATAACGTTCATAGCTAATTTTACCAGTCCAACGTCTGGAAGTGAGCAGTTATAAAGCAGTGTACCAGAGGTAAATAAATGACTTTGATTATTCTAAAGTTTTGTGTTTGAAAGATCAAATAATTTTGCTTGGAATGCCAAATACATTACAAATTTGATACAGTTTACAGTCCAAACTTATCTTTTTCTTACATTTTTTTATACTGGCTAGTCCTTCCATATTCACTTAGGAAGTGTTAAACACAAGGTGGTGTCGTTTTCCTTCATCTGAACTAGACAGGCAGGTAGTAGCTGAATTTTCAATAATTATAGATATAGCAAAGCCCTGGAGGAATTAAACGATACATAGTTTATGAAGAATGGAGGTGAATTAAGGGGCTGCCCTTGTCTAACTTTAATTTTTTATTTTGCCTGTTGTGAATGATTTGATATTGTAGCAAATATAGTTTGACAAACAAGCTTTTCACAATTTTACTTTGTGCATTACTGACATATTTAAGCCTTAACAGAGGGAAATTCTGGGCCACAGTTGGATTTTATATTCTGTGCCCACAGGGGCTAAAAAGCTGCACATATCTCATTACAGTCCAGTCTGCATTGAGAAGTGACAGGCTAAACCCATATAATAAAATGTACAGTAATTCTTTTTGCCTTAAAGCACTACACATAAATTACAAGACTGGTGCCTAATTACTGAGTTTTAATTCTGCAACTATAACCAATGGTTAAACAAAAATCCCACCATTTTTAAATGAGTGAATGTAGCCAATTACTAAGTTTGATTTCATTGCTTAATCAAGAACTGCATATTAACATCTACTTTTAATTACCTAACAATTATTTTTTGCAGTTACCAGACTCATGCTTAATCAGATGATTAATGGATTTGTCAAATTTGAATGATCAAATACTTGGAGCAACTTCAACCACAATATTATGTCAAACGGCAAAGGCAACTAAAAGAACATATTGCATAAAACAAGGCAGTTTGCATTAAAATATTTGTCGGTTTTCGAGTAAATCCTTAAGGGGTTATTTATCAAAATCAAAATTTATCTGATGTTTTTATATTAAAAAGTCCGACCAAACTATAATCTATGATTTGACAGGCAATAGTCCAGTATGTGGTACAAGAAGGTTTAAGCAGAGCAAGGTTGGCATCCAGGGAATTGGCAGGCAGCAATCAAAGTAGTCACGAGTCGAACAGAAAGGTCAGGAGCCAGAAATCAGTCTAATGGAAATTATCAAGCACCCAGGAATTCTCAGGAGATTAACCTATATTAGGGCATTGAACGCAGGTCCTTGGCGTCCTTATATTTTGAATTTGGTGTCAAATGACATCACTACACAATGACATCACTACACCATGACGCATGTGGCTCAATAGCTCCACCATCTTGGCTGCAGTGCCGAACAGGATGAGAGGAGCATCAGCAAAGTGCATCAGCACTTCAGTTTCCAGCAGATTCCAAGAAACTGGCTGATCCATTGTGTGTCACAGCTTAAAAAATTTCATGTTGGCACCTATGTCCTTGGTTATTTTTTGGCCAACAAGCCAATGTCAATATGGGCATTCTGTAACTGGTATTGCAGTAGGCGAAACATTTCAAGTTGCATAGTACATGTCTTGCTGGAATAGCGCCTAAAGTGGCATTAAAGTTATATATCTATTTTTGGGTACTTAATATGACTTTTGTGTTTTTTTAATCATATAATATCTTAGAAAGGGTCAAATAGCTTGCCATGCCAGTTGCCCCTATTTAGGAAATACAAGACCAATATGCAGACTTGAGATGAGGTATGGCTTACCCAGACCAGTAAATGCATCTATTATCCAATTGCCTAAAACATAGATTAGGTTAATAGAATGTACAAATTTAATACTTGACAGCACCAAATACCACTTAAGTGGCCCTTTGTTTTTAACAACCCTGTACTGAGAATTATAGCAGTGTTGCAGTCACAAGGTGGATTATACACTTGCCACAATTTCATCTGATGTTCCAAATTGAACACAATTGTGCACACGTTTCCTTCAGCAATTGAGCTGAAGTCTATCTGGCATCACTTATGGTGTTTGGGGTGTGAATGAAATCTGTGCCTTTAGGCTCAAGTGGTCTTGACTCTGGGTGCGTAGGGAAACCTGGGGCTGCCATCTGCTCAGGAGGTGGAAGTTGCTCCAGGGTTCCCTAGCATCAATAGACAAAGCAGCACTGAGTATGGAAGTGCATGGAGCATATTTTGACACAAATACCTTTAATGAAAGGGATTTCACATGCAACCAAATGCAGTAAAATTGCTGGAACTGCAACTGCACTTGTGGATTTTGTAACATGTTTTCTTGACCCATAATACGGTATATTTATCAGACAATATATTTTAAGTTAGAGGTCTGGAATAAGATTTTCAAGAAATTTTAATTAGCTATTTACACAATATTTTGATGCCAGCTGGTGTTGTAAGTTGCAAGTTAATCTAACCAACCACCAGCCGCAAAGATACCCCCTCATTCATGCATCATACTGTACCTACTTAAAACTTGCACCTGCAATGATGGGAGGAAAAGAAGTTACCAAAGTTCCTGGCAGGCAGTAGGGAGCAGGATAATGCCTGTGTTGTTGGGGCCTACAAGGGCCATTCTGACTCTGGTGCCATTACCTCCATGAAAGTCTATCAATGAGCAATGTTGTTCTATGGACCTCCTTTACATAGTTGAATATAGTTTGTTTTGCTTGAGGTGAAAATAAAATTCCAATAAAGGGTAAGATTCATGATGCCCGGTAGTTCACCTACAACCTAGAGACCTGCATAGGTCTGTATTTTAAGACCCATGCCCAACCCATAGCCACTTACCCTAAGCCTGACCTGGACCACTTACCAGCCTTCTCAACCCCATGGATTTGCACCAGACCCACTCCCCTGCAGTGATGGTCGTGTCGACCAGGAGTGATGTCAAATTAACCAGAAGTGACAACAAGTCAATCCTTTTTTCTTTACATCAGGAAGCTTAGATTTTCGTCTGTTACTCTTCAAATGGTCTCATGCAGCCAACCCTACTGCAGTGGATCCGGTACCCACAGGCCACCCGCACAGTGGGCACATGAAGTATAATCTGGCTGAGTCGCAATCACATTGTGGGCATGAAAGGTACTTTAATGAGTAAATAAATTGTCTCCCCTCTAAAAAATACAGAAAAGGTAGATATTATTACCTCCAGTGTAGGTCACAGAGAAAAAAAGGGTTAATTTACATGATTTATAATAATCTTGACAGTTTTCAAATATCAGATTTTCTTGTTAGTTGAAGTTTTGACAGTTCTAGGTTTGAGGTTAAAGATATTAATTCCCTGCATATTTCCAAAGCAATCTCCATTTGAATGTGTCTAAAAAATTAAATTTTCCAACAATTTCCTTATTTCCTTCATTCTGCCCGCATACCTAACCACCAAATATATATGCAGCTCCTTGTTTTATCTTAAATAACAATATAATTGATTGAGGTGGAGGACAAGAAGTCTTCATATTCATTTGTAAGATGGAAGGAGCAATATTTCTCAAAATCTGGCAGACTGGTCTTTTTCCTCTTGTGGATAAAATTAATGACTGAGCCATCCACTTGCTAGTTAGCAGCTTAAGTTACCTGGAGCGCGAGTCTTTCTGGCACTTTCTCTGTGTAATAAATGCTGCCTCTCATAAGGTCCTGATTGTGCGTGTGGAGTGATGAAGAAAGGAAACAAACGGAATTTAATTACGTAGGACGGCTCACTGACTGGTTTGCCAATCATTTATTTGTTTTCAGAATTGCAAGGGTTTTTATTCGATGGAAGATTAACCGCCATTTAGAAAGAAACATGTTAGGTTAATTAATTGATCATTTTATTTTTTTTTCTCTCTTTCCCCTTTTAAAAAAATTAATCAGTGAGTGCAGTAAATAAAACAACATACAGTCAGATTATACTAAAGAAACCTTGTGTGAGATCTTTTTTCCAAAGCATAAAGAAGGAGAATGCTCCTTTAATGAATAGGCAATAGTCCATCTTGTGGTTTTGAAAAGTCTGTCAAAGGCGGCGACCATATGTCTTTAAAATATATAATAAAAAGGTATTTATTCTAGGTCTGGGCTTCAGTTAACAGTGCTGGTGGGTCAGATGAGACATTCAAGCCTTCTTCTAAGTACTTGTAATGTTTGAGTGATGTTTCATCAGCAGACTGGCAGTTTGTCTTAAAAAGTCATGGCAATTATATTACATGGATATGCCCACTATTAGGGTTACCAACAACTGTCATAAATAAATGCTTTAAAATGTTTTATATAAGGTTGACTCAATCTGCCCCTAGATTTGTCTATCCTTTAGGATACCATATTTCCTTGCTGTTCCTGTAATGGTTGGAACCCTAAACCAAGAACCGATGTCAAGCACCGTGATCACGGCTCGTACTTCTGCCTCTATCAGCCGCCTTTCACCTCGGGAGGAGCCCTCTGCTAATCTGATGTCACCAGGTCTTAAAACGAGAGGTACAAGGTGAGGGGTTCTGGACAGACAAAGGGGCACAACTGCAAGCAAAAGGTTTTTGGGCAGAAGGTCGTGGAACAAGGTGTAAGAGAGAATTGTAGTCAGGTCAGGAACGGGTCGGGGCCGGTAGAGAGTAAACGTAGTCAGGCAGGCAAGGGTCAAACCAGGAAGTTAATCAGAAAGAATTTAGCAGAATCAAAATCAAATAACAGGCAGAGTCAGGTTTCAGAAATCAGGATAGTCACTAGCCAGGCAGGGGTCACAACAGGATTCAAACAGGATCAGAAAACAGATAGCACAAAGCTCAAACACCACAGGATTAAACCTATAACGGGCAATGAGAAAAACAGCAAAGTCCCTTTAAATATTTGAATTTGCCGCCATTGCGTGCTGACGTCATCACTCCAGCGCCAATGCATCTATAAATACAGGGGATGCGCGCCGCTCATGCACTAGGGAAACAGCCACTTGAAGAGGCTACATCAGCGTGGCAGGCATCCCTGCCTATGGCATTGTGGGCATCCCCGCCAAGCCACTAGACAGCCAGGGTGAGTTGTTACAGATCATTTTTAGCTGTGGCCTAAACAACCACTGTTATATGTAGATTATGTGGGTATCTATACTTTCAGGGTTAGGTATTATGATTTGTGTTACAATAAATATTGTAATAATTTTAATTTATGGCACCTTACTGAAAGTCGGAAAGCAACACGAGCATGAAAAATGCTCCTGGGGATGCCAAATTTGGGCTGTGATTGGCTATTAGTAAATCCTATGTGGAATAGCAACCTACAAAAACTTTATTTTAGTTTTTAATATTAGGGTTGCTACCTTTCCCCACTGCTAATTCCTGGCTTGGGGAGGTGATATCATGGGGTGGACCAGTGACTAGTGATGGGCAAATTTATTCACAATCTGTGAATTTGCAGAGAATTTCCACATTTCGCAGACAGCGAATAAAAACACCCGCGAAAAATCACCGGTGGAATTGTCGCCGGTGTCAAACTTTTCGCAAATCTTTTGCCTTTTCGCGAGTTTCAGTGGAACAAATTCTCCCATCACTGCCAGTGACGTAAGGGCAGGCTAACAATGTTGTTGTGGCAGTCCAGTGACATCAGGGGCGGAGCTATGATGTAGCTTCTGGTGATTGGCCAATTGCTACATCAATCTCAGACAATCCTGCCCAGTTTTCCTAATTTGGAAAAATTAACAGGTAGTTTTGATATGCAGAGCCCTTCCTGAAAACCGGGATGTCTAGATCAGAACCAGACAGGTGGCAACCCTAGTTATCATGCAATTAAAGTTTGCCAATCAATCCAAGAATTCCAAATCAAACACCTATTTTGAGGATTCTGGGAGCAACATCCAAGGGGTTGGTTAGCACCATGTTGTTCGTGAGCCACTTAATGGGGAACACTGATGAACAACATACTAAATTAAGTTTATTAAGTTAGCCACCCTTTATTTTTTTCAGATCTGTTAAACAATCCTTAAGTGCAAAATGTTGAAAAATAACAGAAATGCCAGCAAAATGCTGGTAATATCAGAGTTGAGCGACATTTTCCCCAACAGGTTGCCCAGGAGAAATAATCTCTGTTGTACCATAAAGCCCATGGTGCTCACCAGGGTAGTGATGGGATAACATTTTGAAGAAGGGTCCAAGAGCTCCAAATGGTGCTACCGATATAATTTGTTTAATTTCTCAAGAAAAGCTTATGCTTGAAATTTTTTTATAATGTGTATAATTTTTTTAAGTTCAATTGAACTAGCCTGCTTTAAATATTTAAATGCATTTTGAGATATACTGCAATGCATTCTCTTTCTCCTGTTCACTGCCCCCCATCCTTGCAACTGATCCTGCTGACTGCATGAAAACACAAAATGACTGTGTAAATAAATATCACTAGACTAATATTTCACTGGTGCAAACTAACATCATTCATAGAGGATTTGGAGTAAAATGCAAATGCATTGCAGTGACTAGGACACAGTTCTTGTGCTGAGGATATGAACAGTTGGAATTAATTCTAGCCACAGATAAAATACAAATTTGTAACACTTCATTTAGAACCATATTAAACTCTAGGGATTTAAATACAAGGTCTGCATCGAACAGACCTGTCCAGTGTTTTAATGTGCTTGTGTTTTAAGGAGGTTTGAAAAAAAAAAATTCACACCCCAATCCTGGCTAACTCAAAATTAATGACTCTTGGCTTAACCCCTTATTTTCTGTGGAGTTTGGACCATGGGATAGAATTGTGGACTAATGCCAATATTTGCCTTTTTTCATATTTTTTTGTACTTTGAATTGGAATAAAAATTTTAATTTCTGTGCTAGTTACGTGATACATGAAAACCGGACAATAATGAAATTTTAAAAGAAAACCGAACAAAAAATATTTATACTTTAATTTATTTTATAATTTCAAATATAGTTTCATTTAACCATGACTTATAATAACTATTTAAACATAAACCTGCTTTATGTTCATGCATACCAACATATTTTTACTATGTGGAATCTGTATCTACTATTTTTAAAGGGAGGGGGAGCTGGGATCAGAATCCAATCATCTTACAAACAAATAGGGGCAGATTTACTAAGGATCGAAGTGAAAATTCGAATTGAAAAAATTTGAATTTCAAAGTAATTTTTGGCAACATCAAATTTGAATAGGCCAAAATTTGCTTTGAATTGAAAAAAAAATTTAATCAAATTTTTAAATTTGACCATTCCAAAATCAAAGTACAGTCTCTTTAAAACCTGCTGAATTGCTATTGTAGTTTATTGGGGACCTCCTGGAACCTTTTTTTTTTTTTTTTTTTTTTGAAAATCGAAGGATTTTTGCCAAAACCATTTGAATCACTTGAATTGAATGATGCATTTGAACGATTCGAATGATTTTTGAAAAAAAAGATAATTTTTTTTCTATTTCAATTTCAACCCTTAGTAAATCTGTAAGTAAATTAATTTTGTTTTACATTATATATATACAGGCTAGTATAACAAATCTAGATAGGAAGTTCTCACGAACTACAGCAGCTTTTGTACCAAATTATGTGTACAAATATATATATATTAATATTTCAGTCCTTGGGGACCTTTCTCGTCCTTGACGTTGGACAAAATGCTTCTTTTTATGGAATAAAATGAGCCTGCTTTTTCATATACAAAATAGTGTCCTGATTTGTAACGGAAAGTGACAAAAAAAAATCATATTTAGGGTTTAGGATTTATTCTAAAGTGAAATAAGAGGTGCAAATAAATTGTAACCAACTGTGCCCTAAAGGTGCCCTTTTGGGTCAGGCAAATATGACTATTCACTACTTGCACCTATGTGAGTGATAATCATCTGTCAGTAAACTGGTGGGATCCAAATCAATGAACGGTGATTCCCATTAACTTGCCGCCTGCTGAACTAAAAATTGTATGGATAACAAAATGCTTAGAATTTGCACCATGCCATTGTCCTAAGAAGAAACCAGTGTTCTGCAGTTCTCCAAAAAATGATATACAGTAATACAGGTATGGGACCTGTTAACCAGGATGCTTGGAGCCTGAGGATTTCCTAATAATGGATCTTTCTGTAATGAATCTTCATAACTTCTGTCTACTAGAGAATAATGTAAAGATTAAACCCAATAAGCTGGATTTGCTTCCAATAAGAATGTATTATATCTTAGTTTGGATCAAGTACAAGGTAATCTTTTACTATGATAGGGGAAAAGGAAACCATTTTTAAAAATGTGGATTATTTGAATAAAATGGAGCCTATGGGAGATGGCCTTTAAGTAATACTGAGCTCCGAATTACAGATCCCATACCTGTATAACCTGAGATGATTTTTAAAGGACATTATGTCTGCCTTAAAGCCCTCTGTGGAGTTTATTTCTTTAGTAATTATTAGTTTGCACTAGTTGGCAGTGAACCTTTTCATGGGGGGGGTAGAGCAAGAGTTCACATTGTCTGAGACCCTTTAAGAATGGCACAGTGGAGCTGGTCATCCATAACATTACAACCTTACGGAAGTGAGTCAAGGAATTGGTTTGACACTTGGCCTAATGGCTTTATACAAAGTTCAACATGCAGCAGTGAAAGAAGAAAATAAATTGGGGCATTATTACTACACATAGGTCATGTTGGCACCATCTTAACTGTCTGTTGGCCTTTGTAACGTTAATTGTATTGTAATGTGTAGTGTTTTGCAGAACTATGCAGTCCATTGAATTCAATCCAAGATGTGGCATCCTTGCAGAATGACACATTGGCAATCTGTGAGGCTAACATGCAAATCCGTGTTGATAAAGGAAAACACTTTAATTGAACTCTAGGCAAATCCATAATGAAAAACAACCTAAGGGTACTTGGCTGTGGCAAGCAATGCCTGTCAGCAACTACAAGGGCAAAATGTCTCTGAACTTTATTAAAAGGGGTATAGATTTGCAGGAGGAGGGGGTCATTCTTCCCTTTTACAAAGTCATGGTACAGCACACTTTAGAATATTCCATGCAGTTTTGGTTTCCAGTGCTCAATGGGACAAAATGTTCCAAACACATTGAAGTCAGAGGGGGTTTTTAAGCACAAGAATTTTCAAACCATGGGGCAGATTTACTAAAGGGAGAAGTGACTAATGTTGGCGACGATTCACAAGCTTTTCAGCTTTCAGTCAATTCACTGAATTACTTACAGGCTCAGGTGTCACTTCGCTGGCGAAGGAGACAGGTGCTAGCGGTGATTCACACTCTAATGCCAGGCTAATTTTTTGCTTTGGCCGTTACTCTGCAAATTCACTGAAATGCAGATTGTACTGCACAGTAGTGATCGGCGAATTTATTCACCAGGGGCAAAAAAAATGACGCGGCGCATCAAAAATGTGCCGTGACTCGTTTCGCGTATTTTTTCATCAATTTTTCGGCGAAGCGAAACTGGGTAGATTCGCCCATCACTACTGCACAGTACCTCTTTCGCCAGACTTGCCTTCGCCAGCTCAGTCCAGGCAAATTGCAATGTAGTGGGCAGAACTTCCTCAATCTTACTTACATCATATTCTTTGAGTGGAAAAACTAAGTCCAAAAAATGCTGGCTTCTTTTCCTTTTTTCAGAGTGATAGACTGCAAATTACTTTTTTGTGCAACCGGTTTCCCCCATACATTTTATAACATATAAGAACAATATGTTACACTGGGCTTATGAGTAGGGCATTAAAACAACTCTATTGACTTTATTAATGTTTCCTTGGCATGTCTAGATATCAGTGTACATGAAATGTTTTAGCACCATGTAACATAAAGAGGTGTATTCAACTTTAAATTTCCTGCCAAATGCAAATCAGCATGAGCGCTAGGCAGAATTGACCGCTAGGGCATCTTTGTTTTGATTTGCCACTTAGTAAATTTGCTCTGTCTTGACGAGGTGTTGCGATGGCGCTTTGAAACTGCAAAACATCCATCTAATCTAGAAGAGCTTACAATCATGTTTAGAAAAACTTCCACTTTAATTGGATAATTAATGCTGTGGACTCTGTAATTGTTCTCAGGAAAATCCCCAGTACAGGACTGTCACTGAAGATAAAATGACATCTAATGACATTAGAGACAATAAAAAAAATAATTCAACATACTGTATAAACATTAAAGAAATGTATTTCATGTACAAGTACATTTTTACAACTACTTTTCTGGGCTAAACGAATGAGGATACTGTGAATACGTTGAGAATTATATCTGTGACTGAGCAAAACACATCACCTACACTGTATATGCTTTTAAGGAAAAGTTAGAAGTCATAAAAAAACTTCTCTAAATCAACAATACAAATTTCTTTCCACTATTTGGAATAAAAACAACTTAGACCTACCCCTCAGTCCCAAAAGACCATATTTCTAAATTGCAGCTCTAGAGACTGTCGCCTGTGATAATTTGACTTCATTAAACTTAAGGTATAAATGAATGTTTTCCTTTTTTTTCCATGCGCCAGCTTCTCTTCGGAGAAACCTCTGTACAACAGTAAGTTTATTGAACTATTCCAGAGCCTTTAATTAGGATCCAAGAATTGGGGAATAATGATATGCATGGTAATACCTATCTTAGTAATGTTTTATTAAAGAGGAGTAATCACAGGCTGCTGGGGGATTTCAAATTCCTTCTAATAATTCTTCTTCTTTAATGGTAAACATGAGCAGCATGAAGGCATTACAAGTTGTCATTTCCTAAGCTGTTCACATTTTGTTCTAAGCAACAGAAGATTATCATTACAGCTTTCATGGAACATCTGGAGCAAAATAAAACCAGGCCGTATAAATGCTGTTTCATACAAACTAAAGCCTTGATCAGCAATTTACAGGTATGAGATTGGTTATCTGGAAATCCAATAGACTCCATTTTATCCAAATAATCCAAAAAAAATTTTTAATCCTTTTTTCTGTAATAAAACAGGACCTTTTACTTGATCCAAACTAAGCTACAAATGGGTTTATTTAATATTTGCATGATTTTCTAGTACATTTCTAGTAGACTTAAGGTATAAAGATCCAAATAATGGAAAGATCCATTATCCAAAAAGCCCAAGGTCTCAAGCATTCTGAATAACAGTGTGAAGGAATTACCTGGTAGTCAAGTGGTGGCTCGGCGGGGACGCCCGCCGCGCCATCGGTGGGGACGCCCGCTGTGCTCTTCTTCTTTTCCTCACCGGCTATAGTGTGCGCGCGGTGCGCACTTCCACAATTTAAAGGCTCATGCGCGCTGGCGTTGTTATGTCAGCGCGCAATGGCGCCAAATTCAAATATTTAAAGGGACTTTTCACAATTTTGCATTGCCTGTGATAGGTTTATTCCTGGTGCCTGTACCTGAGCTTATTTTGCTTCTATCTGTTCCTGATACTTGTTTTGACACTGCCTGGCTTGGACTATTCTGAATATCTGTATCCTGACCCGTGCCTGTTATTAGATTTCTGATTCTGCCTCATCCTCCTGATTGATTACCCGGTTTGACCCTTGCCTGTTTGACGATCCTAGCTATCTGCCTGCCTCGATCCGGCCTGCCTGACTACGCTGTTGCCCTATCCTATTGTACTGTGATCTTCGGCATAAACGACTTACAACTGTCGTGCCCCTTTGCTTCCCAGAACTCCTCGCCTTGTTCCTCTCGATAAGTCCAGGTGGCATCCGAGTAAGCTGAGGGCTCCTCCCGAAGCCAACACTACTGGTGAAGCCGAGCAGAGACCAGGGAACTTGGCATCTGTTCTGGTTTAGGGTGCTGACCGTGACAAACAGGTCCCGTACTTACAGTATACTGGCCACAATGCCAAAAAGCCCTGAACATTCTCAATCTGCAAGAGAATTCTTCTTACCCATCCATTGAACTACTTCTGTATGATGTTTCTAAACCAACCATGTGTAATGTTTCTTATTGTCAGGGTGATTGACATGAACATATTGTTTTATTGCCAATAAGAGGAAATGCAGAGGAAACCATTGGCTCATTTGCTTCCCTCCAAGGGTTTATTTATTCTAGTTTTTTTACTATGAAATCTGAGTTTGTAGTGGGGCAAAAAACTTACATTTTTCAAGATTTATTATACCCAGAGGATGGAAAAAGTCAGAATTCGAAATTCCAGAATCTGAGCCTACTGAGGTTGTATATAAGTCAATGGGAGAGGACCCTATCCTATTTCGAAGTTTCTGTGGTCTGCGCTCTAATTAGCCAGAAAATATGACTATTTCGAACTTTTTGAGCAAAAATCAGGGGGTTTTCGGGAAAGGGCCCAAAAAATTTAGCGCTTAGAGTGGAAAACTTGTATGATTCGGATTTTCAGAAGGAAAATTTTAACTCAACAATGGCTCAGATAGGGATAGGGATCATATGGGGTACATCACTGACTCTTGACAGAAACAGTAATTTGATAAATAGTATAAACTATGATTCTATTTTCCAAATCTGTAGATTTTGGAAGTGATGTGCTGGGTGCCATTCACCAGCCTTACCCCAGCCTTTCTTAGCTGGTAACAGACGCATGGGCTGCAGAGTTGCCCTATGTTATTTTGTATTTAGAAATGGCAGAGAACGTAACAGGAATGTATGATGCACAGTTAATTTTTACAATTTTATACATTCTAGCAATTAATTGTCCACAATGTAAGTTTTCAAGCTGCAACAGCACAACAACCAGTCATAAAATTCTCGGGAATTGGGGTTTGGATAATCATCCATTTAGGGGCAGATTTACTAAATTCGTGTGAAGAATTCGAAATTCGATCGAATTGTAAAATGACGATTTTGTTGAATTTTTTTATTTAAAATTTGGCCACTTTGATCATTGATTCTGCAAAATTCGATCGTATAGAATGATTTCAATAGATCGAATAAAAATCTATTCTATCATTCGACCATTCGATGATCGAAGTAGTTGCCCTTTAAATTTTTATTCGATGGCCTAATTTCCAGATTAAACCAACCAAATTGCTATATGTCCCTATGGGAAGCCCTCATAGGCTTTTTTTCTAAGTTTTGTGATCGAATAGAAATCCTAGGATCGAATGCTTTAAACCATTTGAAGCGTTCGATTTGTGTGATTTTTTTCAAAAAATCTAAAAATTTTACGATTTTTTTTTTTGTGGTAAAATTGTTCGATCGTACGATTTTATTGAGATATCAAAAAGCTGTAAAATCCTTCAAATTTGATGTTCGATTTTGTTGGATTTTACTTCGAAAATCATACTAAGGCCGAATTTAAGGGATAAAAACCCTCAAATTTGACCCTTAGTAAATCTGCCCCTAAGTCTACTAGAAAATATGGATGCACCGAATCCAGGATTCAGTTCAAGATTCGTCCAGGATTCAACCTTTTCCAGCAGGATTCAGAGCCAAATCCGAATACTAATTTGCATAATTACTTATATCTTATTTTGGATCAAGTGCAAGGTACTGTTTTATTGTTGCAGAGAAAAAGGTAATCTTAAAAATTTGGATTAATTGAATAAAATGGAGTCTATGGGAGATGGCCTTTCTGTAATTCTGAGCTTTCTGAATAACGGGATTCCGAATAATGAATCCCGTACTTGGAAATTTTTTAACTAGAGAGTGGTAAAGAATGGAAGGTTATTCTACTTTCATTTCACCTTCAGGAGTAATGATTGGCAGCAATAGACTGCTGGTAAATAAACAGGGTAATTGAAAAAAAAAACCTGAATACAGTTTTTGGAATTGTAATTTTGATCATTTTAAACCAATGTTCTTTGATAAATAAGCAGCTTTTTTAGCGCTAATGTCTCTTTTATTGATGCCTAATAAACATGCATTGAAAAAGACCACACTAAGAATAACACATCTGACACGTGAGATAACCTCTAGCATAAAACTGCAGTGCGTCAAAGCAGACCCTCTTGTCTTCATTACACAGACAGCATTGTATTAATTGGCTCTGAACCACACAAGTCCCTTCTTCATTCTTCTGTGGAGCCTGTCATCCGTTGGTAGAAGCGGTGTGCTGTTCGCTAATGTTTGGCAAGTTGGTTGAGAAACATAATGGCATTGTGAATTGCTAAATAAACCTAAAAGGCTTTCCAGACTGGGAGGAGCAAGGAATCTTAGGGTTAAGATATATAGAAGTTTTATACTCCAAAGCTGATAAATGACTCAGTCATTATTTAAATTTCGGGAAAAGGGCTATACTTGTAATAGGATTTTAATGTATTCCAGACTCCCTTGTTTTCTGTGTTGGTAGAGACTAATGTTCTATTCCAGCTCCAGTTGGCTGATTTATAGAATATTACCTAAATAACTATAAGGATATGACTCGATCTTCATTCTCAGGGTTATTTTAACCTTCTCCAGACACCATGAATTTGCCAGTGCTGTGAATTGGCAGAGGTTTGGTTTTGATATGACTTTAGGAGGAAACCGCAAAAAAGCTTACAATTGCTCTGGCATCTCCCAAAGTCTATGTTTCTTTCCTTCCTCATGTCTGATGCAATATCCTTAACCAGTAAACAGAATCATGTACTGTGGATGTTTCCTAAAGCTCTGAACTGCAAACTGGGCATGAAGAAAATACTTCATATACTTTACTTCCATAACACACAAAGCTTTAACTCTGAAAAATGATGTTCTTCAAGATGATGTTATGGATGAATTGATTGTACAGGTATGTAATCTGTTATCCAGAAACCCGCTGTCCAAAAATCTCTGAATAAAAGAAAGGCCATCTGATTTACTTTTTTTCTGTAATAAAACAATAACTTGTACTTAATTCAAACTAAGATCTATTTAATCCTTAATGGAGGCAAACCCAGCCTATTGTGTTTATTTAATGAATTTCTATTTCATTGGTCAAATTTCGAATTTAAAAAAATTTGAAATTCGACCATGTGAATGGAAGGGAAGTAAAATCCTTTGAATTCGAATATCGAATTTGAAGGATTTTACCGCTATTCGGTCGAACGATCAAATATTAAAAATTCGATCAATTCAAACCATTTTAACCCTTCGATCGAATTTTTAATATTTGATCTAACTTCATCAAAAGCACTTCGCTTAAACCTGGCAAAGTAGCCAATCTAATAAAAATTTAAAGGGGAAGTAATTCGAAATTCGAATAGTCGAATAGATTTTTTATTTGATCTATTTGATCTATTCGATTCAATCGAATTTACAAATTCAATGGTCGAATTTACCTAATTTGCATATTCTAAGATTCGACCTATCGCATTTTGTAAATTCGATCGAACTTTGGATTATTCCCACGAATTTTGTAAATCTGCCCCTTAAAATATAAAGATTAGAATTACAGAAAGAGCCTCAGTTTCCCGAAATTCTGGATGATAGGTCCCATTCCTGTAGGCTGCAGGAGCAATTTCTGCCAGTGGTATTTCATAGTGATGAATGATTTTTTTCACCTTAAACATTAATCCCAATTTAGGGCAAGGCCAAACGGAGAGATTCGGGGGAGATCTGTCGCCTGGCGACTTCTCGCCGCGACGAATCTCCCCCGAATCTCCCGGAATAGCTAACTAGCGCTGCTCACCCGCTCTGCGTAAAGTCGCCTGCGCTTGTTCACACACAGCGGCGCGATTTTAAAAGTCGCTCAAAATTGCCTGGCGAAGCAACTTTGAGCGACTTTTTAAAATCTCCCCAGAATCTCCCCGTCTGGCCTTGCCCTAAGCACCGTAGACTCCAATTGGTGAAAGAAATTGTTGTGTGACAAAAAATAAAATTAATGTACCACAAGAAAAATTTAACGCCCCTAGACTAATGCATTTTGGCAATTTTTTGCTGTTTTGTGAAGTTTTGGCGCCGTGAGGTCAGATTCGCTCTCATCACTAGCATTCCTAACATGTTGCATTACTCAGATATCTATATATAAAATGTATATGTTATATTTTTCTTAAGACTTGTACCCTAAAGTACATTTTCTGCAAAGCATCCCAAACCCCTGATGTCTTTTCCTCATTACTATGAAATCTAGTGGAAACACCAACACTGGAACAGATGGAGCTCACCTAAAAAGTTCCTTGTGCAAATTTTCTTGTTAGAATTGTATAAAAATAATAGCTAACCTAATTTTAATTGAATTCTAATCTACAACAATTAGAGGACAATGAATATGCAAGTTATGTGCCAAAATAATATTATGATGAATCTTAATTAGTGATGGGCGAATCTTCCCAGTTTTGCATCGCCGAAAAATTAGCGAATTTCCAGTGAAATTCGCGAATTGGCGAAAAAATTCAAGAAACGAGTCGCGGCACGTTTTTGACGCGCGTTGCGTCGTTTTTGTTGTGTTGCGTTGTATTTACGCCAGGCAAATTTTCGCTGCCCTTTTGCGAATTTATTCGCCAGCGGTGAATCGTGGGAATTCGCCCATCACTAATCTTGATCGTTTTCAATCACTACCATATCTCCGGAAAAACTTGAATCAGAAAAACTTTTAAAATTGCTTGTCTGTTGCAGACACAACTCCCTTTGGGGGGAATGTAATTAAAGTCGCAAAGAGAAAAACATTGGGCACCAATAAGACTAAAAATCCGCATCTCGCAATGTAATATTGTTCCTTGCGAATCGTTATTGCTCATTGCGGTTATAATTGCGCACTCTTAAGAAGTGCTTGAAGGTGTCGTAATCTTTCGGCGCAAACATTGCGACTTTTTCAGTAAGAAGTTGTATTATATTGACAGCGCATTAGTGCAAAGGGGTCGCTAAACAGTTTCTGGGTTCTCAAAAGGTATATTGCATTTGCGCAAAATTTGTGCGCGCAAAGGCTTAACATTTCGCATTGAGAATAGTTTTTGCGTTACCAATGTCTATTACATTCCCCTATTTGACTTTTATAGAAGCTAAACCAGGTTCTGCCTACCAAAAGTTTTTATTTGTGTAAACAGCCAATCTCAAAATTCTAATAAATTTGAGCTTAGCAGAGTTTGATTCCGGCATTCTGACACCAACGGATACAATGCTTGAAAATCACCCCACAGTCATTTGCCTTAAGGTTACTGTGAACATATTCAAGGCAGTTACTAAAAGATTGACCAGTAACAGATATGATGATAAGAAGCCTAATTGGGCGTTCATCTGCATGGCAAAATAAATAAGTCTGTGCTGAAATATTACTGGCTAAAAATGTCATACTCAACTAGGTTCTCAAACTTTTACTTTTCCTATTAATTATAATTGGTCCAGCCAGGAGGCCCATATGTCAGCACTGGTAATTAGAAAAAACAGAAAAATGACTGGACCAATTAAGTCACTCTTTCTCACCCGTTTCGACTATGTCAGCTGCAATTGCAGTCTAGTGTTCTTTAAGTAACTAACTCTGCATTGGTGATAAAAGGTCATCTGTACTTTTAGACTGTGTAAATTAAATCCATTATTACCTTACTAAATTAAATCCCAAAAAGAAAATCCAATTTTTTTTAGAAGTGGTGAATGGGAAGGGGTATTTGGGTCTATACAGGTTATTTGATAATAGTCTAACTATTCAGTAGAACCTTCAAATGCCAATATTCTCCAGAGCCAAATCTGGCTGCACAGATGCTGCAATACAAAAGGCCAAATAGTCTCCTAGGCTAAATATTTAATAATCTCATTTAGATACAGTGCTGAAGTTACAGAGGCCGAGCTCCAAAGAATAATTTAGTTGGAAAGTATGTTTATGCTGAGACACTGTATCATATATCATTCCAATAATGTACCGTACACATCATTAATGTAGGCCATACAAACTGAGCCTGCAGCTTTCTTCACTGTGGTTCCTAATAGTTTTTCTTTCTTTTGTCATGGAATAGTAGAAGGCAAGTAACATCCATCATCCACATATATATTTATATATATATATTTATATATATATATATATATATATATATGAGGGATGCACCGAATCCCGGATTCGGTTCAGGATTCGGCCAGGATTTGGCCTTTTTCAGCAGGATTTGGATTCAGCTGAATCCTTCTACCTGGCCGAACCTAATCTTAATTTGCATATGCAAATTAGGGCCAGGGAGGGAAATCACTTGACCTTTTGGCACAAAACAAGGAAGTAAAAATTTTTTTCCCTTTCCCACTCATAATTTGCATATGCAAATTAGGGTTTGAATTTGGTTCGGTATTCGGCCGAATCTTTTGGGAAGGATTCAGGGATTTGGCCGAATCCAAACTAGTGGATTCAGTGCATCCCTTATATATATATTTGTACTTGAAGCAACACTCATGGGAACATTTTGATTGCAAACTTAAAGGAGACATATAGGATAAATGAAGAAAACCCTAATTTTGTAGGCAATTATCAGTAATATATGGCGTTGCTTTTACATGGTGCTAAAAATTTATATTATCTTTAAAAATATCCCCTTTATTAGAGCTCCCTATAGATGTTCTCTGGTCCCTGTCTGTGTTTCAAATGAGGGGTGGGTGTGTCCTAACGGTCTCTGCCAGAAGCACAGGAGGGAAGGACAGCCAATCACAGCCCTGCAGTTTCACAAGCACATACAGTCTTAATTTCCCCATCAGGTCCTGCTAGCTGCTGATTGGTTCCTGTCCTTCAGTGCATTGACCTGAGAGCCGCCGGCTCCCCTGCACAGCCTGAGAATTCAGGGAGCAGGAAGTGGAAGGGAAGGGAGGGATTATTAGGGTTTTTGCAGAAATATTCAATAAATCAGCCTGAAACACTATTTTTAAAGCATACTTTTTCTGTATCTAAATTAGTATAACGCACTGGTACATTCTTATTTTTTACACAAAATGTCTCCTTTAAACATATTCTGTTTTCAATCAAAATGTTCCCATGAGTGTCACTTCAAGTACAAATATTGGTTTTCCCTAGCTGGCACCTGGGTCCTGACTTAGTAAATGGAGTGCACCCTTGGAAGAGATATATATATACTGTATATATTTATATTTATCCTGACAATGGTTCAGAAGGAACCAAAACGCATAGATGTGAGGGAAGATGGGAGGATTGAAAATACTCATTTAAACATTTAAAAGTTTCTCCGTGAGTGCCTCCAGTGCGTTATATATATATATATATATATATATATATATATACCCTGTTGTAATCACCAGCATTCCTGTCTGGGTGCTCACTCTGTTGCAAATTCATAAACCAAAAATAGAAAAAGTGGCACTCACAGGACTTAATAATCCAAAAATAGGAAAATTTTCAGCCTATTGGCTTTATTTAATGTATAAATGATTTTAGTACACTTAAGATATGAAGATCCAAATTATGGAAAAGTCCCGAGCATTCTGTATAACAGATCACATACCTCTAATATGTCTGCAGGAGCAATCTTTGCCAATGGTTAGTGATGGGCAAATCTGTCCCATTTCGCTTTGTGAAAATTTAGCTAAACTCCGAATAAATTTGAGAAACAGCGAAAAATTTGTGAAACTTTATGACATTTGTGAAATTTGCAGGACTTCAAAATTATTTTTAAAATTTTTACACATGCAACTTTTTTGCAATAAAGTCAATGGACATCAAAATAACTTTGACAATTTTTATGCACACAACAATTTTTACATGTGCAATTATGTTGTCCAAATTCATTAAATTCAATGGGAGACCCATGACAATTTTTACTATTTTTTTCTGCGGCAAATTTTTGCCGCAGTTTTGCAAAAGTTTAGGCACAAATCTATGCCTGGTTCATAACATGTTGCATTACTCAGATATCGTTATATAAATTGTGTATGTTTTTTTTCTTGAAACTTACATGTCATCTATACCCTAAAGTGCATTTTCTGCAAAGCAAACCCCTGATTACTGTTAAAAGAAAATCTGGTGGAAACAGCAACACTGGCAGAGGTGAAGCTCACCTAAAAAGTTTTTTTTTTTTTTTTTTAGAATTATGTAAAAATAATCGCTACATTCAACAATTGGATTTCAATTAGGGATGCACCGAATCCAGGATTCGGTTCGGGATTCGGCCAGGATTCGGCCTTTATCAGCAGGATTCAGATTCGGCCGAATCCTTCTGCCTGGCCGAACCGAATCCGAATCCTAATTTGCATATGCAAATTAGGGCCAGGGAGCTAAATCACGTGACTTTTTGGCACAAAACAAGGAAGTAATAAATGTTTTCCCCTTCCCACCCATAATTTGCATATGCAAATTAGGGTTTGGATTCGGTTCGGTATTCGGCCAAATCTTTCGGGAAGGATTCGGGGGTTCGGCCGAATCCAAAATAGTGGATTCGGTGCATCCCTAATTTCAATTATTTGCAAAAATAAGATTGTGATGAATCTTGACCATTTTAGACCACTAGCATATCTCTGGAAAAGAATCAGAAAAACAGTGTGTGTGATTGTTTTTAAAAAAAATTTTCAGCAGAATATGGATGTTGCCTAGTAGTGATGGGCGAATCTCCCCCGTTTCGATTCGACGAAAAATTGGCGAAAAAATTCATGAAACGAGTCGCGTTTTTGACGCGCGTCGCGTCATTTTCATCGCGTCGTTCTCGACGCGCGTCGCATCTTCGCGTCGCACCGTTTACGACGCGCAAAGCGTCGTTTTCGTCGCGACTCGTTTTTTTCGCGCGACTCGTTTTTTTCGCCAAATTTTTTGGGGGCGAATTTTTGCTGCCGTTTCGTGAATTTATTCGCCAGAGGCGAATTTGCGGTGAATTCCCGCGATTCACCGCTGGCGAATAAATTCGCCCATCACTATCATTGAGGCTCGCTCTTATTATCTTGCGTGTCTGCAGCCTTATAACAGTGTGAACTGAATCCCAGAACTGGATTCCATTCTTTCAGTAACTTGCAGCTATGTTGTCAATGCCTTTTACCGCTAATCTCCCTTTTCTAATGTTTGCTCAAATTTCCAACTTGCTGGTATAAGATTCAAGCGTTCTACCCAATGTCAGGTAATCATAAAATATGTGCTGTTTGAAGACTGGATGGCTTGAAGGTAAAATGGAAAAGTGATGTAGACACATATGAAACTAATAGCGGCAGCTTAGTAGTAGCCAAATAAAATTCTGTAAGAAAAACAGTGCCAGAGAACCTCAAGCCTGACCTATAATATCAGCTCAATCCAAGGAATTGGGTCCCACTAGGTGGGAGCTGTATAGGGGGTATTAAAAGTTTTGTGTGTTTTGTGACGTTAAGCGATAACCAGGGACTATATTAAAGCCACTAAACTCATTTATTTCCCATGAGCACTAATAAGAGGCTCCATGCTGAACATAACCTTTTAAAACCAACAGAAAATGGCAGTGTAGTTCGCTGTCTACCCTTAATAAAACTCTGTTTGGCATGCATCTGCCTTCTAATCGCCAAAATGATTGATGATCATTACTAACGTCTCTCCTATACTCCTGTGGTTTTGTAGATCATGGGCCATGAACAGTCCCTAATGGAAAGTAACTTTATCCTAATGTTTCCTTTCAAACTTATTATTGTTGTTTGAATCTTTAAAGTAGTCCTCACTCTTTTGGCAATCTCTGTTAATCCTTGATTTAATCCCCTTTATTTTTTGGCTTTCACGGTCATAAATGTGTATAGCTGTCAAACAAACTGAAGGAGCTCACGTCTCTTTTTTAAAAGACTACTTGTTTGGTCTGTTTTGGCAAAGGCTCAGAGGAGTGAGACATTAAGCAATAAGGTACTGTTTTAATAATCAGGCCAGACCATTCTGAACACTTGGATTGTAAGGTTAATTTAATGTTTTGCGTCTCCCAATGCTGTCAGGAATGTCAGAGATCACCTTAAACTATAAAAGGGTTGTGGCGCTATGAAGGATTTCGTTGGAAGGACATGAGAGATTCCAAAATATATGAGAATGTCAAGGTTCAAGTGAGATTGGTAGTCTTAGGCATCCATGATAAGTGGATTGCCATGCAGTTATAGTATTATAGATAGTAGACTATGGGGCAAATTCATTAAATGGTGCAACTTCACCAGCGACAGGTTCGCAGCCATCGTGACACTTCACCAAAACTCGCTCAGACAACACTGATTCACTAAGTGCTAAGTAGTGTCCAGGGCGCCAAACGCTGGTGATTTTTCGCTAGCGTAACTTCGGCAGAGAGAGCAAATCAAATCAAAGCTACACTAGTGTTCAATTCTGCCTAGCGCAACTTTGCTAGAGTTCTTCCTATCAGGCTAATTTGCATATGGCGGTCAATTTAAAGGGAAATGGAGCTATTTATGTTACATGGTGCATCTAATACATTGCATTTAGAATGATAACTAGACATGCCAAGCGATCCTTAATAAAGTCAATAGAGTTGTTTTAATGCCGTACACATAAGCCCACAGTTAAATAATGAACCATATGGTAGAAAATGTTAGGGATGCACTGAATTCATTATTTTGGATTTGGCCGAACCCCAGAATCCTTCCTGAAAGATTTGGCCGAATACCGAACCAAATCCGAACCCTTATTTGCATATGCAAATTATGGGTGGGAAGGGGAAAACATTTTTTACTTC
This sequence comes from Xenopus borealis, assembly GCA_024363595.1. Taxonomy (NCBI): domain Eukaryota; kingdom Metazoa; phylum Chordata; class Amphibia; order Anura; family Pipidae; genus Xenopus; species Xenopus borealis. The sequence goes on along the minus strand of CM044447.1, from coordinate 19,739,457 downwards.
CTTGTTTGTGCCAAAAAGTCACATGATTTCCCTCCCTGACCCTAATTTGCATATGCAAATTAGGATTCGGATTTGGTTCGGCCAGGCAGAAGGATACGGTCAAATACGAATCATGCTGAAAAAGGCCGAATCTCGAACCGAATCCTGGATTTGGTGCATCCCTAGAAAATGTATGGGGGAAACCTTGTGAAAAATTGAAAAGACGCTAGTGTTTTTTGTACTTAAAAGATATTACACCTGGCGAGGCAATTTTGAGCGATTTTAAAAATCGTGCCGCTCCATGTGAACAGGCACCGGCGTTTTTAAGCCTCGCCGGTGCGCTGGGGTGTCAAGCTATTTGGGGAGATTCGCCAGGCGAAGGATCACCCCCGAATCTCCCCGTCTGTCCTTAGCCTAACAGTCAAGATAATCCATTACTTTTTTGTGAGCTAAGGGAAGCACTTAAAGGGACACGGTCATGGGAAAACATGTTTTTTTCAAAACCCATCAGTTAATAGTGCTGCTCCAGTAGACTTCTGCATAAATCAATTTCTCAATAGAGCAAACAGATTTTTTTTATATTCAGTTTTGAAATCTGACATTTTGTCAATTTCCCAG
>CM044447.1:19683432-19713168 GCA_024363595.1 Xenopus borealis | reverse complement strand
GGGGGGGGGCGGGTTCACTTAGGAGTCCCTATGACTCTTACTGGAGGAGCTATTTCTCGCTATAACTTTTCACATATACTAATATGAATTATGTAGAAAGGACGAGGTGCTTTAAACATGTCCAAAGTGCAATGATTGTTTGCCTACAATGCACCTGCAGAAGTGCTCTGTATGTAGCACTGTGTATCCTCTTGTATATTTTGACCTTGTGTATCTTTCAGAAGAAGCCTTAACAGATGGTGTATAACTCAATGGACTAGTTTGATCTTTTACTTGATTATTGTGTGACTTTTTACCAATTTATCTATTGTTACCATTGCTAAATCTGCAGCATCTCAAGCCCAGCCCTCCGACGGGCTTCTGCAATTGATATCTTTTTTTCATACTAGCCTCCAAAATCCTTCAAGACTTTATCAAATTTTCCTTGTCCGTATCCAGTTTGCCTTTTATTTTATTTATTTTTTTGTAGCAACTGCAAATCAAAACCGCCTCACTGGCCGTAAATCTATCCCGCCAGTAACAGAACGAGGAGAACATATGGCCAAAATACATACAATTCTTAAACAAACCCATAAAAAAAAGCAGAGGTCTTGCTTAGCTCCAAGTAGTTCATGAGGCAATTCCATTAGGTTAGCTTCTAATACACAGAGGGAAACCATTTGTACTAGTGAGCTGATTAATTATACTGAATGATGGGAAATCCAGAGGATTCTATATTAAACATAATGAGATGAAGAACCATTTCCCCAACAGGCTACTGAAGCTTTTGCAAACACAAACAATTCTATTTTTTTTTTCCTTTCACAACACTCTCTAATTCTTTCTGCACAATGGACATCTGGATAGATCCATTAAAAAGTCTCCAGTGAAAATCCATATGAGGGAACAAAGCTTTTCATAGTTTATTTTAGAAAAGCTGGAATTTTATAAAATATGATCTTTCATCAACAGTCTTAATGCTTAATAATGTATAATGTATGAATTTATATTGATTACGTTATATGCTGCAATATGGCAGGAAGAAAAATGAAGGTACATTTAACAAACTCTATAAACTGATCAAAAGTGTGAGTTCAAAGAAGAGGTGCAACTCAAGAGAGGTCTTACAAGAATGTGAGAGGAGGAATGAGTACTTAAGCAGTCAGTCATGGGGTAAGCATAGAGTAATGCTTAGAGTATATTTATTGCAGAAAAACAGGAAGGCTTTGTAGGTTAAAACTTGACATTTACATTCTTTTTTGAATGGTAAAAGAGTCAATGTAAGGGCTGGCAGGGTTATGCAGCAAAATGTATTTTCATTATTTTGTAAAACCAACAACAGTGCTTCCCCAATGGTATTAATGAAGGTGGTTGTGTAATGAAAGGCACTAAATTTGACCAGGAGCAATACCCACAGCAGTCAATTAGCAGGAAGCATTTACTGGTCACCCATTTAAAAGTAATTGTCATGTTTGTTGCTATTGGTTACCGCTCTTGGGCAAACTTGGTGCCTTTAAATTATATATTAAAATCAAGCATAATTTTATGATAAAGTTTTGCCCCAAACTAAAAGTGGCCATACACGTGCCAAGAAAAGCTGCCGACAGACAGCTTATTGACCAGTATATGGGGCCCTCCGACAGGCTTCTGCAATTGATATCTGGAAGAAAATCAGGTATGCTTCAAATTCCCACTGGTTCACCTGCATTCCTGTGATTCAATTGTTGGACCCTAGGACCCACAATCGAGGTGGGCATATCTGTGCAAGATCCACCCTTACAGCACCTCTGCAAATGAGTGGATCTGCCCATGTATGGCCACCTTTACACATATTTTAAATGTACAATCTGCTGTCCAATTAAGTTATGAATACCAAGAAGGGCCTCCTCAAAAGTTTGGGAGCAGACAACCAGACAATATGCTATCATAAACTAATTTGGAGACTACGGACCCACAGCTTAACATTTAGTTAAATAAATAATTAAACTGATTCACAGTAGCTTTACCACAGAAACACTTTTAATAGTAGGGAGAAAACACCTCACTTCACTGGGGCTCTAGAGGATCTTCTGTCCCTTCCTATACAATGAAAGCTCAAAGCCCTCATTGGGAAAATGAGCCAGTTCAGTTTCTTCTGTTGCAAAAATCCCAGATCTGCTTACACAGAAAGAAAAGATCTACATAATCTAATTATTTTTTTCAACTACCTTGGACTCACTAAAGTTCTTATTACACTATAATGCCTTACTTTTGCTTTCCCTTGAAGGTCTGCAAGGACTCAACAACAACAAAATACTGTTTCAATGTTACAGTTCTTTCCTACTGATAATGATACTACATTGTTTCAGCAGGACTGTCCAACTGGCGGCCCTAGGGCCGCATGCCCCCCGTGTGTGGCTCTCCATATCAAAGTCTGCCTGCTGTGTCTGCTTACCATGTGTAAACTTTAAAGGGTATCACTACAGAGATTAACTGGGCCCTGCATTGTTTACACCTCAAAAAATCCCCTGCATTTCACACATGTAATCCCCCCTGTATTGTTTATACTTGTAGCACCTCTATTGTTCAAACCCTACTGTTCACACCTTAATCCCAGAGTGAAACTGTGTTCACCTGTTCACACTCATACAAACTGCTGGAGGGCACCAGCACCAGCCACCATGTCACTGTATGTAGTACATCTTAGAGTGGTCCAGATAAGTTTCTCTGTCTCCTTCTCTGTTCTGCCTTCCCTATGCTCCCTGTATATGCCATGCTCTGTCTTCCCTATGCTCCCTGTGTGCGCCATACTTTACCTGCTCTATGCTCCCTGTATATGTGTTTCTATGCCTTCCCTGCACTCAATGTGTGTACCATACTCTGCCTTCCCTATACAAACATGTTTGTATACTCTTGAGAAAGATCCCTGTGAGGGATCGAAACGTCGAGTCAAATAAAACGTTTTTCTTTATTTCGCCTGAAAAGTCTGTGAGTGCCGCCATTCTTCACCTATATATCTATATATCTATATATATAGATATATATATATATAATATATGTGTTTATCTAAAGTAAATGTTAAACAAAATAATTTTTTTGTCATTTAAATAAATCAGTAAAGACATTTTTTGGTTTGCAGGTGACTGTGATACTAAAGTTTTGATGGAAGGGTACAATTTCTCTCTTCTGGTGAAAACAGAAAAGGTTGTTCCAGAAGACTTAAAACAAGCACAGGAGATCATTAAAAATTTGAGTCGAGCATCCAAGCTTCTCATCAGTAACCAAACCAGACTAGGGGAGATGATGTATGCAGTTCTGCATTTACAAAATAAGGTTGATATGAAGATTAGCATAACTGAGGCCAACACTGTTTACTTGGACCAAGTACGCCTAAAAAAAAACCTGGAAGAGAATCTACAAAAAACAGACGTAGCCAAACAACTGTCTAAAGAATATGAAGAGGATGCCAACAAAGTTATTAGAGAATTAGCTAAGATTTCTGGAGCTGCATTTTGAAATAATCAATGCTCTTTACTGGACCTGGTTTTACAAGATATAAATAGAACCAAAAACTATTTGGCCCAGTGGGTGAACGTAAACCAATTTCTGTTGACTGTCATTAAAAGAAACACTGGGAACTTTTATAATGATTTTCTGTAAAACATGAGCCTGCTCAAATATGGTAGAAGAAATGCCACTGGTTTTAATCAAATGTTTCATCACATATTCCAAGGTTGTGTTTGCATCATATTTTGCTCTCATATAGGGTGCAACATTTATGAGCACTAAATAAGACAAACCTGGCCCCAGGATTAAATAACCAATAATGTCTGCAACCAAAAATGTTGTCCAGAAAATCCTGAATGAATACATTACCTTTGTATACAATAAGTAGCTCTTGCATCATACATATAACCATGATGGCAACTTACAAAATATATTACTACTGCTTACAAGTACATAATCTCACTTTACAAGGTATGCCTGACAGTCTGTCATATCAAGCTGATTTTACAATTATGTTCCAGGGACAAAAACCAAATTCATATTATGTCATATAGGGTCAGATCAACAGGAAAAGCCCACATACACAGCCAGCTGCGGACCTTGCCTGATGAGATTTTTCTAGTTTTCCCAATAATGATTTAGGCAAGCCCCTGTCAGGTATCACTTGGTGGAACTATATTTTTTATTGTATACTAGTGCTATGAAAGTGATTTATATTATGCTTCGTTGTTATCAGGATGTAGTGCTGCACATTATTTTATGTATTGTACCAGAATCCTCAGATGCATGATCAAGCTGTAGGAAATAGCAAACAATATTATATAACTTTTTTTGTTTTACTGGAGTTATGTACAGATTAAAATCATTGTTTGAAGTTGTCTTTACCGTTTTAATGGAAATAATGGCTAAAAAAGTGTAAAGAAAACATAATTAGATGTAATAAAAAACATTCCCCGGCTACACAATACATTGCCGTAGGCAATGGCCAATCCTGTTCATGGGAGCAGAGTAATGTTTCTAGACTGAAACTGTTTTTTTAATAAAGTACATTAGTAAGACAGATTTTGACCTCAAGACTTTTACAAAACATTTCCAAATAGAAAATTAAAGATAGATTAAGGAAAGTGTTCGTTAAGGAATAGTCAATTGATGGTTTAAAAACATTAGTGCCCATGTTAAGGCACCATCAGTCTGGCAATCACCATTTAGATGCAATTTAGAGATCAATACAAATGTGGGACTTTACAAACAGCCCAAGGAGTAAAAATGATTTAGGGGTAGATTTATCAAGGGTCGAATTTTCAACCAAATAAAAAAACATCAACCAAAATGTATTAAAAAATTAGAACTTTTTAAATTTGAGTGAATAGGCTGTATTCGGTCGGTCAAATTAAATTTGATCGAATTAAAAGAAAAAAAAAACTTACATTTTTCACAGTCCACCAAATGACTCCATATAGGTTCAAATAAGTCCCCCATAGGCTAAAACAGCAATTTAGAAGGTTTTTGATGACAAATAGTTGAATTTTGTAAAGATACAGTGCATGATAAATTTTAAAATTAAAATTTTCTAATTTTTTTTAAATTTTAATCAAATTTAGACTATTCCCTAGTCTATTCCCTACACTAAAATTACCTCGAAATTCAAATTAAAAAAATTAGATTTTTCAATTCAAACCTTGATGAATCTGCCCCTGCAGCAATCCTCTTGAAGTGAAATTAAGAAATTAAAATGAACTAGAGTAGACAATGTTATTGGAATCACATGATGCTCTGTGAAGAAGGTGCAGAGGTCTCTTGATGCTGCTACAAGCATGGTCACCGTAGACAATTTCAAAGGCAATGCAATTAATATTGATAATGAGTGTGTGGTACTTTATAATTCTAAGTTGGGTATAATATCACACCATGTCATATGTCTGATAAAGAAAATAAAATTAAAGGGATTCAATTTCTGTATTTAGCTGCTAGTGAAAAAGGCAAGTAGAAAATTCAGTGTACATCAAGTAGATCTGGTCTTCATAATGTTACCAACTATATAGCAACAATTGTAAACAAAGTCTTAATTATAAGTGTAGGTAGCAGAAAATTTAAAATGCCATCCACCCCACTACTCTTCTTAAAGACTACAACTGAACACCCCAACAAACATCCTAAATGGTACACATACACCTTGCTATGACATTTTCCTTGGTGTGTTATCTCCTATGAAACTGAGCCATGTAAAAATGTACCCAATTAGCTTGTGTTTATTTTTGACTTCTACATAGTGGACTATGATATCATGTGGACATTATTTATACTGTAAACATGATATGCTAAAACAAGGGGTAGCCTGACATCTTTGGATAATTCAATTGAGCACTGTTTTAAACAAAGTCTACACAAATCGGACCTGGAGTTTCATTAACAAAGACCTTTATTCTCTCCATTGAGTTTTTCTGTGATTTAATATATACCATTCCATAACCTTGTTAGAAAGTTAATTATGTATCAGTTGGAAAGGGCCAATGTCCATTCTTCCAAAATATGAAATACACTCAAGGAACTACTTTAGTCAACATACCATTAAACTGCCACTTTTGTGACAATGCTTTTAGCACATTGCTCTTATCACTTGTCTAATTCATTTTTTTTTTACTTACAATGTTTAATTTTTGTTGCAAGATATGCTTTAGGCTACATGATATTAGTAAGAAAACACTTGATATAATCACTTCCTTCCTCGTTTAGATAGTCCCAGTTGTGATTCTATCTAGGTTTTTGTAAAGGCATCAGATGGTTTGGCTAAATATATTTTTTTTTAGCAGATGAGGACAAACACAAGTTTTAAATATGAAACTCAGTGCCATGAGACTCTGTGTCTTGATATGATACAGCAGGGGTGTCCAACCTGCGGCCAGAGGGCCGCATGGGGCCCAGGAAACGAATGCGCTTCCAGCTTGAAATGCTCAATTCCTGAGGAAATGTCATGTCACAAAGGATATAGGTGGAGGGGGTACTCTGCCCATTGCCCAGTTAGTAATAATAATATAATAATAAGTTTATTTAATATCCAGGTGTCGCATATACCAGCGTATAGCTCTATCTGGTTATCCAACTGGTATTGTACTTCTTTTTTGTGTATTTTCTTTACTTTACAAATCAAAAGTGTTTGTGTATTTCATGTGAGGCCCCAAAAAAGTTTTTCTTTTTCCAATGTGGCCCAGCAAAGGCAAAAGGTTGGACACTTCTGTGATACAGGAAATTATGGTGTAACACTAATATGGGCTATCCAATCCACAGGTAGTTAATGTCCAGCTAGTGATAGGAGCATGTGTTACATTAGACTCACACTTCAGGCTTCGCTAAGTGGAATATTTCCCACAGGCTACTGTGCATACAAAAATTATTTGGCATCCCAGTAGGTTCTTATAGTGCAAACAAAGAAACATTTATTAGCCAGAGACAATGACCCCAGGTTTACTCACATCCATTGTAAAGAGGAAAATTGCACAAGTCATATGCAGTTTTACACATTACTGACACTCCCTTAGGACATACTTGGCAGGTACATAGTCACACCCCCGCTCATAGAGAGCTTCCAAGGTGGATGCAGACTATACAGGCACACATCTGCAACATATTCCGGTAGTGGTCTCTGGATCAACCTCAGGGCAATCATCTATCCTGATTCCTATACTAAAGGCAATATGGCCTAGGAGAGATACCTCCAATCTATCACTCCTAAGTTGGAGCTCAGAACTGCTCTTTTTAACTCTTACTTACTTACACTCCTAGAGTGTACTAGTACTGGGAGCTCACCTGCCACTTTCTATGCCACATTCACGGGGGTTGCCTGGTCCCCGACTTTACTGGACCCATGCCCAGGCTCAGAGCACACATCCACCCTGTCCTCAGGTGCAAGGCAAAGAAGAAGCTGCCACTCATTTCCCAGCTCTATACCAAAGTGGGGCAGGATATGGTCACAGCGCCTCCTGTCCAATAGCAGGGGATATGTAAATCTTTAAACTAGGGGCACATTTAACCTTAGGGGTCCCTACAATGGTTAAAGTTGTATAATCATTAACAGCTTGTTGATAATTATGGTTGTTTCTCAAACCAGACAAGATAAAAAAAGAGAGATGTGGCTTACCAGCATATGGGAGGCAAGAAGTAGTTGGCAGGTTTAGCATATTATGATCGTATCAAGAAACTAAAACCAAGATGTTTATTTGTGCTAATTAAATAAATTGTAGAATTTACTAGTGAATTCCCACAATTCGCCGGTGAATAAATTCGTGTAACGCCAGCGTGAATTTGCCTGGCAAAAATTTGCTGGAGTAAAAAAAAAAAACCACGATGCAACGTGCAGCAAAAACGTGACGCGACTCGTTTCCTGAATTTTTTGCCAATTAACGAATTTCTCTGGAAATTCGCACATTTTTCAGCGAAGCGGAACGGGATAGATTCGCCCATCACTAGAATTTACCAGAGATATTCCTATGAATCAATTTTAGTCATTGAAACACTATTTAGGGATCACTGTTCATATAATGTTGGCACTTAATCAGTTAGTACAGGTCAGCTAATAGTACAGAGAGGAACATTGCATTCTGCAGCTGAACATAAATTTTTTTAAAATTCTGCAAATCCATACTACAACAATGTCATATTTTTAATAACAGAAAAAAATTAAATTGGATGGACACAGCCTGAAAACTAGTTAGTGTGACATTTGGTTAATAGATATTCTTGAAACTATAGCAGAATGACTGGTACTATTTGGGTAGCACTGTTGTGGAGGGGTGAATTAATGGTTGACACAAAAAAAAGAAAGCTTGAACTAAAAAGTGTTATAACATACATATCACAAATCGGAGGAGCAGATTGACTGATCCTTAGAAATAAAAATAGAAAGACACAATATGCTTTTGTGTGGAAAGTTGTGAATAAAAACACTGAGCTAAAAAATCCAAATACTCAAAACCTCGAAAAATGTTAGTTTTTCCGACAATGCCTAGAGAAAAAATTCCAAAAACTTCTTAAAAACCAATCAGTGCAGCTCCTATTGACTCTTTTAGGACTTCTTTCACTTTTACCTGGCAAATTTTTGTATTAGATTGATTTTTCATCAATTAGGTTCTAGGAGGTCCCCCTTAGGCGAAAAAAGCAATTCGGCAAGTTTTAGATGGCAAATAGTTGAAGTAAAATTCGGAATTTGGACTATTCCCTAGTGAAAGTACACAAAATAGCTTGAAATTTAAATTTTCAATTCAACCCTTGATAAATCTGCCCCTTAATGTATTTCAAATTTTTAGAGCTTTTAAAAAAATAGGAAAACTACACATTTTTAGAGATTCATTGAAAAAACTGAAATTCAACTGTTAGTAAATCGGCCCCATAAACTTTTTGTTAATGCACATATGTTCATTAGCAAAGAGAAGTATGCGAAAACAGACTGGTATATATGTCTGGTATCAGTTGACATAGATATATCACACATTACACAAATTAAGTTGCAACAGGCAGATTTAAGTTACATTTTACTTCTGTGGTTTCAATTAAACTTCCACAAATGTCCTAGATTAAGCCTAAAGGATTTCTAGAAGGAATCACAGGTTGCAGTTTGGCGTGAGCGTATTATTAAAGGATTTTTTCCTATGGACATTTCGTCTCTGCTTTTAAGATGAAAAAACATTTCCTGGAAAAATATAGTGAAATTGTAACCTGCCAGATATTCAAAATATTCAGGCATTTCCTTTCATAACACCCAACTGGATAACCTTGTTGGCCAAACGTAAGCAAAGTTTAGATTTCCTTGGGTTAGCTAAACAAAAATCTGGGATTTACGAGTACATTTAACCATAATCCCGCCAGGGGGTTAACACCAAGATATGCTTTTTTATCTGTTAGAAAATAGGGGAACTCCTCATTTTATGTTACATAATCCAAATCACAGGAAATGAGACAACAGTGTTTTGTTTTTTCATTCAAGAAGCAGAGTTTACATCTTGTTTAATTTAGATTTTAATTATCACTTTTACTCATATTATATAGATCACACACCAAGAACTAGTGATGAAGTACACTGTATTTTTTTCAACCCATGTCAAGTGGATTAAATAACCTGTGATTAAATTAGGGGATTTTTGGATTAGAATCCAATTTCAGTTTAGTCCTTAATAAAGATGGAGTTCTCCGGCCCACACAAGTTAAAAGTAAAAAATATATATATGTTACACAAACTGTGTTTAGTGATGTGCAAGATGAAGATACAGAATGATTTTTATGACCTGGACAACATTATTGCTCTCCAGGCTTGTATATTTACATACATTCTGTTGTGGTAAAAATATATGCTTTAAGTTCACTTTTGAATTACATTTAAACTTCTGGGACCCAATGACCTGAAATACAGTGTAGGGAAGCAGGGCATGACAGGGTTAGACCCCCCACCACTTCTATGTGGCTGGCTATTGGGTGGCTTGAATTTTCCTGGGCAGGGTAAGGGATGGGGTTACGCAAGTTATGAAATCCTACCTTTTGTTGGATCTGGACGATGGGAGGATTAGCAGCTCCCAATGTCCAGTCATCCCTCCCTAAGAGGTGGGTAGTTTGTTAGTGGAGGGTACCTTACTCTGTGCCCCAGGGTGAAGTTAAAGGGGTACTTGACAAGAAGAGTGAGTAGTCCCATAGATCAGTGGTCTGGTTTATTCTCTAATAAAGGTCAGTTAGTTTTGTAAATACCTTTTCTAATAGAAAGCTTTGTACAATTACAATAACAGCATATTGAATTGTGTCTTAAAAAGACAGTAGCGTCTTGCAAAAGATTATGCAACACTCCTATGTTTTGCAACACCAAAAATTATTTTGTTAATTTTATTTATCTCCTTGGAAAAATGTGGATAAGTAGCAAATAGATATTGGTCAATAATGCTACATCAGTAGAAAGGTATTAGTTAACTAACCACAACACTTTCCTATTATGTAAATTGGTATGGTCTTTTTTTACAATACATTTGTATAATGTGCACAGCAAATTCTATCTTTTTATGTATAGAGCTGACTTTTTTTATCATAAACGGTAAGGAATTTCAGTTACAGGTATATCCTAGTCACCATATAAGATCCCACCTCAGTATAATCATACAAAGTATATGGGTAAAAATAGCTTTCTTTTTATGGAGCATATATGTCAAGCATTTTATTTGTGTACGTATATTTGCTGTGATGATATTAGAGCACAAGTGGTCCCCAACCAGTGTCTCATGAGCAACATATGGCTCATCAACCCCTTGGACGTTGCTCTCAGTGGCCTAAAGCAGGTGCTTATTTTTGAATACTGGCTTGGAGGCACATTCTTGGTTGCATAAAAACTAGGTATGATGCCAAATAGAACCTCCTGCCAGTACACATAGGGTTACCAAATGGCCAATCACAGAACTTTTTTGCACCACCCAGGAACATTGTTCATGCCTGCATTGCTCTTCAACTCTGAATGTTCACTCATACAACTTGCAGTACAGCAGTAAAGATTGACTGAAGTTTATTAGAGCACAATTCACATGACTGGGGGTAGCTGGGAAACAGACAATATGTCTAGCCCCATGTCAGATTTCAAAATTAAATATAAAAAAAAAGTTTGCTATTTATAGAAACAGGCTCGGTGCAGAATTATGCTGGAGCAGCACTATTAACTGTGTTTTGAAAAACACATTTTCCCATGATAGTATCCCTTTAATAAAGTTCTCCCATAATTAATCCTTATTGGAAGCAAAATCAGCCTATTGGGTTTATTTCACGTTAACATGATTTTTTATTAGACAAATTTATCTCATAATTTTACTAAATCAAGCTCGACCAGCCCCCATCCACAATTTTATCTTATTTATCAATAAAATAACTTGAAACTTTTTGGTTTTGAAGCCAGAATTGCTTAATCTTTTCAGGTTATTTCCCAAAACCCCCACATTTTTCAAATTATCAGGCGAAACCCAGTACAGATCATGATATCTGTAAAAGGGACATTTGCCATATGCCTTTGACTTCTACGTGAACTCAATTTTTGCCAAAAAAAACTTGACCAGAAAAAAACTGGAAAACCCCAGGTCCTGATTATGAAGATTTTCACTCATCCAGGTTCTGGATTATAGCTATATTATATTATATCTAATATAAGTATAAAAAAAAGTTAATTAAACAAAGTTAAGTCCAGTTATTTTATTTTTAATTACTTATATTAGATCCCCAGGTCCTGAGCATTATATATAACAGGTCCCATACCTGTATATTGGTGAAAGGAGGATCTCCCCCAGAAAAGCTGGAGAAATAATTTGGAGAATGCTATGCCTACTACCATCTGCATTGCCAGATATATTCCAGTGCTACAGACTGGCTAGAGGAGAGAGAGTTTGCACACACAATAGCATTCAAATAACTGATATCTCTAATGCTGGCCACACATAGGCAGATAAAGCTGCAGATATTGGTCATTTAGACCAATTTGACAGCTGATCTGCCCGTGAATGGGGGCTTCTGACGGGTCTTCCCGACCGATATCTGGCCATCGATCGGGAATGTTTGATTTTCTTCTGACCGAGCAGTGGGAGCCCCTTGGTGTCATAGTAATCCGATCGTTCGACCATATGGCTGAACGTTCGGATTACCCCGATATAGCCCTGCCGTGTTAGTGGCATATCGGGAAAAGATCCGCTCGTTTGGTTTGGCGGATCTTTGCATCTATCAGCTTAGGTCTTGGTGGAACGCCTGCAGTAATGTGTTTTTTATAGGCAAGAGATTTTCTTAACCTTATCAGCACGTCACGTTCATTGTTCCATGAGCTCTTGTAGCGTATGATTAAACGTGCTTCTTGTAATGTTATATTTGGCAGCCAGAATATAATAATTTCTGCTCAATGAAAAAGAAATGCAGTAACATTGTGGTGTTAAGCTCTTCCATGAAACACAAAATCCAAGTCATTCTGAATTCAATGGCAAGTAATCACTTGTCTTTATTTGCTGCAAAACCTCAAACACTCTGTGCTTCATTTATGTTCAGGAAGCCTACCTATACATAATACTTCTAGCCTGCACAGCCCATTATAATTAATACGAGGCGCTAACAAAAAATGTAACCCATGGAAGCAGGCCATATTACATAGTCAGAGGTCCTTTTCTAAGCGCTTGCAATAAATCTTACATTTATTTTGGAAAAAAAAGCAGCTCTGCTCAATGTCCACATGATAAATTTTCTCTTGTAATGTAAATAAGACCTTAATCTAAATTCATAGACCTCAGTTGTTACTGAATGGGTTTCAGAGATCAGTGCGCTCTGGATTTAAAAATTGTTTGCCAGTACCTAAATAAAGAACAGTGTATATAGTATAGCGTGCTTCTTTCCAGAGTACTAATAAGAAATTGGATCTGCTCACAGAGTAAATTCTTGATTATAGGCTTATCTCGGGGGGTTGATATCTGGACTTCGTCTTCGCTGTATGTTGACACAGCGGCCCGGGGTACAGTGCTGGATATCGCTTAATCCAGGGGTCCCCAACCGTTTTGCTTTGGGGACCGGTGTTGAGGCAAAAGGCAAAAAAAAATTCTAGGACAGGGGGGTCTAGGGGGGCCAGCGGGGGTCGGCAGGGGGTTGGCAGGGTCGGCGTCCAATTCAGTGCACCAGCATCCAATCCTGGAGTGAGGGTGTCCATTTTGCCACACCAGTGTCCATTTTGTCGCACCTTGTATAGGCTCCGCAGCCCACTTCAGGACTGCCTGCGGCCCAGTTCTGGCCCATGGCCTGGTGGTTGGGGACCCCTGGCTTAATCAGTCTCACTCAGAATAATAAAAAAAATGTATCCTAACAAATCCTCTATTATAATACGATACCAACCTCCGTGATAAGCCTATAATCAAGAATTTACTCTGTGAGGAGATCCGATTTCTTATTAGTTCTCTGGAAAGAAGAACACTACACTATATATATGCTATTCTTTATTTAGGTACTGGCAAACAATTTTTCAAGAGCGCACTGATCCCTGAAACCCCTTTGTTTTACTTTGTGGATCCACAATTATCTTCAGTGCTGCTAATTATCTCCCTGACTCTGCGGAGAACTCTAACCTGACTAACCAGTGGGGTTTATTGATTAGCAGCCACATGAGAAAATACAATGGGTACATTTAAAAAACCTGAGAACTTGGTATACAGTATTAATATCTTAAAAAATCTATACAGTATTAATATCTTCTTATTTCACAATGATGTATATACCAACCTGAGTGGGAGCATGGTTGGGGCCATAACACGGCATGGTCTGCAGGTCATAAGAACTTGACTTAGAATACCTTGAAAGGTTGATGCCTCTCTTATTGTGCTATGCATTATTCTAACTGCAAATATTAATTTTCACCATGTCAATAACGATCCCAGCCCTATGTCACGCAGCCCAACTCTTTGGTTGGCATCCTGCCACCTTCAATTCTCAATATAGTGTGAAATTGATCTACTTTGTGTAGTCTTCTGCTGTTAGCTGGGTTCTGTATGTGGTAGCTTAGCAACATCTGGAGGGCCTACATTTTGTTCATGCCTGTTGTCTAAATCTACTATTCGCAGCCAGCAAAGACAGGTATTTTCTTGAATAAAGAAAAAAAGGTAGATATGGATGTACTCCCATAGTGACCATAGCTTTTGTCAGATCAATTGCACCTTGGCTTTAACAAACTCTGCTGGCAATCCATCTATAATGTTCTCATCCTTAATGTTGTCAGTGATTCTGCCCATTTTGCCACAGCAGACTGGCTACCCCAATCTGCTCCACTGCTTAGCCTACCATACCCCCCAACAATCCTCACTGGTTTTTTTTCAGCAGTGTGCAAGATTACTAGGGACTATACATGCACCAGCATGTTTTGTGATCTTGGGTGGATAAAATAGAGAAATACTTTAGGTACTTGTGTCTAAACATGCTCCTGTACTTCAACATGATTGCCAGTGCATACATCCATCTTCTTCTAATGAAGAACATAGTTGGTTGCATTAATGGTGAACCAGACTTGCAGCCGGTGAATACAATGTAAAAAATCCAAATGGATACTACAGGTGTGATGTAACCACCACTCTGATAATGCTAGATGCAACGTGCGCACCATTTGCACATCTCAGAATGTGTTTATACTAATATATGGTGTTGATACCTAACCAGTAGCTTGTGAGCAACATGTTGCTCACCAACCCCTTGGATGTTGTTTCCAGTGGCCTCAAAGCAGGTGCTTATTTTTGAATTCCTGGCTTGAAGGAACGTTTTATTGCATAAAAACTATACTGACAAATAGAGCCTCCTGTAGGCTGCCAGTCCACATAGAGGGTACCAAAACTCAATCACAGCCTGCATTTGGTACCCAATCAAAGAAGAAAATGGCAGGCATTCACAGATACCACTAACAGGCTTGTAAAAGAACTTTATTTTTTATTTGGGCCACAAAGTAGATAAATACATAGCCTTTTGCGTTTCGTGCCAGTAGGCACTTAATCTGGGAGTGCCTGCTGTTTTCTTCTTTGGTGGGATACCTCTACCTCAAGCAATAGGTCTGAGGCATGAGCACCCAGACACCACATATTACTGGTGTGACAATAATTTTTTTAGATTTTTACATTGGGACTTTTTCTTTAACTGTATTTGGTACCCCCAAAATATGTTTGCATATTTATGTTGCTCTACAACTTTTGTTTACAATTAAATGTGGCTCATGGGTAAAAAAGGTTAGGGACCCCTAGTTTAGAGCAAACATTGACCCACCCCTTTGGAGTTCTCCTTAAGATTTTTGTTGGAAACTTTTTGGCCCTACAGCCTGACTAATCAATATCTGGATGAACATTGGTCAGATTTATATTGTAAAACTGGTTGGTGCAAGGCACACTGGAACTCACACTTAGATCAGACCAGAAAAAATAGTAGATAAAAATGAAAACTTTATTTTATATAATCATCTCTTGCCTGACGTGTTTCATGTCTATATGAGACTTAATCATAGGCTATATTGGACAGGTTTGAAAACTTTATTGAGGGGGGCCTGTTTATACACCTATTGGGAGTACATACGCCCATTTTAATATGTTTGTTGGCTCTGGGGACAAAAAATAGGGTCAGCCAATTTGGTCCACCACATGGATTGTCATACCAGGCAGTGATCTGCTCAACTGGCAATATCTCCAAACAAGCAGATCTTTCAGAGTGTGACCAGCTTAACTTTGTAAATAGGAAGTATATGTTTGTGCTCTCCGTGGGTGTTGCATGTAACTTGTTCTGTGCGCACTTCAATTCATGGAAAAATTGCTGTGAGCTGTTGATAAACCTTGTGTTAGATGCTGGGAATTGTAGTTCTGTGTCATCTATGGCACTACATGATGGATATAGTTGCCCATTTCCATTGAAATCAAAATCCATTTTGAATTTTAGAGCTCGTAGAATAATATAATGGAACAAGGAAGATATTATGGACTTCTAGGCAAGGGAATGCTGTAATATGAAGTACATATAGGCATTATATAGCCAAGGTATTAATTTTATGATTTATTTTCTTTCCTGTCTGCATAACAGTCTTTTACTGGTCTGTGGGGAGGCTCAGTTCAGACGCCTGCAGTTTTGCAATTTATATTTTTTCTTGCTGTGGGTTCTTTTGCTGAAATGTGATGTTATTGAAGTTGAAATGGTAAAATAAAAACATGCATGGGCCCCTGGGAGATAAGAGAAAGTGGATGTTCCATCTGCAAAGATTTAATACTAATCTGTCTGTTACATGTAATAGTATTCACTCTGAGATACCCTGAGGTGCATAGATATCCAACATGTACATTGAATTTGTGAAGAACTTCACATTCAGTATTTGTATATATTATGTAATAACTGAACCCTTATACTGAAAAGCATACAATCAAATGTGAGAACTAGAAAATAGAAACTGCATTCATTTTTGTTAAAGGTGTAGTTTTGGAAATGGATATAACAATAAAAAAATATATGTATTTTGTGATAAATTATTTACCACAGGCTCACAGTTGGACTAGACATTGAGGGCCCACCAGGTTACAGACCATGCACGAATACCGGTGCGTGGCAAGCATGCACGTGCGCCCCAGAACGCAATTGTGCGCCGATCTATTTTATTCCGACTTAGATAGAATTATGCTGATATAGCGCCACCTTTATAACAATTACAGTATATTTCACTTTTATGCTTATCTTAAAAGATGTTTATATCAGCATTCACTGTTTCCATTAATTTCACTAGCATCACTAACACCCATGAAGAACTGCAACTTTCACTTATGTGGGCCAGAACAGCTTAGATTGCTCTCCATGGTACTGAATAGTAGAAGTAGTAGTAGTGTTTGTAGTAGTAGTTAATAATAGATGTTGTTAGTATAATGCTGGTATTAAAGTGTCAACAAAGGTAATATGCATGGAATTCTCCAAGAATGTTCTTTTATTTGATAAAGGGTAGCTCGTTCTCTTAAAACCAAATGCTGAATGCTCTCTAAAAAGCAGACCATTATCTAACATTGGAATATGGACATTTTTAAACTATGCACAAGGCTTCTAGTGATTTTTTGAGGTTAATAAATTGTTAACATGTCCAAGGATGTAGAGTTCATGATAAAGCTTCTATTTACGTCCACTCATCCCTGGTCTATAAATTGTCAAAAGCTGTTTGCCCACTTTTTGGACAGTTAAAAGAAAGTAGGATAGATGATCAAACTGAATTGTCTGTTAAATAGAAAACTGCCCCTCTTGGTGTAAACCTTGTCAGCATTTAGTATTGCCTAGATTATTTTGGCAGGTTTCATACCGTACTAAGATGATCTCACCAGGGGGCCAGCCAGGACTGCTGCCCCCTTCTGTGATGCTCCACTCCATGCACCAAGGCACTGTTCAGTGTGCTTGTGCGAGCAGCACCTCATATTTATTTTGGGTAGATTCTGAATCAGGAGGGGGGGGACTGGCCTGGTGGGGGCCCATGAGTCTGATCCTGACCAAGGTAAACTACCCTTCCAGCAGCAACATTCTGAGACAATCCCAGCTGTGTGTGATGTGTTCCTCCAGTCCAACACAGGAATGTATCCAGTTTTTCAGTGGAAGAGTTGCCTAGTTTGGCCACTACTGTGCAAACCTATTGCCTTGCTCAGATTTTGGCATTCACTCATTTTTGACACCATGTAATCTATGTGCTTGGGATGAGGGGCTTTTGGGAATTTTTGTGCATTACCAAAAAATTGCTGAATCTTTTCTTCCTCTTTGTAATACCAACCCCCATATGTAATAAAAGGCACAAAGTTTGCCCAAGAGCAATAACCCATAGCAACCAATAAGATGTAAATTCTACCTGCTCATTGTTTGCTGTGGGTTACTGCTCCTAGGCAAACTTAGCACATTTTACCCCATATGTAATTAATGAATCCCTTAATGGGATTACACTAGGCAAATCCACTATGGAAAAGACCTTGGAGTCCTTGTAGATGATAAACTTGGGTGTAGCAAGCAGTGCCAGGCAGCAGTAGTGATGGGCAAATTTATTCGCGAAATGCCAGAAAAATTTCGCCTGGGCGAAAATTCGCCAGCGTCTCATTTTGGATGTGGGCAGCCATTGCCGGTGTCGTAAAAACGGTCAATTTTTTGGACTCTGGTAATGGGTGCCTGCGTCCAAAAATGGAGGTCCAGGTCCAAAACGAGATGCGGCTGCGTTTCTCGAATTTTCACAGTTTCGTGAATTTCTAGTTTTGGCGAAACGCCCCAGATTCACTCAGCAGCATTAAGAGCAAATAAGGTCTTGAGCTGTAATACAAGGGGCATACAGTCACGGAAGGAGGGGGTCATTCTTCCACTTTATAGAGCACTTGTAAGGCCACATCTAGAATATGCAGTACAGTTTTTGTCTCCATCACTAAAACGGGACATTATTGTATTAGAGAGGGTACAGAGAAGGGCAACTAAGGTGGTAAAAGGTCTGAAAAATCTTAGCTATAAGGAAAGACTGGCCAAATTTGGGATGTTCACGCTGGAGAAGAGGCGCTTGAGGCATGGTATGATAAATACAACATGTATAAATATATAAGGGGATCATATAATAATCTCGCTAATGCTTTATTTACCAGTTGGTCTTTCCAGCTGACACAAGGTCACCCATTCTGATTAGAAGAAAAGAGGTTCCACCTAAATATTCGAAAGGGGTTTTTAACAGTGAGAGCTGGGAAGATGTGGAATTTTCTCCCTGAATCAGTTGTACAGGCTGATACATTAGATAGCTTTAAGAAGGGGTTGGATGGCTTTTTAACAAGTGAGTGAATACAGAGTTATGGGAGGTAGCTCATATTACAAGTTGATCCAGGGACTAGTCCGATTGCCTTTTGGAGTCAGGAAGGAATTTTTCCCCCTCTGAGGCAAATTGGAGAGGCTTCAGATTGGGTTTTTTGCCTTCCTCTGGAACAACTAGCTGTTAGGCAGCTTAAAAAAAGTTAAAAGGTTGAACTTGATGGACGTGTGTCTTTTTTTCAGCCTACAGCGCTACGAGATAAGTTGGCGCCATAGAAATACATGTTAATAATAATAATAATAATAATAACTTACTATGTTACTATGTAATAAAAGGCACATAGTTTGCCCAGGAGCAGTAACCCATAGCAACCAAAAAATGCATTCTTTTAAATAGGTGACCAATAAATGCTACCTGATGATTGGTTGTCATGGGTTACTGCTCCTGAGCAAACTTTGTGTCTTTTATTACTTAACCCCCTTTATTACATAACTCCACAAGAGTCTGTGCACCTTGTAGAAATGCCTTTTCGTAAGGAAAAATAAGGGAAAGCCGGTACAGCAGTTGCTAACCAAGGGCTTATGACTGGGTTGGGACAAAACTGCCAAGCAGGTTTTAGTTGTGTAGCATTGGGCAGAAGAGCATAAATAATTTGAACCAAGAGCAGTTAGGGAGGGCATCCATTTTGGAGAGAGAAAACAGAGTCCCACTCACACTCCCTTTGGGTACCCTTTGTGTTAGTTGTCACAATTGTATTAGTGGGATACTGGTTACATTGACCTGGGAAGGTGAGTATTTTGGGATCATGGTTAGGTAAGGATTTAAAGGAGTATAGCCCTTTGTCACAACCGGGCGGCACATCCCTAGCAGTGGTGATAGATTGTTGGCAGTGCTGAGTTTAGCACTTTCCAATTTTATAATGTTATTTATATTAATGGTTATGTATTGCTTATATCATGTAAGAACGCTCTGGCCAAGCAGGTAGTTGGTCCTGCCCATAACTATGTATTACTGGGTCCCACAGCAAATTATTTTCCAGTCCCCCAAAATGTCTAGAGGTTTAGCAATATTTATTGAAATTGTGTATGAATTAGAGCCTTAAGGGGCCCCTATACCTCCTGCCCCCCCCCTTCGCTGCAGGGTCTTCTTCCTCTGCAGTTACGCCCCTGGGACAAGAGAAGGGCAACTAAGGTGGTAAAAGGTCTGAAAAATCTTAGCTATAAGGAAAGACTGGCCAAATTGGGGATGTTTACACTGGAGAAAAGGCACCTGAGGCATGATATGATAACTATGTATAAATATGGCCATGGCCTTGCTCATTTCAAGGGCTTTCAGTGTCTTTTACAAACTATGCAAATAATGTAATACATGAAATGGTGTCTTTACTCTCGAATAATCTTGATGAACTACAGTATGTTTACAAGGGAATATCTACTGTTTGTTGGCATAGTTTAATGACACCCCACTGAGAAAACCTAAAGTTTTTCCTTTGTGAAACATTTGTCAGAATACCTTATTATATATACTTATTTGCATATGCAAATTAGGGACGGGAAAGCAAAAAGTGGAAACAACTCTTCTTTTGTGATGAAAATTGCAATGATTTCCCTAATTTAATTACTCCTAATTTACATATGCAGATTTGGTTGGTCAGGCACAAAGATTCGGACGAATACGAATCTTGCTGTAAAAGTCAGGAACCTGGTGCAATCCTGAATCGAATGATGGATTTTGTTCAGTGGCGGAACTTCCAGGGGTGCAATCGCACCAGGTATCGCATTACCTTTTGGACTTGCCGGATGCTTGCGAGACAATGGGGTGGGGGGTCCAGCTGCCCGGCCTGCACCCAGGCCCCTGGTGCTGTAGTTAGTTAGGTTACGTTTTTCCTCCCTAGTCATCAGGTTGGACTGGAGCCTTGGGGGCCCACTGGGGCTGCAAAGGGAGGGCCCTCCTGGCAGTCCCCCGGGGGGCCCCTCCAGACCTCCATCTCCCTGGCCTGGCTTTGTGCTACTCATACACAGACCCGTGTGATGCATACACATGTGCGGACTGGGCAGCGAGGGTACAAGTCTGGGCCAGGTTTTTTCCCTGTATCCCACCGGCTCAGTCCAACACCGCTAGTCATTATATTTTCATTAGACAACTAAAGTAGAGAAAATGCAGGTCATATTTGTAGTTAGAGTAATACCGTTGGAGCAGAATGATCACGTAGTTCCATAAAGGCAATACTCACCAGAAACACTGCTGAAGGGGTTATTGTTATTTAAAACCTCACTAAACCGCAGCCTTTCAATATAAAGCTTTCAGCAGCATATAATACTTTTGCAAATTGATGGATTTCAGGCCTACTGGACGGTGTAGCTTTGTCACAATTTGCTGTTTATTGTGTGTGTCTGGTCTCCACAGTAACACACACATGCTGTTTCACTGATTTTATAACTTTCCTGTAAATGTTAGCTAGGGCCCTGGATTTATTTTAAACTGTCAACACCTACAATAGAACCCGCCTTCTTTTTCACATGGTTCCCATTGGCCAGACACCTCTCTGCTTCTTTTCTATTTCTTTCTGTCAAAAGAAAAAAAAATCAGAAAGAAGAAGGGAAAAAAATAATAATGAAAATAAAAACAATAATATGATGCGCATGAATTTCCATGGTGCTCATAGGGCTCCGTCACAGCAAAATGTGGGTTTATGGCCGGAGTTTGCTCACTTGTACATTTCAGTTTCATGTTTAAAATGATTCTTAGAATGAGTTGCATTGTATATTAAGGGGCAGATTTAACAAGGGTGGAATTTAAATTTTTGAATTTGAGTTTATTTCATTTTAATTCGACTAGGTAATAGTCCAAATTCTATTCAAGTGTAAAAAAAAATTTTTATTCAAATTTGAAATTTATCATGGGCAAATTTATTCCCCGGCGGCGAATTGCAGGAATTTGATGCAAATTCGAGCTAGGCCAATAAATTCACCCATCTCTATTCACTACACATGCTCCCTGCTGTTGTCACTTACTGAGCTTAGGGACCCACTCAAAATATACACTACTCACAGAATATAAATGTCACAATATAAGGCTGATAAGTATTTCATAAAGTTAATTACTACATAACAGCACAGAAATCAGTGAAATTAGCATGAGAATATAATAATCGGCCTTGAGCATCATCTTATATTAACAGACAAACCTCAGTATCTGCTTGATAATTTGCAAGGACCCCTAAGCTTAGCTTTGCAACAGCTGTTTAAAGCAAATGGAACATGTGAGTGTTGCAGACATCTTCCAAGATGGTGGCCCCCTGTGACAAGTTTGAAGTCCTGGATCAATGCTGCAATAGAGATCCTGAAACTTTAGGTGGGTGCAATAAGTGCAGTATATAAAATATGGCATTTTTAGCCATATTCATTTTTAGGGTTTACTTCTGCTTTTTGAAGACGTTCCTTTCCACTATGCTACAACTGTTATATATACGGGAAAAAGGTTCCCATGCTGCCAATTTTTTCCAAATACAGTGCTCTGACAGTTTCTTACATATGCAGGGGGAGGGCTCTGATCCCATTGGTTGATGGTGAAATTCTACATGGTTTTGCACAAAATTTTCTCCACTGGCAAAATTGTAATACTAAAGTATTGCTTCTGTGTTAGCTGCCTTGATCACTGTAATTCCAACGATAGTAATGAACTCTTTCTTTTGGATATGATATTATTCATACAGTAGTTCATGAATTGTAAGAGGACAAAATATTGATACTTCAGTAGTGCGCTTCTGCTGTTTCTATGTGTATAGCAAATAATCTATCGCATACCACCTCATGTACTTGTGTTAAATCAAATGATAGTGTGACGGCATTTGAAGCTGTGCTGAATATCTGTATTTCTGTATCTCCTTTTTCTCAGCCCAACCGCAATTTGCTATATTTAATTTACTTTTGGTGAAAAATTTCACTACTTTCCTTATTTGTCACGTTCAACCCGAATAATTAAGTGGAAGCCAGGAAGATTGAGGTGGAAATTCACATTCCTGTAACAATTATTCCATTTCAGTTCCTACTAACCATATGTTTTATCATCTTGTACAAATACACATCCAGACAGCATGAATTCCTTAGCTGTGCCAGAAATAGAGAGATAATAATATTATAAGAAACATTGCATAAGTTTGTGTTTTGAATTGATCTAATGGCTAATGCTGCATAATATGCTATTTTGTTACCTTATTAATTAGTTCCCCCTTTGTCTGCCTAATCTGTGTTTACAAATTGTTATTGCCTTTCTACTTTTTAGATGTTCTTTATACTACTGTTGAAAGTCAGCTTCAACATCTAGAGCATACATCCCACCTGATTTTCTTGGATCCCTGGTAGTAAAACACACAAAAATGAGTTGCATGAATGAAGATCCTTCATCAAGGACCTTAAAGGTATACTGTCATGGGAAAACATGTTTTTTTTCAAAACACATCAGTTAATAGTGCTACTCCAGCAGACTTTTGCATTGAAATCCATTTCTCAAAAGAGCAAACACCATTTTTTATAATCAATTTTGAAATCTGACATGGGGCTAGATATTTTGTCAATTTCTCAGCTGCCCCTGGTCATGTGACTTGTGCCAGCACTTTAGGAGGGAACTGCTTTCTGGCAGGCTGTTGTTTTTCCTTCTCAATGTAACAGTGGGACATGGGTTTTTACTATTGAGTGCTGTTCTTAGATCTATCAGGCAGCTGTTATCTTGTGTTAGGGAACTATCTAGTTACCTTCCCATTGTGCTATTGTTAGGCTGCTGGTGGGGGTGATATCACTCCAACTTGCAGTACAGCGGTTAAGAGTGTTTGAAGTTTATTAGAGCACAAGTCATATGACTTGGAGCAGCTGGGAAATTGACAACATGTCTAGCCCCATGTCAGATTTCAAAATAAAATATAAAAAAAACATCTGTTTGCTCTTTTGAGAAATGGATTGCAGTGCAGCATTCTGCTGGAGTAGCACTATTAACTGATGCATTTTGAAAAAAACATATCCCTTTAAATAGAAATACCTTAAATATAAATAATCTTAAATAGAAATACTTACATTCCAGGAAATCATTTGGAGTGTTTATAAATGAGACTATTTGCAATAAAAGGAAATGTTCTAAAAATTGGAGGTGATTTAATGATTTCCAAGGCCAATGGTCATGTATTGTCTTAATTTGACCATATTTATCAATGGTATAGGTGGTCAAAAAAGTCAGTCGGTCAAGATTGAAATGCACATCACTCATCAATTGGTTTTCTGTTAATGTCAGCACTATGTCCTTGTTCTCCAAAAAGTCATGAATGTGATTGCATTGCTGTACATCCATCTAGTTTTATACAGGATTATGGAATTACAAGTTGATCCAGGGACTTGCCTTTGAGGCAAGTTGGAGAGGCCTCAAATGTTTTTTTTTTAGGTTAATATAGAGTGAAAAGGTTGAACTTGATGGACTTACTATGTTACTATAATGCTTATTTGTTTGTCCCTTGAGGATGGAACTATAATATTGACAATAATAAACCTTTTTCACCATTATTAAGTTTCCCATTTCTTTCATGGTAGCCCCATGGCCATTGTGTTTGAGTTCACCATAAACCTTAGGTTACATAAATATATGTATCCCCAATATAAAGATGATTCTAGTTTTTTCCAAGAAAAGCAAATTGCTATTGATTATGATATGGCTCCAACAAAAAAGTCTGACCTACTTTACCACCCACACTACTACAAACTAATGATTTAAATGTAGGAGATACTTTCCTTGATGAGTTTATGGAAACAGTGTATGCCATTATCAATGTCACTGAAACCAGCACATCTCCTTGATTATCTTGTTTGACAAATATATGAATAATAAAGTGGATTGTGCAACGTTACATCACAGGATTAATGGCATGCAAGATGATACCTTTCAAAAATGTTTTCCTAATTATGAAGGCAAAATATAATATAAAAATTAGCCTTGTGGTTAGAGCTGAAAATCAGATTATAGGCAGACGCTGTGCTACCCACAGCAGGAGGTTTTAAGTGACACAGATGGAAACAACTATGACATACTCAAATGACACAGGAAAATTCAGTGATGTGTCACTACCCTTTTCTTTAATCAACAAATAGCAGTTGAAAGAGTAATGTTTTTAAAAATGTTTTTCTGGTAGCAAATCATAAAAGGAAGCAACTGTACAATGGAAGGCGCACACACAGGATCATTAGTCAAATTCTTCTGCAGACCACCAGCAGGGACTTGAATATGCTGGTACCAAGTTGTCTGCTAGTAATGAAAATCATGGCAAATCAGTGTTGCGTAAAACCTTGATAAAGAATAAAGGGTCTTCTGTTCAATGTGGCCCCCGATTTCAACTCAGATTTCTGGACATGGCTTCATATTGTGTCTATCATATTTTGTCTATGCCCAAGTTTTCTTCCTTTTTCCTTCCTTTACAAACTAAGTAAGTCTCTGCATGCTCATTCATCCTAGATACATTAGAATTTTTGTGATTTTAGAGATTTTTGAAACCAGAAATGTAATGAAATGTATTAAATATCAGAACTGAAAAGCATGAATGGTAAAAGTTGCAGAAAGGTTGCAAAAATTGCAACTTTTTCATATTATTGCTCAAAAGCCAGCATTAAAAATAGGAGAAAAGAAGCAGGGCCGACAGGCACCCAATAGCACTCAGAGAGCCCATGACTAAGCACCCTGGAGGGGTGCAAAATGCGTAGGGTGGATAGAGATGCATTTTTCTTTTTAACTTTGTATAAATAAAATATACTTTTATGTGAATTTCTTTGTTTCCGTGGATCCGTATTGAGTACCTGTCGGCCCTGCTTCTTTTCTTTTGCTGTGCTGCTCACTGAAGCTGGGGATCTGGTGCTGGTGCACCCAGACCACATTCACGATTTGGTGAGTTTTTCACATTTATTCTGTAGCACCTTGTCTTGTCTGTTTACTATCATACATCATCAAAAATACCCGAAAACCTCTAAAGCCACAAATCAAAGAAAGAACTTCCAGTTGTAAAAGGTAAATCTGCCATTGACTTTTATGTGATTTTGACATTTTTGTAGCTGGCATATTTTCGTATTTGGAATTGTTGCAGTTTTGTCAAATAATTAATCCCGAAAAAGTTGAGCTTTTTTACCTGCATCTTTTTTTGGATTTTTAGCATCAGAAAGTTGTATCTTAACTGCCCCTTAAACATACTGAGGAGGAGGCAACTTAACAGAATTTTTTATAACAAACTGAGACAAGGCAGAATTTGAAGGCAAAAAATTAAATAAAAACATATAAGATCCAATTCTGGTATGCAACCTGTTTTCCAGAATGCTAGGGACCTTAGATCATCATACCTCAAGTCAACTAGAAAATCATATAAATTTAAAATAAACCCAACAGGCTGGTTTTGCTTCCAGGTACTATTTTATTATTACTGAGAAAATGTTAAATGGAGATTATTTGGATAAATGGAGTCTATGAAGATCTATAGAGACACTCTTTCCATCATTTTAAGCTTTTTGAATAACCGCTTTCCGAATAAGGGATCCCATACCTGTACCAATGAAATAATTATAAGAATACAGTATGTCAACCGATACTAAATTTTCCTAATTTAAAATTGTTAACTATAATAGAATGCCAAGGAGTCTACTGTGCATTAACAAATAAAGTTATGATACACGTATTTAAACACTGGCATATGATCCTCCTACACGTGGACATGTCTCAATCCAGAGGTTATTAATGATTAAAGCTGATACAAGACCTCCAGCATTTTGTGTCTAGCTGATACAGCTTTTTCTTTCAGACTTCAAGGGGAAGAGAAGAATATGGTCTCAGCAAGTCAAGTTCGTCACATGTCTATTGTCACAAATAAAGAAAGGGTTGGTATTAATCATGTGTAGTGTTACACAAAACACAAACACAAATCAAAAGCCAGGCAGTGATTAATCCTCACGATTACAAGACAGAGATTAGATGGCACCCGCAGTGGTTGTTCTACTCATTGCCTTTCCTTTTTTACATGACCTATTTTTCTTTTAGATTTTCAACATCAAAACTCAAGAGGTGGCATGAGGTTAGGGCACAATGTCTTAGAATTCTCTCTACGTAATCTCATTCCTGCTGCCCAGAACCATGTTAACGTAGCACAGAACAGAAGAGAGCTCAGCTTGGCTCTAATAAATGAACCACAACTCCCAACGGGTGGATTTGCGTCTGTGTTAGAATGTTGCCATGATGAGAATGTTTTCAATTCAGGTGAACTGTGAAGAGATTAATCCTTTGTCTCCCCTTCCACCTCTCTTTTTTGTAGTATTTTAAGTCTGATGGATTTAGTAGTGGTGTTAGGAAAGTTACACAACAACAATTACTGAAAAGGTTAACAGGAAATATCCCACTATCATAAAGCATGAATTACATCAAGCAGCGAAGCTGAAAAGAATGAAAAGATTTAATTTCAATGTGTCAGACTTGATTTGAAAACACTTTTTTGCCATCCTGATACCTTAATATCTTGTAAGGACTATATAATCTGTTTATTTACACAGCATTGTGTTTTAACCCCCATCACCAATACTGTAGATCAGTAACTGTTTTGTTGCCTTAGACCTCATGAGCCTATCATAGCCTATCATAGCCCAGAGTCAATTATTTACAATTGAACTGAACTGACAATAGAGAAATAAGAGTAACAAGGGTCTGGAAACAGTAATAAAAAGCCACAAATAGCAGCTCAACAGTTTGGATGAGGGGCAACATTATCCAGGGCTAACCCCAAGCCCAATATATGACTGGCTAAAAGGGAGGGGACTATAGCTGAAGGGGTGGAGTGGGTGCCATGTTAGGAAGCGGTTGAGGAAAACTAGCCACCAATTTAGAAAGGTAGCAGAAATGACGGTTCCCCATCGGCTTTTCCTATTTTTGGGGGTTTGGTATATTATTTTAGTTTGCTATAGTTTTAGTTGTCACCAATTTGGCCTTGAGGTTTGGGGTGTAATAGTTACCCAGAGGTGGGGTCAGGAAAATTTTATTGGACCCTGGGATATATATTTGGTAGATGTACAGCTAGTTGTTGGACCCATTTCAGTCTGTCAGGGGAAATTAGTTGTGTTAGAAGAAATAATTTGGTTGGATGGTTTAACCCCCAAGCTGGGTGACCAGTGTGTTTATACAATGGTGGAGTCTTGGAAACCTTCATTAAAGTGATGGGGATCATGAAGATGCAGTTAGGAGTTTTGGTGGCTAGAGGATATTAATAGAAATTATGGAAGGGCAGACTGATTGGTGCTCTAGTTATTTTTACACTGTTCAAAATGTTATTGGAATTTAATAGTATAAAAATATTTAGGGGCACATTTTATTTACATTTTTTGAGGGTTATTTTTGTTCCAAAATGACCGTTTTTTTCTATTGAAAATTGGCGTTTTTGATCGAATTAAAATCAATCCAATTGAACAATTGTGTCGTTCAAATCAAAAGATTTGAAAGATTTAAAAAAAAAAAAAACAATTTTCCAGGGCTTAGAAAAATTTACAGTTTAGCTTTCAGGAGTTCCCCCACAGGCTACAATAGCAATTCGGCAGCTTTAAGGTGGCTAACAGTCAAATTTAAATTTTTTTTAAAGGGCCTATACTTTTTTTTCAATTCGATTCGAATTTTGGGCTATTCAAAATTCGAAATTTAAAAATTATAATTTTATTAAAAAATTCACTTTGACCCTTAGTTAATGTGCCCCTTAGTGTGTATTACATGTGATTGTATTGTTATTTGATGGTATTGTTTGTAATTTTAAAAAAAGCTGTGGATTTCCATCCAATATTATATTGTCATGCAATTTTATTGGGTAATCAGGTTAGAGCAAGGATGCAGTATGTAATGCCTGGGTTATGCTTTTTTTACATTGCCCCCACAGAAAAAAAAATTGTAACAAAAACAATGGAATGTTTTGTCTTGGATTTTAATTTTTCTGTGCACAGAGGAAACTGGAAATCAAAAGACTCATTGATGAAATTGCAGCAGCAGCTGCCATACTGTATATAAAGTGGAAGGTGTCCCATGCATTTACCACTAAAAGTTAAAATATGACAACTGTAATTTTTTATTAATCTCCTTCAAAGAGGGTACAAAATATGGCTGTCTGACTTACCGTGCATACATAATGTTCCTAATGTGCTTGTATACATCAGTGGGAACTTGTACTTCTGACATTTTAATACCCTGTTCTAAATATTAGCCACCTTTGTCATAGCAATGAACAGTGATGGGTGAATAAATTTGCCAGGCATTGATTTGCGGCAAATACCCACATTTCACAAATTTGTCATCCACCACAACAAAAAAAAATTGTGCGTCAAAATTGTCACATGTAGTAATGGGCGAATTTATTCGCCAGGCGCGATTTCGCAGCGAATTCCCGCGATTCGCCGCCGGGAAATAAATTCACGAAACGGCAGCAAAAATTCACTGTCATAAAAAAAAAGAGTTGTGCGCCTAAAATGACACGACACAATTCGAAAACAATGCGACGTGCGTCAAAAACGTGCCGTGCCTCGTTTCACGAATTTTTCACGAATTTTCACTGAAAATTTGCAAATATTTCGGCGAAGCAAAACGTGATATATTCGCCCATCACTAGTCACATGCATAAAAATTGTTGCTCGTCAAAATTATTTGGACGCCCCCTTGACTTTTTTGCATTTGGACAAAATATGCAACATAGTAGCTCACATCACAATTGTCATTAGTCAAAATTATTTTGACACCCTTTGGCTACAATGCATTTTGCTAATTCTTTGCCATTCAGCAAATTTTTTTTGGAAAATTAAAGCGGTGAGCAAAACATTGTTCTCACATTAAATTAATTGGAGAGTCAATGAGCATGTTTCCAATGCAAAAACAGTTAAATAAAATAAAAAAAAATTGAGAAATGCATGCCAATTAATGCTACTTGCATTTATGGAGCAAAACAACTT
>CM044447.1:19661487-19674012 GCA_024363595.1 Xenopus borealis | reverse complement strand
GTGCATGGGGGGTTGTTCTTGCTAACAGGAGTGATTGTAGCCCCTTCTGGGATTAGATTATCCTGAAAGTTATGATCCAAGGCTTCCATTTCTTTTGACATGCTTTTTTCTGGACATGAGCTGCACCAGGCCTATGTTTTTTCTGTAAATAGAAGCCTACAAGTTCTCAACAAGCCAGTCCTTGTGTGCCATGTAGAGAGATTAATGGCAAACCACATTATTTTCCCCTTCATATAACAGGCCACAATTACCACTGTACTCTCTCAAAACAGCAGTTTGTTTTTGTCAGCTGCACTGGAGTCCCTTACGTATTCATGTAGCCCTGTGTATTACAAGCACATGCACAAGGGAATTATTTTTCTCAGCATGGTACAATCTAAAGAGGAATTTGCTGGAGCCAAAGTGGCTATCACGTAGTTTTGTCAGAACTATGTAAATAAATAACGCTAGCCAAGAGGAAAGGAGGATGAAGAGCCTGACTTTTCCAACTCCTGCAGACGGAAATAATTTTTGGCGCTGCTAGTTTGTATCCAATCAAAACCAATTCTGAGGGACCAAAGTTAACACTTTTTCCTATGATTATGTCAAGTATGGATTTGTATATAAAGGGGGTTATTTATTAAAGTCCAAAAGTGGCAAAAACGCGAGAACATTTTTTTTTACTAGTAAATCTGAATTTTTAGTGGAAAAAAGTCTGAATCCAAAAATCTGTCAACTCAGACATAAAGGTTGTATATAAGTCAATGGGATAGGTCCCTATCCTATTTGGAAGTTTATATGGTGTGGGCTGGAATTAGCCTGAAAATCCGACCATTTCGGACTTTTCTGCAAAAATCTGAAAAATGTGGGCTTTTCTGGGAAAAAACAGAAAAAAGAATTACTCCTGTATGACTCAGGTTTTTGCTAAATTTTATCGAGTTTGTCCTGATCCAATTAAATTGTGCTTTTTAATATATAATATATAAGGTCACATTATGGCTTCTAGTGTGGTGGGGCTTTATTAGCTTAAAAATATCCAAAACATAAGATTTTGATAAATAACCCCAAGTTTAAGGGTGAGCTAGTTCTATCTGTCACCAAAGTCTAATTCTAGATCTTGTCCATACTGGATATACTGTGTGTGTGTGCAAATGTTCCTATATTTCTTTCCTACAGAAGGCAATAGTAATCTTGAATCTCCCAAGCAGTTGTAATATAGGAATCAGAAACTAATGGTAAGTGTAATAAAACCAAAAGCTGAAATCATAAATTAGCATTTTGCAATGTAGCATTCATAAGAAGGCAGTTATCACATAATTCATTTTTAAGACCCACATGATGGTGGAATATTTTTTTGGTACACATATAGCAACTTTTTAAAGAGACTCTGCCATTCCCACGATTCGCCCCCGGCGAAAAGCCAGTGAAAATTTGGCTGCTGAAAATTCGCTGGCTTGATAAAAAAAAAACGAGCAGCGCGTCGAAAATTACGCAATGCGCGTCATAAACGACACAGTGATAATGACGCGAGTCAAAATCGACGCGACGCGCGTCAAAAACGTTTTTCAGGGAAACGAAACGGGATAGATTCGCCCATCACTACTGAAGTGTAATGACTGCATGAACCTGCTAATAAAACACTGTTATACTCTGCTAATTCTCTTTTTCATGCTAAGAGTAAATGTGGTTGCTGGAAAATATCAATATGGCTACCAAAACATTACATAAGGGCCATTCCTGACCTTTGGGGATGCAAGTGCAAGTCTTCTAATGTGCCATTTAGTTCATTTTCTAAGCCCCTTGCTCCCACTTGGACATTGTACTCTGCACTGAGCACCAGATGAAAAATCTGCATGAAGAGAGCAGTTAAGGATACACAGTTCAATCCATAAAGCAGGGGGTAAAAAAGATATTATCAGGAATGAAATGCTAGTATCATTTTATGTCAATCTTGTACATTATATACATTATATAGGTGTTTATGATATACCTTAGAGCTGAGTGAACAGTTTTTTTATATTTAATTTTGAAATCTGACATGGGGCATGACATATCAGTTTCCCAGGTACTCCCAGTCATGTGACTGCTGATAATCTTCAGTCACTCTTTACTGCTGCACTGCAAGTTGGAGTGATGTCACCTCCCTTCCTTTCCCCCCAAGTGCCAATAAGTATAACAATAAGTAGGTCATCAGCTCCCTTGCTACACCTGCATTGCTAAAATTGCTCCCATTCCCCACCTAATCGTAGGTAATGACCAAATTGTAATACAGTAAATGATAGAGCGTTCAAGAGCAATACAGCAGGAGGTGGCTCTGTCTGTACAGAAGATGAGAAGAATCCAGCAATGCCCCAGGTGAGGAACACCAATGTGTAGAACAGTTTACATGATATTTCCTAGCTATCATTCAAGTTTTGTTTCCTGAAGGTAGCCATTAAATCATTAGTGACTCAGGAGAGAAGGCCCAGGAGAGAAGTATTCTTAGCATGTATTTCCTTTCTGTCTGACCTTAAGTGTCTTCACTTGATCCTCTCGGGTTCTAATCCAGACATTCTAAGCGCCTTTTTTTACTTTAAATGGTTGGCCAATAATGCTTCCTTCTTGCAGATTTATCCAGCAGTTCCCTAAGGTCCTCTGTAGTCGGATCTGTTTTACTTGTCCTATTAATATGCTGCTAATACATTAAAACCAGCCATCAGTCTTCCCACTGCCCCTTCATTTGTCAAAGTCTCAACGATGTGGTTGGAAGGAAATCTTGGCTTTAGTTTTGTTTTCTCTCTTCTGATGTCTTTTCTTTATTAATATCCTTTTTTTCCTTAATCACAAAACCACCCATGGACTCAAATGAGTGTGTAATGCAAAAAGAACTCTACAAGACTTGTAATCTGATACGTGTGGATGAAACAACATGGTTATGTATTTGCAATGCTGATGTATGGGCTCTGGTACTTTTCAGCAGGATACAGTACATTATTGAAAAATTATGCAGGTGCAGTCACAACAAGCTAAAGCGGTACATTATTAATCTGATATAAGAACTTTAATATCTACAGCATAATACTATTGTGCAGGTGCAAGAGAGTCTAATTTCTAGTTTAGGGTGGTTTTGCAGTGGAATGTGCAGACAATAGCGCAGGTGTAGTAGGAACACAGAAAATTTACTTTCTGTTAAACAGAATGCATTTATGCCATACCCAACATTATTCAACTAAATAGATACCAATTTAGTTATTCCACATCTTATCTAATACTTTATTAGATATTTTTCAATTGAGATTCTTGAGGTAGTACAAAAAGATGCAGGTAAAGATAACAAAAGGTCTTTCTTAAGACGGGAGGCCTTTTGGATCTGGAAACTGAAAATGCTCTGGCCAAAGGGTCTGAATAAAAATTTTTGTTTCACTTGTTTCTTGCAATTCATTTTAGAATATAGACCATACCTTTTTCTTTCACAGATAAAATGGCTGGGGCGATGCATAGAAAATTAAGGTTACGTAGCAACCTCACTGGCTGTGAATAATGATTTCCTTTTTCCTTTTCGCAATTATGCATTTTTGGATAAATATTGATACCATGGATTATATTTTTATTTGGACTGGAACAGTTCATGGTTCACAGATTTCTCAGTCAGCACTCTCACCTCCAACTCGCTTCAATATGATGCCAATCCAACGGTTTCCCACCTTGGTTCGTTCAATCCATTCAAGCGAAAATAACTGGCGGCACCATCAATGTTTCCTCTTTAAAATGCCTTTATTGGGACATAGGGCTCTGACCCCAAACACACGGCAACGTTTCAGACCCCTCACGGTCTTTTTTCAACAGTTCATGGAAATACCGGACATTATGAAATGGACTTTGGGTTTGAAACGTTACACTGGATGTATTACACAAATAGTTAATTGTACACTGTTGCGTGGGATTATAGGAAAAGAGGAAGGGCTATGGGTATAAAGGTTTTTCTGCACATTAAGGGGTAGATTTACTAAATTTGTGTGAAGGATTTGAAATTCGATTGATCGTTAATGAATATTTGAATTAGAATTTTCGAATAACTTTTTTGGGCACTTCGACCATCGAATTTAAAAAATTCGATCGATTGGAATGATTTGAATAAAAATCTATTCAATCATTTGACCATTCAATGGTCGAATTACTTGCCCTTTAAATTTTTATTCAAATCCCTAGTTCGCCAGATTAGACCTACCAAATTGCTGTATAACACTATGGGAAGCTCCCATAGGGTTTTTTCAGCTTTTTAAGATTGAATGAAAAAAATTATATGGAATGGTTAAAATAATTTTTAACGATTTTTTCATTCCACCGAATTTTTACTATTCGATTGTTCGATTAGTCGAATAGCGTTAAAATCCTTCGAATTCGAAGTATTGTATTTATATTAAAATTCGATGGTAGAATTCGAGGGTTTGTTTAACCCTCGAATTCGACCCTTGAAAAATCTGCCCCTTATTGTTATCCTGATGAAGGGTGGGTAACCCCCCTGAAACATTGATCCTGTGGTGGCAAAAAAAGGGGATAATCCCCAGCTGCAAAAGCGTGTGTGTGCGGTTCAGTTTTCTCTACATTGCTGTTATCTAATCCTTTGACACATTTATCTTAGGTAAACATAAATAAGAATCAAATTTTCCTCCCAGTTGAATGTTGCCTTGAGAAGTTCTCTGAAAGATGAAGGGCTGAGGTCCCATGTCAAAGTTAGAAACAACCATTCACACATTTGGAATACTTATAAAAATTGACCAGTTCTCTCATTTTACTGAAATACAAATTTGAGATCAGGCACCTTGCTGGACATTCGCTTTTTGTTGCCCTATCATATTGTACATATTGTCCTTCTAAAAGATAGATCATTCTCCCAAGATTCAGTTTTTAAGTTTTTAAAGACTAACTTCAAAAGACTAATTTTTTCACCATTTATTTCTCCTTCTTTTTAAGTAAATAAGATGTCCAGATCCTGATGATTAAAAAAAAGTAAAACAGGCTACAATCATCATCAGACCACCTAGGGTTGCCACCATTGCTGGGGCCAAAACTCAGACAAATAGGGTGAGCTGATGATGTTGGGGGTTGAGTAGTGACAATGGGGCATGGTTTTGGGTGGGCCAGTGATATTTGAGGGCTGGGTTGTGATAATGGGATTTTTTTTATATTTCATAACCCCGAAACCTGGACAGGATGTTTTGAAAAGGATGAGTATGTATCCACAAATTTGGAGTTTTGGGATAATTTGCAAATATCTTGCCCTGCACCAAGATTAAGGAAAAGTTGCATAACTGCAGTAAGTAATCATTCAGTGATTTAATTTTTCTAAATTGACCAAAAGTATATTCTGATTAGTTGCTACTGGAAACTACACACATGTAGATTTGCCCAGTGTTATTAAGTAAGCCCCGGTGCTTAGATTTCTGTAGTACATTCAGAAAGTTACTCTTCTTTGTTAAAACAAGTTTTCAGGCCATATGTGAAAGGAACAAGACCAAAAAAAATCCCACAATTCTTTCTCCACATCATGCATTTTTAAATAGTAATACACTTAATGTTTGGAATTGGAATGCCTTCATGCTATGAAATTGTAATACAGCTGCACCAGGTATAATGAGGTATCTCAAAAGGTGTTACTTGGGAAACAGATCCCATCATGTTTAAAATTGCTATAAACAAATGCTATTAAAATAAGATAAATCATTATAGAATCATTATAAAGATCACACCTGGATACAGATATGGAATCCATTATCCAGAAGGATTTTATTATGAAAAGGCCATCTCTTATACACTCCATTTTATCCAACTAATCCAAATTTTTAAAATGATTTCCTTTTTCTCTGTAATAATAAAACAGCGCCGTGTACTGGATCATAACAAATATATAATTAATCCTTATTGGAGGCAACACCAGCCTATTGCATTTATTCTATATATTGGATTTTATTTATTTCATGATTTTCTAGTAGACTTAAGGTATGAATATCCAAATTAAGAAAAGATTGTTATCCAGAAAACCTTAGGTCCCAAGCATTCTTGATATGTCCTTATGTGATGTCCTTATGTAAAGAAATATGATTTACATTAAAAGTCAATTTACTAACAATCAAATTAAAAATATCCCCTATTTTAAATCATGTTAAAGTTGAACCAAATCTTCAGTATGTTGAGTTACTGTGAGGATCAGCGCTTACCCTGGTGGTCTAGCGGTTGCCCCCCGAGCACGTGGGAGCGCCTGCCGTGCCTTTGGCGGGGACGCTCACCGCGTGCATCCTTCCCCCTTCCTCTGCCGGCTCCTTAGTGCGCGCCGCGCGCGCACTTCCCGGGTTTTGTTGGCGCATGCGCGCCGGCGTGATGACGTCACGCGCAATGGCGCGAAATTCGAATACTATTTAAAGGGGCTTTGTAGTGCAGAACTTTGCCCGTTGTTAGGTTCTATTTGTTAGTTCCTGGGTGTGTTTCCTAACTGATTCCTGATTGATCTACTGGTATTTGACCCTTGCTTTGCCTGACTATCCTGCTATTCTCCAATCCTGACCTTTGGCTTGTCTGATTATTTCTGTCCTCTGGTATCCTGACCTTTTGCCTGTCCCCTGACTACTCTACACTCTCTAATCCTGATCCTGGCCTGTCTGACTATTCTACGTAGCTTGTGCTGTTCCGGCCTGCCTATTCCGCTTGGTGGTATTCTTCAATCCAATTCCTTGGTGAGACGATCGTGCCCCTGTGCTAGCCAGAACCTTTGCTTTACACCTCTCGTTAAGTCCAGGTGGCATCTGAGTAAGCTGAGGGCTCCTCCCGAGGCCAAAGGCGGTCACTTAACTGGTGAAGCCGAGCTGAGACAAAGGTGTTTGGCAATTGTTCTGGTATTGGGTGCCGTTCGTGACAGTTACTAGTAATTAAAGTAATGATATCACTGGCCCAATCTTATGATACATGTGATTTTTCTTTATCTGTTATGCCCATTTGAAAAACTGGCATTTGAACCAGAAACTGGCATTTCTGGTGTCACTAACTAGGAAGCAAATTGCTAGACGAAGTCCATCAACGTATTGAATAGAAGTTTCAATAAAAATAGATGCATGCTTTTAGGTTATGGATTTTTTTTTCTATTCAGTTTCTGGAACAAGAAGAAAAATGTCAGATTATTTGATTTCCATCTCATGCCCAATAGACTTTGGGCTTCCAAAGCTGGGCAGTTGCTCCTTGTGATAAATGGGGCTTTTGGTAACGCGCTGCATTGCTTGCTCTGTAGGGTATCCTAACACAACAGGAACTCTGTAGAAATAAATTAAAAGAATCACTATTCTGAAATTCAAACCATATCCTACTGCTGGCTTTCACTGAAGCATTTTCAGGTTTGAGGGGTGGGACACTTTGAGCTCCTTTGCTAAGGTCTGGATGACTGCTCTCTAGGGGTTAATTACATATGCAGTACTGTAGACAAAATAGTAAGCCAAGCTATAAAGCTGCAGGGAGGGTTGCTTGTGAAATGTAATGGAGACACCACCTCCTCCTCCATTAAACTCTATTTATTCTATGAAACTGTGTTTGAGTTTTTTTCTCTTTAAGTGCCTCTGCATACAGTATGACTGTATTATAATTCATGAGAGATGAACCAGAGTTTCTTTGAACTGAACAGTATATTCATACTACTAGTTTTGCACACCATTTGAAACTTACTTTCTCCTCTAGCACCCTCTTTAGTTTAAGTTTTGGGGTCACTGTTCCATTCTTAACAAGGAACTGGTCACTGCTCCTATATGAACGATAAAAAAACAAGGGAAAGTTATGCTCACTACTCATTTAAAACCATTAGGCAGGGGTGCAATGAGGCTGTGACCACAAAATACATATAGACAAATACAAAAGGTCTTCTGCACTCAACCCATTATCAATATGTAACTCTTTTTTGGGCTATGTACAGCACAAAGGATTAAGTGTCCAGCTAGGGAAGGATAAGCATGGGTTACACTGCGACCTACACACAAGGGCAGGACCTTCGCCAGGTGGAAGATATCCTTTAGGAGGTAGTATAACTACAATACCCAGTCTCACTGTACAATTAAAGATGAAATGAGCGCCAGGAGGTTCTTTAAAACAAAAGGTGAACATTTATTAGCATAAATGCAATATCCCCAGGCTTGTACTGACACAGGAGCATCCATAGAGAGTAGCAGATGTTACACAGGAGAAGTAGAGATGTTAGCAGATTTCCATATACCACATCAGAGTGGAGATTATTCCTCAGAGTCCTGATAGACAAGGGTACATCAATTCCACTACAAAGTGCCTGTTGCTGTAATGTGACTGATTGGAACACCAGGTAAGGCCAGATAGCTGCTGCTAAGTCCTAGTCCTTATCACAATGATATCCCTGCACCAAAAGCAACATAGGGGAGCTTTGTAAGGAAGATCTCTTCCTGCTAACACTCCTCGTTGGAACACACACTGTTCATACTAAATACAGCTGACTATCTTTCTCTCTCTAGAGAGACTATTACAGTACTAACCTGCTCTTTCTATCCCTCGTTCACGGGGTGGCCTGGTCCCCGACTTGGATTACTAACAGTTGGAGGTCCTGTTAGGGCATGTAGCTTACTGGGGCCTTGTGTATCCCAGGCTCAATAAGCAACCAGCCTGTTCAGTACTAGCAGTCAAAGAGGAAGTGGCCACTTCTTTCCAGCACTATAAAGCTGTGTGGCAGGAAGTGGTCATAACACTCTTGGCTCTAAATTGGTTAGTAGTATACACTTGAAACATAAACTTCTGCCTAGTGACAGAGATCAGGGACTTAACTCCATAGGTGCCAGACAGAAACCTATGGGTCCCTACAAATATATTTAAGATATTGAGACATTTTGTGCATACAGCTACTAAAAAATACCTTACCCTTTAAACCAAACAGGTATTGTTTGTCCATATATTGCAATATATTTAAGCTGGCCAACTAAGTCAAAGTCATCCCATATCTTAAATATATTGATAATGGGTTGAGTGCAGAGAACTCTTGTATTTGCCTATATGTATTTTGTGTTCACAGCCTCATTGCACCCCCGCCTAATGGTTTTATATTTTATATGTCGGCAGAGAGAGAGATCTTTGCGTCTATGGGGAGCTTTACAGTCAGAGTTGACTGATTGGAAATGATTGGAAATGGTGCATGTCTTTAAAAAATTTACCTGATGAGACAATTTCTTTGGGACCTAGTGCCCATGACTGGGACTCACTTGACTGCAATCTTTTTTGAGCTGGAGACCCCTGCTGGGACCAGTTTCTACCAACCCTCTTTTAGGGTATCAGCTATAGAATGTAAAGGAATGTAAATACAGCAGACTTTGATCCAAAGGCACGGACACACACCTTTGGATCACTGCAGCATTTAAAAAACACCAGTATCTACGGACTTCAGAAGCACC
Source organism: Xenopus borealis (assembly GCA_024363595.1). Taxonomy (NCBI): domain Eukaryota; kingdom Metazoa; phylum Chordata; class Amphibia; order Anura; family Pipidae; genus Xenopus; species Xenopus borealis. The sequence continues at coordinate 19,664,611 of CM044447.1, read as the reverse complement.
AGATTCAGTAAAGTGGTCTAGCGTTATGTGCAATCTTCCATAATCATATTTAGCAAGAAAAAGTTGATTTGAACAAAAATCTACTGTTCTGATTAATATATATATACTCCCAAAAACAAATACTGTAGAGCTACATGGGAACCTCTTGGGAAATGCTTGGCAATATTCACTGTACTTCTGTAATGCATTTGCCTAGAACTGGACGTGCTATCTCAAATGCCAGGTCAGTCTGTGCTAGAATGTATCAGTTCACACATGGCTGGCACTGATGCCATTTTAGAATTTCAAATGTTGTTGCCTCTTATGGACAGTGATGGGCGAATTCTTAGCGAGTTCCCGCGATTCGCCGCTGGCGAATAAATTCGTGAAACGCCAGCGAAAATTAGCTCGCGTCGTTTTTGACGTGACGAAAATGAGGCGACGCATCGAAGTTAACGTGCCGCGATTCGTTTCGTGAATTTTTTCGCCAATTCCCGAATTTCATTGGAAATTCGCAAATTTTTCGGCGAAACGAAATGGGTTAGATTCGCCCATCACTACTTATGGACTTGAAATAGACAAAGACATTAACCTGCATTTTCTTGAAAATTTACAGTTGACTGTATTTTTCAGGTGTGGGATCCATTATCTGGAAACATGTTATCCAGAAATTATCATTTAAATAATGATCTCCTTTATCTCTGTAATATTAAAACAGTACCTTGTACCATTCCAAACTAAGATATTATTAATCTTTATTGGAGGCAAAACAGCCTATTGGGTTTATTTAATTTTTACATGATTTTATATGAATATCGAAATTATGGAAAGATATATTTTCTGAAAAACCTCAGCTTTCTGGATAACAGGTCCCATACCTGTACCAAGTCAAACAGGATTGGGTTAAGGAACTTGTTCATATGGTCTTCTACATGCTGAATAGGAGATGTAATGATGAGGTCAAAACCTATAAGGGAAATGGATTTCTATGAATTTTAATTTGGATATTTACAACTTCTGTGACAAACAATGGCAGAACTGGAGTCTGGCATCTGGAGTCTACTCCAGACAGGGCCACCATCAGGGGGGCACAGAGGGTACACTTTCACTCAGCCAGGGCCTGTAGGGGCCCTGCTGTGCTGCACTTTTAGAAACAGCTGGGCCCCCCTTGACAGTGCAAAAGCCATGTCGCCTCACATCTCCTGAAGTGCCGAACCGCCAAACAGCCGAATAGCCAAATAGCCAAACAGCCAAAGTCCCAAAGCCGACACAATATCCAAAGTTGAAGTCTTGAAGCAACGGAAAGACCCGAAGTCACGAAAACAGCAAAAATTAAAGTCCTGAAGTGGTGGAAAGACCCAAAGTCATGAAAACAGCCGAAACTGATGTCCTAAAGTGGCAGAAAGACTCAGAGTCACGAAAACAGTCCAGAAAAAGTCCAGAAGTGGCAAAAAAAACCTAAAGTAGTGAAAACAGCTGAAATTTAAGTCACAAAATTGAAGTCATGAAAGGAGGCGAAGTTGAAATCCTGAAGCCACGAGTTCAATTCTATGGAACACCAATGTGTGTTTTTTAAATTTAAATCTCCTCGCCACCAATGTATTATTTTAATACTCTATAGGCCCCTGGTGCCAATGTTTTTTAAAAATAAATTCTCTGAGGCCCCAATTTTTTTAACTTGCCAGGGGGGGCATTGGCTGATATATTTTTTTTTAGAAATATTCTCCGTGGGGCCCAAATTTTTTTTACTTGTAAGGAGGAGCCCTGGCACCAGTTTTTTTTTTTTTTAACTTTTATGGGGGCCCTGGAGCCAAACTCTTTGCAGGCTGGGAATTCTTGTAGCAACCTGGATCAGCAGATTAGATTCTGCTGAGCTCGTTAACTGGCCTGTGAGCTGATTGCACAAACCCACAAACCTTTACTGGTCTGCTGTCACAACATGAAAACTGAAAACTGGCCAGGAAATATAGGTATTTGTTCTGTATATTTGTTTTATAAATGTATAACAATATTTTACAAGAAAAGCAAGTTGGCCTGATGATTTCATTTAACAGGCATAGATCAGAAAGGCAGGCATTGATCAGAAACTGAGCTTTGTCCGTGTCTGATGAAAGTGGAATTACTGCAAGCTGTCTGTTAAATAGTAGGTAAGTGAATGACAATGAACTTCTGTTCAAAGCAGATTATACATTCTACTTAAGAAACTCAGCCATTAACTTATTCTGCATTGTGCCCCGCAATTAAGACATTAAAAAGGTTAAATAGTAGTGATGTGCAGGCCGGGCCGAATCCTGTGGGACTCATGGGTTCGAGCCAACTCCTGCACCAAATCTTTGGGTCGTGGCTGGGTCTGGGTCAAGCTCTTCTCCTGGTCTCCCTGCCCATGACCTAGCACTGCCAGCTTCCGGTGCCTAAATTTAAAGGCTCAAGCCCGCACCTATTGTGATGTCACTGTGGGGCAGGCAGGAGTGTATAAACATGGCTGCAACAGCGGGCCGGGCAGGGTGCAGATTGGGAGGAGGCGGGTTAGTGTCAGGTGCGGTTCAAGCTTTTCATGACCCGCACATCACTATTAAAGAGGCATAAAAAAACACACAGAGGTAATGAAATACAATTCACATTGTCTAGTAACCCTATAGCAACCTATAAGATGGTTGTTTTTAGCTGATGACCTGTAAATGCTACATGCTGATTGGTTACTAGACCAGTAGCCATCTTTGCACTGTAAACTACAACTGATGTTGTCAAACTTTAGCTCCTACTCTCCTCCAGTACAGACTAAAGGGAACAGGGATTTCCAGACAAGCATAGTGGAGAGAGGGAAGCCTTGATTGGGTTAGGCAGGGTAGAGGGAAAAAGGGGTTCAAATCTAGTAGTAGAAAGGGGGAGGGCTCACCAGGCAAGGAGAAGGAACAAGAGCTGGAACTGCTTAGTCTGCATTGATCAGTGGTAGGAGCAACATCCTGCCCTCCCTCTTGTTTCATGGTAAATCCCTGAATGTTTTGGTCATGGGGGTGCTTGCCAGAGTGGGGCAATGGGAAAGTATTCTCCCATTTTGTCAATTTCCCAGCTGCCCTGGTAATGAGACTTGTGCCAGCACTTTAGGAGGGAACTGCTTTCTGGCAGGTTGTTGTTTTTCCTTCTC
>CM044447.1:19639956-19652391 GCA_024363595.1 Xenopus borealis | reverse complement strand
AAACAATTATTTAGCTCTGGCTAATATATTGGCAGATTGGTTTAACTGTATATACCCCAACACAATCTAACAATGTTAATAAATAACCAGCTTACTATCTTCAAATCTGTTTAATTACAAGCAGTATATGTTTAACAAATGTAGAGCTTTTCTTTTGCACCTGGCAAAGTAGCAGTCTTTAGGTAATATAAATATATATTAAAATGAAAAAGCCTGCCCAAAATTAACTGCTCACAAATCTTCAAAAGGTGCTGAAAGCTGAATCTTCAGACATGTAAATTCTGCTGCAACAAATATCATAAAAATGTTTATTTTGGATAGTGGAAGAGTGAGGATAAATTACAAGAAACTAATAAAGCTTCACACGTAGAAAATATGGGAAGGAACCAGGGCTGCTATTAAGTAGGAAAAAATGGGAAGAAACCTCACACACGCACATACAGGCATTTTAAGTTAGGTTTCGAACTATGTGGCTTCTGCATATGTATTAGTTTTGAATATTTATACACATGAATTAAACAGAAATTTTAAGACCGATGAGAAACTGGTTCAATGCAAAAAAAATCTCATTGAGGTGCACTGTTCTGAAGTTGGTGCACTGTTCTCAAGTTACACTTTCAAAATTACTGCTTGTCATAATTTAATAATGATTGCTTTAATTAATTCTTGCTATACTTAAACACCCTATCTCCAGTAATTATTATGATCAAGGCAGGACCTGAACCTGTCACAAACAGGTATATAGTGACCTGGCCTGGACTGGGAGTCAAAATAGGCCCTGGAATTCCAAGTACACAGAGGCCCAAGGGGCAGATTTACTAACCAACGAAAATTCACTAGTGACTGCTTTGCACCCATTGCAACACTTCGCCAGGCGAAAATTCACTGGGACAACGCTAATTTTACTAAAATGCAAAGTTTTGTCCTGGCCGATGGATGCTGATGAATATTCTCTAGCGTTACTTTGGCAATGCGAGCAAATAAAAGTGAAGATGCCCTAATGTTCAATTCTGCCTAGCGCAAATTCATTAGATGTTTTGTGCTAAGGCTAATTTGCATACAGTGGGAAATTTAAAGTTGAATGGATGTCTGTTACATGTTGCATCAAATACATTACAAGGCAGATTTATTATTGGTCTAATTTCGAATAAAAAAAAAATTGAAATTCAACCATCGAACGATTTTAAAAATAAATCTGATTTTCCAGGACTAAGAACATTTTTCAGGGAAGCTTCCAGGAGGTCACCATGGGCTGCAATGACTATTCGGCAGCTTTAAGGTGGCAAATAGTTGAATTTGAATTCTTTTAAAGGGTCAGTACTTCGACATTCGAATTTTCAGTTTTTTTCAATTCAAATTGAATTTTGGGCTATTTGAAGTCAAAGTAGCCCAAAATGAATTTTAAAAATTCTAATTTCACTTCGAGCCTTAGGCGCACATTTACTTAAAGTTGAAGTAATTTGGGGCTACTTCAACTATCTAATAGCCCAAAATTCTATTTCAATTGAAACATTAGAAAATTCAAATTTCAAGTGCTGGCCCTTTTAAAAAAAAATTCAAATTCGACTATTTGCCACCTTAAAGCTGTCGTATTGCCATTGTAGCCTATATGGGACCTCCTGGAAGCTTCCCTGAAAAATTTTCTGGAAAATAGAATTTTCTTTTTAAAATTGTTAGAATCGATGCGATCGTTTGATTCAAGCTATTTTAATTTGATCAAAAATGGTAATTTTCGATCAAAAATTACCCCCAAAAAATTTGATGGTTTTAGATTTTGTTTTAATTCGAAATTTGACCAATAGTAAATTTGCCCCTTAGTAAATGTGCCCCTACATTTACACTGATAAGTTGATGCCAAGGGAACCGTAATAAAGTCAATAATAGTTGTAATAATGCCCTACACATGAGTCTACTGTAAAATAATGTTCCCATATGTTATAAAATATATGGGGGAACCGGTTACACAAAAATATTTTTTATGACTTTTGCAGCCTATCACCCTGAAAAAAGGAAAAGACCCAGCATTTTTTGGACTCACAGAATATGATGTAAGTAACAGAAGGTTTAGGAAGTTCTATGTACTCCATTGCACTTTGCCTGGTCTGAGCTGCTGAAGTCAAGTCTGGAGAAAGAAGTAAAGTTCAGTAATATCCGCATTTTTGGGAAATTGCTGAGTAGCGTCCATTCGCCAGAGCAAAAAGTCTCCTGGCACTAGAGAGCAAATCTCTTTTGCTAACGAATTGGCGCCTGTGCCTGTTAGTAATTCTGCGTAGTCCCTGTGAGCGGTAATGCTGGCAATCTTCGCCAGCATTAGCCACTTCACCCTTTAATAAATCTGCTTCTTAATAGTCTTCCACCAGTCCACTAAATAGTGACTGTCTATGGGACCTTACAGCAGCACCCACAGATTACCAGTTCAGACCTGATAGTGACAATACATTCAGCAGCCATTGAAAGCAAACACCATATGATTGTTAACCCCTCTTATTTCTTGCAGCCAAAACTGATCTTTTGTGCACAGTAACTTGAACACAATAGACCAAAATGGACGCATATTAGTGGCTGTATTGGGGCATCACATGACAAGTTGCATCCAACCTACTTGCAGACAATGCACCAAGGCAGATGCTGATTAGCATCCATTTGGGTGTGATTGCATTTGGGATTTTGGGGAAAAAATGGTTAAAAACATGACAACCTAAGACCAAAAAGTGTTCTTCGAACATTGTATTGTGATAAGGTACTGATTTATTTCTGCTCCACAATATGAATGAAATTCACTAAAGTGCGAAGAGGCTAACGATAGCGCTAATTCGCCAGCGTGATGTCATTTCGCAACTTCGCTAATTTACTAACACTGACTTTTCACTAGCGAAGTACAGTACATAGACTAACGCAACTTTGCACCCTTTGCAAAGTTGCGCACTGACGAAGGGTCGTACCAACGCTAGTTCACTAAGATGTCGATTTTACTGAACGTTACCTCTTGCGCTAGACTTTAATTTGCCAGGGTCAGACCTAGCAAAGTTCAATACAATAGATAGGATATTGAAAAAAATCTTGAATTTTTTTCTAAGTCCTTAAAAAACGCTGGCGTGTTTTACTTTTTTAATGGTGATAAGCTGAAAAAGACTGTAAATTTTTTTAGGGTACCCTCCTTGCCCCCTACATTTCCTGACATATGGCAACCCAACTATACAGGGGGCACGTGTAGGGCAATAGAACAACTTTATTTTAGTTATTGAAGGTTTCCTGGGCTTGGGTAGTGTAATGTAGTGGCTGCAGCATATACGTCTATTATACTTTAACTTCACACGTATGCAAATTAGGCATCACTAGCGTACATGCGGTTAGCCTGATGAAGTAATGGTAGCGCAACTTCTCTACCGTTTGCCTCCCTGAGTGCAACTCCACATTTTAGTGAATTTGTGTAGCGCTGGAAAAGCTACACTTGGTGAAGTGCGGCAAATGCTAGCGAAGCAAACACAGGTGCAACTACACAGGTTAGTGAATTTGCCCCTTAGAGTTTTTTGAAAGACAAAAAGAAAAACCATGAGTTTTTAGAGATTTGTGAAAAAACGAAATGGAAATGTAATTGTTATTAAATTGGCCCCTTATTCATTGACACATCTTGAAGCAGGGTTGGACTTGCCATTTCAGTACCAGCAGATCCAGCAATGGATTGCACTATTGTCTACCTAGCTAATTTCCTTGCAGCACTTTAGCTCCTTATTCAGGTGCTCTTTTAGCATTGGGCATCTTTGTGTCCTGTATGATTTACAGGAGAATATTGCTTTTTAGTGCCCCAGAAATGTTGATACTTCTGTATCTAATTTTTGCATTCTCTACTGTGAACCAGGTATGTGGACACAAGATAAAAGTCAGACTATTAAAGGATACAAAACAGAAAAACATTTTTAAAAAGGAAGGCAAAAAAGGGAGTGGCAATTACTGAAAAAAGGATAGGGATCACAGATACAACTAGAGAGAGATAGAAGAGACCAGGTTAGATCAAAAGTTTCTCTGACACAAGTGATGTCACAGTTATACAAAATATGTGACCCATATATTTAAGCTGTATAAAATAATTTACCATAACATTTCACTTTGATTGTTTGCTGTCAATCATAGTCAAGATGGGAAAATATTACCCCCTTCCTTTTGTTTTTGCATACAGGACTGCCTGGAGATTGTTCTTTCATTTCCCCACAGGCATTTAAAATACTAAAAAAGCAATGTTCAAAAAATCCCAAACCAGACAAATTTTTCATTCCTTTTATTTGGATAACATAGATCTCCTATTTCTATAAATGTCTTGCATATCCACACTTGCTTTGACAACTGAACGTGTTCTAAAAACTTACACACCCACGTAATATTTTACTTGAATCCAGGCCCACAGTCTGAAAGGTCTGAAGGAAGGTAGGCGTCTTGCTTGCTCCCTTACATTTTTTATGTTCAAGAGATTTGGCTCCCAGTGCTTATTTTTAATGCAGTGCTGTGTACACCCCTTATCTGCTGGAAATTCTGGTTTGCTACTACAAGTACAAATCAGAATTGGTAAGTGTGCTCTATAAAAGACTGTTAATTAATAATAGAAAGAGTTGTTTAAGAGTTTATACATTGAACTTTAAAGCAGAAATGACTGTCTGGCTCATGGCAGAGGCACCATGTGACTTTAAGTAGGTAATCTCCTGTGGTCAGGTATCAAAATAGTAATTGATATATGTAAAGGGCTTCACAAATCTACTATTGTATATTTTACAGGTATGGGACTTATCATCCAAAATGCCCAGGACCTAAAGTTTTCCAGATCTTCCCTCCATATATTAAGGGACCTATTTATCAACAATCTCATTTTGATGGTTTTAGTAGTTTTTGAAACGAAGAATAAACTCACAAATGCTTTGGAGGTTTTTTCTTTACTAAAGTTGAATTTTTTCTTGTTGAGGTTTTTTGGGGAAAACTTGAATTTTTAGAGAAAATAAAGGTCAAAATCCAAAGTCAAAAATCCACCATCTCAAAGTCAATGACAGATGTCCCTTTACAATTTAAAGTTATTGTGATCTGCACTGGGTTTCATCTGATAATTCATATAGTCCAGGGTTTTTGAGAGATAAAAATGAAACTATTCGGGTGTCAAATCTGAAAATTACGTATGATTGCAGTTTTTACATTATTTTATCAAGTCTTTTCTGACCCAACTTTTTTAGTTATTTTATTGATAAATAAGATAAAATCATGGATGATTTCATAAAACAATGAGATAAATTTGAGTTTTAGTAAATAAACTCCTAAAAATATGAATGTCACGAGATTGTGAAAAAATCCAAATAAAAAAGTATGAATGGAACATTTTACTGAACTCTTCTCTAAAAAATATGAATACCTTGAAAACCTCTAAAAAAAAATTTTTTTAGACAAACCCTAGTGAAAAAAATGTGAAAACTCTAAAAGATTTAAAATAGTTCAATAGGATCAGTTCAGCTCCCATTAACTTATATAGGACCTTGACAACTTTTACCTGGAAAAAGTTTGTATTAAAGGTTTTTCGTGGTTTTTCCACATTGGGCAGATTTATCAAGAGTTGAATTACGAAGTGAATACTTGACTAATCAAAGAGGTTTTTTGAATGAAAAGGTCCATTTTCATAAGAATTTGAATTGTTCGAACCATACAATTAAATTGTTCAAATCAAACAACTTGAATGATTTCCCTGAAAAAAAACTTCACCTTCTCAAAATTACCCAAAAGACTCCGTGTAGGTTATAGGAGGTCCCTCATAGGCTAAAACAGCAATTCGATTAGTTGAAGTTTTTTAAGAAACAGTACTTTGATATTCGAATAGTCGAATTTTTTAAATTTGAATCAAATTTTGGCCTATTCGATAGTGAAAGTACCCAAAAAATTTTTACTTTTCTTTTCGACCCTTGATTTAGAGCTTTTTTATAAAAAAAAGTTTTTTAGAGATTGGTGGAAAAAAATGAAATTCGATTGTTAGTAAAATTAAAATTAATTTAAACTTTAAAAAAAACAATAGGATTGTTGTTTACTAATAAGGATGAATTATTTCTTAGTTTAAGTATAGGCTACTGTTCTATTATTACAGGGAAAAAGAAAATCAATTTTAAAAATATTAATGATTTGATTAAAATGGAGTCTACGGGAGATGGCCTTCCCATAATTCAGAACTTTCTGGATAGCAGATTTCATACTGTGTGGAGTTAGTTCAGAACACTGCATACAGTATCTGTCTAAACAGAAAAAAATTAAAATATAATGTGATTTTATATTATGACACATTATCAGATCAGGAGTGTGTTTCCTTATAGTGAACCCATGTTTAGAAAGTCAACAATAAGGTATGTTTGAATGTCTGGAACCTAACTTTACACTTTGGTTAAAAGGCTAGTGTGGACCAAACCTGAGGAACCCAGCATGATTTGCTAGCATGTTTTATTAAAGAAACAGCAGGCTAGTCTCTGCATTGGATATTGTAACTGCATCGTGTTAGTATGCCCCTAAATTATGACATAAATTCCCTGCAAGTCTCATGTAACAGATTATTAGCATAGACTATGTTTAGAACTTTTCTAAAGAGCTGAAACCTTCCCATACAGACAAGAGGGTATTGGATAGGGGCCTAGTAAGAGATAAGTACTACCACTTATGAATAATGGATTATTTATTTTAAGCCCAGTCGCCTTCCCTTTCCTAATAAATAACCATGCTGATTAATCCTCATTATTAAACAGATTTCCTGTGCTAAGAAATGAATTATTTATTCCCTGGCCAAAATAAGGTGAGGGTATTTTTTCCCACTTCCTTTACAAGGGCTATTCTCATTTCCTTTGGTAATCAGAGATTTTCTTTTTGAATTATTAAATTATTTTGCATAATGAATATCTGAAACAAAAGTTGGATATTCTGTTATGTTTACTCTCCATTGTGGCATTACTCACACCCGCTTTTTTTAAACCATATTTGGACTCATTTTAAGATTACAAAAGCATTGTGCGGTATTAGATCTGTTATACAGAATGTTTGAAACCTAGGTTAATCCAAAATAATGGACCTTTTCATTATATGGATCTTCATACCTCAAGTCCACTAGAAAATAATGTAAGCATTGAATAAACCCAATAGGCTGGTTTTGCTTCCAATACAGAATAATTATATCTTAGTACAAAGTATAGTTTTTCAGAGAAAAAGGAAATTTACAAAACTTGGATTATTTGGATAAAATGGAGTCTATTGGAGATGTCCTTTCCATAATTTTGAGCTTTCTGGATAACTGGTTTCCAGATAACAGATCCCATTCCTGTACCTATATGGGGAACATGAAGAGACAATATAAGAAAGATATTTTATAGATGAGTTTTTGTTATAACAACGGTCAAGATAAAATCATAAATTATAGGTCTTTTGAGCTCATTTGCAAATGCAAGTGTGGATATGCAATGATGGATGCAATGATTGCATGCACTGGTGCCATTAATTTAAGGTACTTGCATATAAACATGCTCTTTGCAGTTGTGTTTGTACCAAGCTTAATTACATCTGTCTAATGGGACCCATTATCTGGAAACCCTTTATCCAGAAAGCTCCAAATTACAGAATGGTTGTCTCCCAGAGACTCCATTTTATCCAAATAATCCATATTTTTCTGTCATAATAAAACAGTACCTTGTACTTCATCCAAACTAAGATATAATTAATCCTTATTGGAAACAAGCCTATTGGGTTTATTTAATGTTTGCATGATATTCTAGTACATTTATTAAACAACAAATATTTCTGCTGGTCACTTTTTAAAGGGGAAAACTCGCATTTTTAGAGGGAAAAAAAGCTCTAATTTTAAGATATTTATTATACCCCAATGCTTAAAATACACCATCTCAAACCTGTCAAGGTCATGTAGAAGTCAATGGCAGATGTCCCTCAATTTTAAGCTTTAAAATTTTGTAGAAAAATTATTGATAAATGAGTTCAATTCATTTGGACAACTTTGTTTTAATAAAAAAAAAACATTTCAAGTTTTAGTAAATAACCCCCTTAATGTATGAAGATCCAAATTATGGAAAGATCCATAATCCAAAAAACCCCTGGTCCAAGCATTCATGATAACAGAGGCATGCGCCAAATTGGCTTGTGAATGGTTATTTTAAACCAGTGTTTCCCAAGAAAAGTGGAAAAATACAGATTGTCCATTCTACTTTTCCCTTTCACCAGCAATGACTAAAAAAGGCATTATTGAATTTATTTTCTTTAACTTGCAGTGGACTGGAGATCACCCCTATATTTGCTTAAAGATTTTACTGCAAATATTCCAATATTTATACACAAAGAAATGTGAAAAATATAACTATGTATAGTGCCATTTTTGGCCCACGCTGTACCATTTTCTATTGGTGTTTTGTTTTACAAAGTGGCATTACTTTTTCATACCTGCCTAAAAGTACATGGATACGACTTTCTAATTAACCTAATTGAGAAGGGGATTTTTTTTGCATGTAATTACAGGAGTGTGTGCTTTACCTTTGCTGCAAATTTTGTATGGAATGTATTCATGCTAAATATTCCCTTACAGTGGGCTGCGGAATGTTTATTTACACAGATGCTGTAAATTTCAAAATTTAAGGGGGGTTGCTGGTGCCAGCCCCTTTCCAATGGTAATTTGTGGTTTTTCAAACTTTAACTGGCCACAAAGAACCTTTAGAAATTGCTGGTCAGAGCTTAAATTCCCTTGATTCTCATGGAATAAATTGCAGAGTTCTGGGCCACAGGACCCAATAAATAATTGAACACATTTTGGAAATGAAAGAATACAAAAACAGTAGCCATTTCTTCTTTACTAAGTAATTGAGATTTGCGGCAATTCATGCAATTATAAAATAGGATTTGAATTTTACTAGCTGTTGGTTTAAGTTACAAATGTTAAAAAAGTAGCCATACATATTGATGAAATTGTTCCAATGTGTTCACCCAACTTTCAATTTACAGGGTTGTTTGGTAGTGCTTTCTGACATGCACAGAATAATACACACATAATACATACTAAATTAATAATACAAATTAAGCTAATTGTAAAAATGACATTTTCTGTTACATTTACTTACATATAAAATATTTTACTCTTAATATTTTATCTAATTCATCTAAAAATGAAAAAGTATTTGCTACAGAGATGTAAAAGTACATATACATATAAGTAAAAACTGATTGTTGCTCATTGCACATTCCCTGCCACAATCACTGAATCATGGAGGTGATAACTGTTATGTATTATGGCTATGATTCATAAAAGTCACGAAAAAAAATGTTTTTTGAACAGGTTATATAAGTGTATAATAAGGGGTCTATTTACTAAACTAAACCTAAAAACCTAAAACCCTAAAATTCAAGCTTTAGGGGAATTATGGGAGCTGTGTACTAAATTTAAGGGAAAATTTTGGGAAAAAAAGTGTGAAAAATTTGGGTTTCTGTTAGATTTTATTTTGTTTTTCCACAACATTATTACATTTTTTATTAACTAAAAAGATAAAATCGGGCATGGGAGTTTGGTCATGTTTTTTTTTAAAATATGGGATAATATGGGATAGTATATTACCCCCCAAGTGTAAAAACCTCAAAATATTCACCCCAGGTGTACTATTTACATGTGTACTTCATAATATTGGAGCATCACTTAATCCCCAGCCTAAAATGATTGATGGATCAACATTCTTAGTCTAGAAATTAAGACATCTGAATTCTTATACAATAGCTCAAGGTTTTGGCTCTTTGATATTGTGATAAAACAGGTAGTTTGCCACACTCCCATTACAGTGGAGATGAAAGTTCAAATAGATTTGTTTTGTAGGATAGGGAGTGAATTGTACATTTACAGTGCATATTTTCTAGAGATTCATCCAAGGAATGTTGTGTCTCCCTCACCCAGAATACAGCAGACAGACAAAGATATGATAAACACATTGTAGGTGCTTTGAGGTCAGGCACAAGGAACTGACAGCTTGGCAATTAAATCTAAAGGAATGATGGCTCAGAAGAATTGTGAACCTGGTGGACACCACACATTTCTAGCTGTAAAACATTCTTCATGTTGAACTGACATTTGTGAGAGAGGTCGGAGGTTAGCCAAGGCATATAGTGCATTACATTTGTGCATAGACATTAAAGTCAGTTTTCTCACCAAACTAACCTGTTTTTCTACCTGCTATATAATCTTATGCTTCGGAACAGAATTAAACGAGTGTTGAGCTAATGGTGTGCCCTCCTGTATGGGATAGTCACCTTATTATAAAATTAAGCACATCAATGTATTCTGTAAAAGACAATGTGAAAGAAGATTATAATTATTATTATTATTATTATTGCAATGGAAATAACTGAGCTTTTGGATAAATCAGCAGTCGTCATTTGGCACTGGTACCTCAGCTTCTAAAAGGAATACACACAACCTCAAGTTCAAAATTTTCAAAATGATCAAACCATGGCAAATAACAATTCACTTTTTTTTCTGGACTGGTACCATTATAAATAGAGAAAGCAAATATCTCATTGGCTACATTGTTTCAGTGCCTGAGCAAACTGGGGGAGGTATGCTGGTTTACTAATTTAGGAGGTTAAATTTGCAAAAGAGACTTGTTGTCCCCTATTAATGTTGTTGGTGCAACTCAAACTATAGCAGTGAAAGATAGTATTCAATATATATGTAGCTGTGGGGCCTGTTTTCCAGAATACTTGTGGCCTGGGGTTTTCCAGATAATGGATATTTCTGTAATTTGGATCTTCATACCTTGTCTTCTAGGAAATCATGTAAACATTAAATAAGCCTAATAGGCTGGTTTTGCTTCAAATAAGCATTAATTATATCTTAATTTGAATCAAGTACAAGGTACTGTTTTATTATTGCAGTGAAAAAGGAAATTGTTTTTCAAAATTTTGATTATTTGGATAAATGGAATCTACGGGAAAAAACCTTTCCAAAATTCAGAGCTTTCTGTATAATGGGTAACAGGATAAAGTATCTGATAGCTGTATTAATATTTTAATGCATTTCTTTTTATTTTTCCTTTATTTCATTTATATCAAGTAAAAAAACATAAATCGTATATCCTTGAAGCTGCACAAAATGTATGTCTGTTTGTCTGAATTAAATGCAATGTATTTGTTTTATCTACAGTCAGTCAGAAAGACATCAGTTATCAGTCTTCCATACAAGGTATTATAATTGCCCACTAAAAAATGCATGCAAAATATGAACTCTGTCCCCAAATAACCCCATACTAAATTATTTAAAGCAGCCTTCACAGGATTCCTAATAAAAAAGGTAAAACAAAGTAAATCATTGAAATTTTACTTTGATCTAGCGTTTATCTGTGTTAAAGGGAAAAACTCCTTCGACAGTTAACTCATTACTACAGAATTTCCCACTCTCCCCACTGATAACATTCCAAAATGGAACAGTCGTATATTCCACTATAATCTGCAAAGCACTAAATAAAGGCAATGATTTCTTGTGACTTTTATTACAGTACCTGTCAAAGATAGAAAATAACTAGATATTTCTAAATCATCATGGAACTCCCACATGGACTAAGACAGGATAAATGTCATCCATCTATCTGTCATGACCAAGTTAATGTTGTAGCATCATTCTTAGAGGCAAATGTGTGTAGGTCTAAGATTGAGAAATTGCCCAAATAGAGCATGTGTTTAGAATTAACAATTCTCTATGGCTTTTCACATTTCTAGATTATATTGCAAATAATTAATTCCCTTTTAATTCTAGTTGCCAAAGTTTCCAAAGTCTTTTCCCCCTATTTCTAAATTTCTCCAAGATTTTGTATATTCATTGAACATAAATGGTAGAATGTATTTTTTAGTAAATCTGCCTCCTCTACTCACCCTCCCAATAAAAGGGGTTTTGGATTGTTTGGGCATGCAAAATTGCAAACATTGTCATTGCAAATAGAGGTCATTTTGACCAAAGGTGCTGTATGTGCTTCTTAACAAATAAAGTGCCTTTTTTGGAGCTCAGGTCTCATAAGGCTATATAATATGTAGGAGATCCATACAAGGCCTCTGATGGAGCCTCACTTGATGCCCGTCATTCCTTAAATCAAGCCCTGGGAGATTTTTGAGAAGGCTGTGGGTTAAGGGTCAGAGGGATTGCTCTGATTTATCAGCCTGCTGTTTATTTTCACACTGAATTAGTTGATGTATAATAACAAACAGGACCTTGGAGCTATGCCAAGAAATCCATTTCTTGGGTTGGGTGGTGGCCACGTATATTTGGAATGCCTTAGGCCCTAACTCATATTTTCCATGGCCTGGTTGTCCTATGAGACATACTCTGGCTCAAGCATTTGCTTCCTAATCTGGTCAAACTATTATCAAATTCAGCTGCTTTAAAAAAAAAAAAAAAAAAAA
>CM044447.1:19607214-19621434 GCA_024363595.1 Xenopus borealis | reverse complement strand
TTATGGTTTTTACTGATCATAAAAATATATTGTACATTGATTCTGCAAAGCTCTTGAATCCCCGACAGGCCAGGGGGGCACTGTTTTTTACTTGCTTCAATTTTGTTTTAACATACAGGCCTTGGGAAAAGAATGCAACAGCTGATGCCCTTTCTAGAAGTTTTGTCTCCAGTCCTAAAATAGAGACTGAACCAGATTCTATTGTGTCCAAGGAAATGATTGTGGCAGTCCTGAGTCTAGATCTGTTTTCCTCCTTATCTAAGGCTTATGTCATTCCCCTTCAAATGTGCCTCAAGGCACATTTGTTCCAGAAAACCCTTGTGAGGCAGTATTTCTGGAAACTCAAGATTCTAAGATCCAGGCTATAGTAAGACCTGTTCTCATCTATCCTGTACACTCTGGAGGCCAACATTGAGACATGATGTTGGTAAATATATTGATTCTTGCCCAGTTTGTCAACCCTCTAAACTGTACAGGTCCTTATCAAATATTCCCCTTTCCACCCTCCTGTCTGCCAAATCCCTTGCCTAACTCTTCATGGTTAATATATTTACATTTCATGGGGCTCCAATGAACATGGATAGGGGGGTTCAATTTGTATCAAAATTTTGGCAGGTGTTTCTCTCTTATGGGTATTGATTTGTCTTTTTCCTCTGCATCCATCCACAAACAAACAAAGTTTAAGTAAGTCAGCCCCTAAATGTCCCATTGGTTACCAAAATGGGTTGGCTTTTTCTTGGTAAGGTCTTCTTGGTAGGATGTATGCATTGCCTTGGCTGAGAGGGCTCAGTATAAAGACACCTTAAAATTCAAGTAAGAATGACATTTTTTCTTAGATACTCTTGAGATGATGTGTGGACATGCTGTCAAAGACGCTTTAGATCTATGGCTGAATTGTAAGTAAGGTAATGTTTTCATATAATTGTTATGAGCTAAGAGGTACCATAACTGGGTGAAATGTTAAACATCAAAGCAATGCTTAAAACAAAAATAGTAGAAAAACAGTGCTTTAAAAGTCACCGTATTATATAAAATATATACTAAGAAAACAGTGATAAAGCATTGAGCTAATTCCTATTATGCAGGTGGGATCCAAACTACCAGAGTAGCATTTCCCAGTTTTTACAGGGACCCCTCCCTTTTAATGTCTCTAGTGTATGACTGCACTGTCTGGAAAACAGCATTTCATACAGTACATTGCTAGGCAAGGCTAATGGAAGGAAAACACTTAAACATATGTCATTCAACAGAACGCAAATTTTTACCCTTAAAATAGAATACTGCTTTCTGAGAGCTATATAGTTAGCATGCAGAGAAGGCTTTCACATTTGATATTCTATTGGTAGGAAATATTGGATACATTTAATCATTAATGGGCCAATTTCTTAACATCAGGATTTCTATTTTTTTCAATTTTTTTTTTAAACATTTCTATTTTTTAAAATTTCTCTAAACCTCTAAAATTTTTAGATTGATTAAGTGTAAAAACAATGAAAACCTAATAACATAATAAAATTCTTCTTAGACTTAGAGGACTTTTAGAAGCTTTTTGGGGTTTTTCTATTGCCCAAAAAACACATTTTTCGATATTTTTTAGTGCATAGTTCAGCACTTTTTTCCATTCATACTTTTTATATTTGGATACTTAAATAACTTTCAAGATTTAAGAGAAGATTACTTTGTTTAAAAAGTTTCAAAATGTTTCTTTGTTTCAACAGTGAGAAAAAGTTGAGTTTTAGTAAATACCCCCCTAAATTTAGGTTTATCATCTATTCTTTTTTGGTAGGCTTGTTGAATAAGGACAAAGTTGGGATTGTGATCTCAGCCTGGTAATTATAGGTCAATAATTCTGACATCCTTGGTGAGCAAATTATTTAGGCCTGTTAAGGGATGACATTCAACATTTTGTCCTAGTGAATGGCATCATTAGCAGCAATCAGCACAGCTGTATGAAGGATAGATCATGTCTGACACATTTGATTGCTTTTTATGATGAGGTAAGTATGATGCTGGACAGCGGGGGAGCTGTAGATCTATTTGAATTTGACAAAGTGCCCCACAAATGAATGCTTTTTAAACTAAGGTATGTTGGGCTTGATGAAGTTGTTTACACATGGATAGGACTGGGTATAGATGGTGGTTGTTGTATATTCTCTGTTTGGAGAAAGGATGCCATCTTTTGGTTGCATTAAAGCCAGGTTTACTGCTAAACAGACCCACCGATATGCTGCCAGTCCTCACAGGGGCTACCAAAAAGCCAATCACAGCCCTGGTTTGCCATCTCCCATTTACTTTTTTCATGCTTCTGTTGCTCCCCAACTCCTTTTACATTTTTATGTGGTTAATGGGTGAAAAAGGTTGGGGACCCCTGCTTTAGTGGTATTCATAGAAGGAATAGACCACCTAGGAGTTTCTGTCCTGAAGTGTCTTACTCTTCATCTAATATTTCCAATCCAATAGCAATTAATTTCGATCTTGTAAAACATCACCTGTACTTGATTTACTGTTGTAAAGCACTTGAAGTCCCTCTAGAAGAGCCTTTATCACACTGTACCCTTGTGGCTCATCACATAATTTGAGGTTGAAGTTGATGATTTCATTTTGACATTGAGGATTTGATGAATTGAGGGCTTTTGATGATTTACTGTTGTAAATCAATTTAAGTCTCTCTAGAAGAGCCATTGTTACACTTTATTCTTATAGCCCACTACATAATTGATGTTAAAGTTCCAATAACACAAATATTAGACAAAGCGATCAAAAGTATTTGGTTCATTTGAAAAGGTTCCTTGACAGTTCCTAGGGTGGAGCATACTAGTGCCCGGGCCTACTGAAAGATTCTCTGGTGTCTGGGAGGCAATTCTGGGCCAGAGAAAAATGTTATATAGGAGTACCTTTAGAAGTAGGTTTAAGAAAAATTAATCAATGTATGGACCAGATGATTCACAAGCAAATGGCAAGCGAAAACATAAGGCCTTTCTACCTTTTACAACATAAAACACTTTAAACTTTTAAATTCTTCTGTTCACAATTTACCAGTTTATTGTCCCTTCATGTGCACCTATGCAATTCCTGTAATAGACTTCATATTATTTTTCTTACATATAATATAACACAGGGCCACTGTGCTGCTCTGACACACCAGTCACATTAAATACACAAATGAAGGGCCGTTCCTTATATAATGTATTTAAAGTCTATGACATGGCGAAAAATTGCAGACTTGACTGGAAGCCAGGTACAGGTTAAAATGCTTACAGACACCTGTTAAACTGCCTTTACTCAAGCTTGTTACATGCAGCAATCCCATTAAACTTAATTTAGCCCTTGATTCTTAGATATTTGTTATTACCTCATTATTAAGTCATTGACACTGGACCTTTTAACTCTCTCTTGACACATATATTCTAGTACAGCTCTATTCCTCTGCAAAATATCTTTAATGAATAACTGAGAGAACACAATTCATAGAAATATATGCACACTATATTAGGGCTCATTTACAGTATGACTGCAAAAACAGTGAGCAAAGTGCAATTTTTGATTGTAGCGAGGGGCGAATAAATTCGCAGCCAGCAAATAAATTTGCAAAAGTGAGCCAAAAATTTCGGTAGTAAAAATCCACTGCAACAAAACTCATGTCAAAATTTTCACACATCAAAATTGTTTTGGCGCCCATTGACAATACGTTTCATGAATTTTTCACTGTTTCTTGAATTTTGCTGTAAATTTTATTTGCACATGACTATTTGAGGGCAATTGGCTTGTTTCCCATAATGTCATCCCCAGTATTCCACCAGGGTGCATTGCATGTGGTGCAGCTGTGCTTGGACTTTGACTTAAAATGGACATGAACGTTTTCAAAAAATGGTTGCAGTAATTTGGAGATTTACATGTGCACCCAATACTTTAGATGTAATTGTGCTCTGCCTTTTGACACAGGATGCATTGGGAACCCTAGAGCTACCACCTTGTCTAGATGTGGAATTCTTGCCTTCATAACCACACAACTGAGGGGTTACCTGCAGTGCCACCCTTAGAATCAGCCTCAGATGAGCATATGATATACAGTTCCAATGAAATTTGCAATTAATGAAATTTGCAGACATTCTACCATTACAGCTGCAACAAAAGTTACAAGTATGGTTATATAGGACTGTAAAGCCCGTATAGTGGTGGATGTAATGCTGCTTCCTTGTTTGGTCTGAAAAAGTGCAACCCCCTGTGATGTCACTTCCCTAACAGTGCTCCAGAAAGCCCCACCCTCGCACCACAGCAGGACAAATCTGCTGTGGACAGCTTTCTACACCCATTTAAGGCTCCTTCCTTCAAGGATAGTATCGGAAGAACCTAATCCCAGTAATGGACAACCTATCTATCTGGATTCTTGAGGGACTGTAAGCAGTTAAATATACAGTATCATGTGATATGTTATTCTATGACATTAGAAAGTAAAATAAAAATCATATATTAAAGCATTCAAACTAAAGTTAGGCTAAATTATTTCAAAACAGGAATACCAAGCAAGGAAAGAGATATATCCTTAGCTAAAACAAACTATAATTGCATGATACTAAATTGCTCCAGTTTGGCAACCCCTAGCTCCCAATCAGACATTTGCTTTAGATAATCGTAATGGCACCAGATGATCAAAGCTAATTGCTTGTTTATTGTGTTGGGTCATTGCACTGGATAACGTTGCACAATGCTTGTAAATGCATCCAATGTTCTGTTCAGCCCTTCACAAAACTACAGGAATATCTGCATGCATTACCACAACATAGACTGGGGAGCAAGAGTTAACAGAATGCTTAATGCTGCTGACATCACAGCAATAGGCATTGGGGCCTGGAATTAACTACGTTAAAAAAAGAAATAACATAACAAAGAAAAGTGGTACTGACGTGAGGAAATTTCTCGGCGGTTTGGGCTGTTCCAGATGTAAAAATCGGCCAAGATGAAATTTAATATGATGTTGACTGCTTGGTTTATAAATGACATATTGCAGCAGGTCTGAAGTATTTGTTTGGTTAAGCTTACGGTAACTTGCTAAGTTTTCTTTTCTGAAATTATGATGTACCTCCCCTACCTCCAGGATGCAGGGTTTAAGGACAAATAACCTCTTCTTTGCCAGAAGGACTAGAAAATTTCAAAAAGCCATTAAAGTCTTTCTGCGTCTTTTTTGGATGTTGAATTTGCTACCTGCTTTCTTCCTGACTTCTTTATATCAACAAGTAGCAGTAGATTCATTCTCTTGAACCTATAACCACTGCTTATGTCTGATGAAGCAAAGTACCCAATACAGAGTAGGTTTGTAGTTAATAATGGGTCAGGACTCAGGTCTTTGCTGCAAAAAATCTGAGTGCTTTATTTTATCACGACATGTTTCGAGCCAAGCTCTTTCTCAAGTGTGAGTATTCCTGACTTTGTGGTGGTAGACATTCTTGGTTGCTCTGGCACCAGCTAAGTCTAATCTCTGTTACTGCCTTATAGTAGAGGTCTGGAATAATGATTGATACAGGTTCTGAATGGATAAGAAACCTGTGCTAGTCTGACTTTGTTTTGTGACATTGAGGCTTGATAAAGGGGTCAAAACCTTGCCCTTTTGTTATGTATATTTGGGCTTCAATAAACCATCGCTTGGACACTTATTGCAATTGAAAGATGAGCATCTGGATTTTTTGCAATTGAAGGACCAGTCATGAGTGAATTTGTCCTGAATCTTTTGCGAATTTCCCGAAAATTTTTCGTCGACTGTTCAGATGCCGGCGACAATTTACTGTACTTTAATCAATGGGCACATGGTAAACAATCACTGACGTCAAACTTTTTTTCAAATAATTAAAATTATAATTAATAATAATTAAATAAAATTATTCGCCTGTCACTAATAAGGACAGACATAGAAATCCAACTGGTAATAGAGTAAATGATAAAAATGGGAATGTATTGACATTGGCATTTACAACATTTGTTACAGGTCAAGTAACACATTCCAACCAGTCAGAAGCACACATGTAATGGACTATTGTTTGAAATTAATTTAAACATCTAATAGGATGCAGTGGAATACCAGACCGGGAGCACACTTTGTACATGTTCATAGAGCAGAAAACTTCCAAGGACTTTTCTGACACCCCAATATCAACAAAAGCAACTACTGCAAATGTGATTCTTTGCAAAACTTTTCATCAAATGTAAACTATTGCCTGAACCCCAGCCATAGTGTTCTTTAGAAATGGGAACTTGAAATGTACCTTATTATTACTTGTTATAGGGTAAACAAAAATAATATTAAGGTACATGCTAGCTTTGCGTGATTTCCTCTGATTTGGGGCTCAGTGGTACATTTCTTTGTAACTTTCTCAGACAGTCAGTATGGTTTTATTGGCTGAAGAGCTGATATTCAATTTAAAAATGTTTCTTGCCAACCAGCTATGATTTTTTTTTCAACAAAATTTGTTGATTTTCTATGCTTGTGCTTCTTGAAGGTAGGAATAAAAAGGTGATTGGAAGTGGTTCTAAATACCTGATCAAACTCATTTCAAAGCAGAATCATTGGCAAGCCATTTCCCATTACAATTAATACACCAGGTCATTCAGCGCCTCTGCTATACTGTTTCATGTTTTCAAAACCATAAGTAGCACATTAGCTAATGTCCAAAATAATGAGTAAAATTGCCTTAAAATTGCATTTCCGGGATTTCCCCATCCTTAGGTGCTTAGGTTCTATGGTAGTCAGGTGATGGTTTAGTTCTGCATTCTCAAATAAGTTTAAAACCCACCTTCTCCACTGAAATAAATTAGGGGGAGACTAAAGGTCGAATTTTAGTAATATTAAAGCTTTTTGAAACCATGAAACCATCTCTAATAAAAATTTAAATTTTTCAGACAATTACTAGTGAAAAAATTTCTGAAAACCTAGAAAAAAAGCCAAAATAGGCTTAGGGCAGCTTCCTTTGACTATGGGATTTTGACTACTTTTACTTGGTGCAATTTTGTATTAGTGTTACTTGCAGTTTTTATACTTAAAATTTGTAGTGGGTAATTTACTAAAACTTACATTAATCTAATCTTTTTTTTTTAAACAAAGTTGACCAAACTTACATCCACAAATTGAACTCATTTATCAATCTTTCTTCTCGAAACAGAGTGAGAAAAACGTTCAACTATACAATCATACGACTGATGTTCAGAAAACTCAATTTTATCGAATTGCCACTGCAAAAACTTGACATTACTGGATTATTGGACAAAAACCTTGATTTATCAGATTATCCAGCGCAGATCACAATGTCATGAAACAACATCACGGACATCTGCCATTGACTTCTAAATGACCTAGACAGATTCGGATTTTTAATGGGTTTTTTTTTTTGTTTAAAAATCTGAGTTTTCCCCTTTAAAATCTGGACCAGAAAAATTTGAGGTTTAATAAATGGGCCCCTTAGAATTTAAGAGGAATAAGAAAAACCCTCACTCATTTACATGGTTAATGAAAAATAGAAAATCAGCCCCTTAATCTACAGTAAATTCCAGAGAAGAAGGCAAGAGATGTCTGTCTATCAAATACATCCTTGAATTAGGCAGGAAACCCAACTCAAAACAAAGGATGTGATCCCAAAATTAAATACAACCTTGTTATCAACCAAACTAAAATTAGGAATGAAAGGGATGTGATATCTGCAGAGCAGGCAGCTGGAAAACAAATCAGAAGAGGTGCCATCAACATCCCACTGACTTGCACAAACACAAAATAAATAAAAGATATGTTAAGAGCTGCAAGTGTGCCACTCACTCACAAGAAAGTGGACCCAAAATATTTTGTAAGGCAGAAAGCTGTCATGCTAGAAGATACACATTAGTTGACATGCATTTGCAATCCAAAGGTCAAACATTGTAGATGATGCTTTATATCTGCTGTTGCTGCTACATTTTCATTCCCTCATATAGGAAATCAGAGGAAGAACTTATTCCTGCAATTTTCCATCACCAATATTGCAACATACTCCTAACTCAGCTCTTGATTTGTGATGTGTGCATGGGGAAAAGATAATCCCATTTATCTCACAAGCATTAGACAAATATAAAGTAATGGCAGCTCAATATCTTATATGGAAACACTTCTTTGTCTACTCTGATAATATTAATTCATACATGAGTGTGAAACAACATCATAGTGTATAACTAAAACCATGTTCCATTATACCTAGAGGCCTATTTATAAATGGTCAAATTTTAGAGGTTCTTGAAACCGTGATTAAACTCTGTTTCTCTAAAACCATGAATGTCATGAAAGTTATTAAAAGATCCAAATATAAAAAGTACTAACAGAACAAAAACTATGGACAATGTTCAAAAAATTTTGGACAATTACAAATGAAAAAAAATATATAGAAACCATTCTAAAAGTCAGTGTGTTTTTACAGTTTTAGAGAAATACAAACCCTCCCACAAATTTTAAGAGAAAAACTACAATTAGTGAAAAAATAAAAATCTTAACTTTAGGAAATCGGTCCCTTAAAGGAAAACTATACCCCGAAAATTTATACTTGAGCAACAGTTTATATCTGTTATATACGTGACATATTTAAGAATCTTACCAGACTGGTATATATATTCAAGTAAGTATGTTTGTGTGCACCGTTGAATCATATGATCTCAGGAGGCTGCCCTTATTTTTTAAAATGGATATTTTCTATTTATGTACCCAATGGCACATGCTACAAAAAAAGTGTATTCTTATGAAAATGGTTTATTTACATGAAGCAGGGTTTTACATATGAGTTGTTTTATGCAATATCTTTTTATAGAGACCTACATTGTTTGGGGGTATAGTTTTCCATTAATGTTACTGTGATTTCAGAAATGCTAAATAAAACTGACCAGATGGCAGTTACACCATTCCATTTATCCATAGTATTGTAAGGAAAACTCACCCTGGTGGTCTAGTGGGCCGGCTGGGAACGCCTGCTCACCTTCAGTGGACATGCCCACCACACGGCTCCTCTGTTCCTGTAATGCCTTAATGCCAGTTTCTTAGGGCTCACACGACATGCACTTCCACATCTTCAAGGCGCTTTGACACTGGTGTGATGACAGCATGCAATGGCACCAAACTCAAATTATTTAAGGGATAACCTGTATTTTGCTCATTGTCCGTTATAGGTTAATCTAGTGTGAGTTTCATCTAGTGTGAGTTCCTGGGTACTTTCCTGATTAATTCTGTTATCTGATTCTGGTTATTGACTCCTACCTGTTTTGACTACTCTGATTTCTGCGATTCTGACCCCTGTCTGGTAATCAAGTATTCTCCACTCTGTAATCCGATCCGTGCCTGTTTGACCACTCTTGACTGATCTCCTGGTTTTGACCCTTGTCTATCTGACTTTGCTTGAATTCTGCCTGCACCGACCTGGCCTGTCTGACTACGCTTTTCATTTGTTCTTTGAACTGTGACCTTCTGCCCAAAAGACTTTGTTTAAACGATTGTGCCCCTCTGCTCATCCAGAACCCTTGCTTGGCTCCTCTCTTAATAAAACCTGGCAGCATCCAATTAGCCGAGGGCTCCCCCCAAGGTAAAAGGGGGCTGTTAGAGGTGGTAGCAAGAGCTGAGACCAGAGAGCCTAGCATTGGTTCTGAGTTCTGGATTCTGGGTGCTGACCATGACAAGTATGAAGTGATTTGATATTTTTGTAATACAAACTTATGGTTCCTGTTTTAGAAAATGCCTACCTCATTATAGTGATCAAAGTATCAATGTACATTATATCTGCCATACTTGTCCCAAATGTTAGTGGGCCATTCTGTTATGGTGTCAGAAGAATTAACTTGACTTTGTTTTTTTTCTTATATAAAATGAATTGAAACTTATCTATTTGTGGGAAAACCCTACTGTGAAAACAACTCTCTCTGTCTCAACGTTTATCTAAACATTTATTTTTGCACACATTTTCTGTTGAGTGTGGTACTATGTTACATATATATATATATATATATATATATATATATTATACATACAAATGAGGAATAAAATCCACATCTCAATGTAACAATATAATCTTCCGTTATGACTATTCCATTCTTTTTTTTTTTCGTTATTTTTTTCAGGATACAGGGCTGTTAATGGCCACTTTGTAAAACTTTGCATTCATGGTTAGATTTAAATCTCTAGATCTAAATCTCTCCCTTGTGATGACTGAGCATTTAATCTAACTAATTCTGCACTAGAAGATAGATAGTGTGTCTGTTAGTAAGAAGAATCTATTCCCAATTTGTATGGTCACTTGGAGGTACATCCTCAGAGAGAGTATCATACTATACAGTAGGAGGCACGTATTAGCTATGTAAAGGAAATAGAGGGATGAAAGAAAGTGAAAAAAGGTCTCAAAGGGAATTGACTATTCGTAAAAAAGGCTTTAGGGAGGCACATTCTCAGTATACTGTATATTCATACATCCATGCTTTTTATAGTATAAGCTTAGTTGGGCCCATCTGTCAAATTTCCATCTGCTATACTGGAGGAAACACTGGCCAAAAACAGCATTGAGCAAGTGCTCAAATTAAATAGGACAGGGCAATGAAATTTTTTAACTTGACATTTTGGTAGACTCATTTACTTGTTTTTTTTAAGTAGTTTGGGTTTTTATGGCCAGATTTGTACCTAGAAGCTGAAAAAAGAAAGCTGAATAGAAAACATTTACATAAAACATGATGGCTTGATGGTATGTCCATTGAATATATGTTTCATTTATAACTCAGCTACATCTACACCAAGGGGCACATTTACTAAGGGTCGAAGTGAATATTCAAATTAAATTAAAATTTTTAAAATTCAGATTTAAAAGTAATTTTGGGCTACTTCAAATATCGAATAGCCCAAAATTCGATTTGAATAGAAAAAATGCAACAATTCGAATTTCGAAGTTACTGCCTCTTTAAAATCCTTCAAATTTGTCACTTTGCCACTTTAAAGCTGCCGAATTGCCATTTTAACCTATGGGGGACCTCCTAGAGCCTACCTTGAAATTTTTCCTGAGAATTTGAAGGATTTTGGTTGAAATCGTTCAAATCGAACGATGCATTCGAACTATTGAAACGCTTTCAATTAGATCAAAAACTGGCCTATTTGGTACATTTTCGATCATAAATGCCCCCCCCCAAAAAATGTGTTTTTTAACTTTGAATTTGCCCCTTAATGTTTCACTAATTTTGTTAAAAATAGTGATGGGTGAATAAATTTGACTGGCGAATTTCCAGGTTTCACTACCGGTGAACAAATTCGTGAAATTTTAAAATTTTTTTGGAAAAACTGTCTTAGGGATGGGATTGGGTTCCATGTTTAATTTCATCATTTCAGCAACAGTCTTATTTTAATGGTTTTATAGGATTTTGAAAACACGACTAAACTCAATTTTTCTAAAAGCACGAATGTCTTGAAATGTATTGTATAAGATCTCAATATAAAAAGCACTGAAAAAAATACAAATACTTCTAAAACATCTAAAAATTAAATTTTTTTTCAAGTGAAAAAAATTGAAACCCTCCAAAAGTTCAACTTAATTAAATATGGATCAGATCAGTGAAGCTTCTATTGACTTCTATAGGACCTTGACAACTTTTACCTGGCAAATTTTTGTATTAGATTTGTAAATCTTGAATGTTTAGAGCTTTTTAAAAAAAGTGGGAAAAAACATTTCATTGTAAGTAAATCAGCCCCCTAGGTTCAGAGTTACACTTAAACTTTTTACCAAGATTTAAACTGCCAGCCTTACAGTCATTTATTGATCAGAGTTGAATGAACCCCAGTTCTGGTATAAAATGTAATAAATAAAAAAATTCTCATTATACCCTCGTATTGTATTAAATAATCACCAATATGGGCAATGAACTCAAGCATTTCGACATTTTGCAGTGGGAAGTTAAAATATCAAGTAAATATAAGAACAAGTCTCCTGTTTATTAGCACGGTAATTCTATTTGTTCATTACATAGTTACATAGTTACATAGTTACATAGTTACATAGTTAAATTGAGTTGAAAAAAGAGTCCATCAAGTTCAACCCCTCCAAATTAAAAACCCAGCATACACACACACATCTCCACTCTTTCACACCTCCACTCTTTCACACAAATCATATATGCCCATAGCTATACTAACTGTAAAGTTTAATATCAAAATAGCCTTTGATATTATGTCTGTCCAAAAAATCATCCATTAGTATAGTATACCTTCAGTATAATCTCCTATAGTGATGGAGCAATCTTTAATGATGTATCAAAGTTTAATGTGGGGAACACGTTTAATCATGCACCAAACACATAGTTAAAGCTTGCTTTGGCTACAACTTCAATCAGGTTGTGCTCAGGAGACCCCTCTTGTTTAACTATACATAAACACCCAGGGGCCCATTTGGATTTCTATTTTTCACAATCACATTTTCTCTAAAAATGTGGTTTTCAATTTCTCTAAAACTCAAAAAATGTGATCTTTAAGTGTGAAAACCACGAAAAACTTGAATACAAACAGTGGCGTAACTACTCCCTGGTGGGCCCCGGTACAGGATGGGCACATGGGCCCCCAGTCAGGCCCTTACCTCTATAAATCGTATGCTGGAGTGTTGATGGCATATGTGCTGTAAAATCTCCGCCTAGATAACTGTCTGCCATAACCATTTTTGTGGCTCTGATGTGCCCCAAGGGGGTGGGGGCCCTGGTGCAATTGCACTCCCTGCACCCCTGGTAGTTACGCCACTGAATACAAAACTTAAAGCAGTCAAGGTCACATAGAAGTCAGTGGAGCTGCACGAATTTTTTAAGCTGTGCAGACTTTTATAGATTTTTAAATAACTCATATTTTTAGAGGTTTTAAAAGTATTCAGTGTTCCCCTGTTTTTTCCATTCATACTTTTTATATTCAGATCTTTTAATAACTTTCATGGCAGTCGTGGTTTTATAGAAATCGAGATTTAAAAAATCTCTAATTTTGACCTTTAATAAATGGGCTTCTTTGTGTCCCAGGTATCTTGCACAAAACTTCACAGTAGTGCACAGCAGTCTGCCTGACACATTCCTTGCTCCTCACTTAGCACTGAGGCTTAGCTAAAAATGTTTTTACAATATTCCCATAATTCATAAAAGACACCCCATCAAAATATTAGCAGACTCACTATACCTTAATCCTTGTCCGTTTCCAAAACTATCAACCAGTTAATAATTCAAGTTATTGGCCATTTTGCAACAATTTCTTTAATAGGGGGGATCTTCGGGAAATGTACTTTTGAGAAAGGGAAAAATGCTTGTCTTTTTATGAAATCAATTAAAGTAGCTAGTAAAATCAGGCCCAAATTGAGCTCATTTATGGAACTGTCCAGTCAGAAGAACAATAGTCAAAGAATAAAAGAGCTAAACCCAAAACAAATAGCAGTATAAACTAACATATTTGTCATGACTTAGGAAATGTTATGTGGAAAATGAATTTTTATCTTCTGCCAAGTTCTATCAAATTGCAGAGTATTAGACATTTTCATAAATGGAAACATGCAATAAACTGCTGTGTGTTAAGGCCAGTGGTTTCAGTATCTAAAAGCATGTGTATCCATGAGCACGATTTGATTTTCTTTTTATGAGGTTCACCCACCATCTGTAATTGGGAACATCATCTATTGTTATAAGCAGTCACTTTTTCTGAATTTCTCTGTACAAGAATGTGAAGCAGATGTAGAATCAGCTACAGTACAAGCTCCCATTTACTCCAGTGGTAAAATGCACTGGGAAACACCAATTCCTGGGGGGGTGACCAAAGAACCGCTCACAACCAAAGCTTGAGGAGAACTCGTAAGGCAGCAAAATATGAGCAGACAATGAGTGTGCAGTAACTCCAATAAACAGACGTAAATGCTTAGTTAGCAGCAGTGAAGCACAACTTCAGGATGACTCAGTAGGTCTCTTGTGATTTTGTGGTTTTAATATCACAGGAAATTATTATTGCTTGTTCCACATTGCCTTTATTTGATGTAAGAAGACGGAAGAGTGAACCCTGAATCATGTTCTTCAACATTGCTATTCTGCAACATGGTTTCCCGTTAACCCTATAAAATATTGTTAGTTTTTAAAAGTACTACTGAAAGTACAAAATTACGTCTCATGGGATGCTTAAAGTGGACCCGTCACCCCAAAAAAATATTCAAAATCTTTTTATAACATTAGTCAAGCAAAATG
>CM044447.1:19585004-19595830 GCA_024363595.1 Xenopus borealis | reverse complement strand
AATAAATTTGCCCACCCCTAAGCTGAACATTTCCCTGCTTAGCCACATCTTAAAAATAGTGATCCCCCTATGGAGAGGAGAAAGTGACACAGAAACACTACTATCACTGACTCTTTTTAGGGATTCTGTGGAGGCTCATTATGAGTCAATAAATAACTGGTTTTGTGCATGTCGGTGTGCTCAGCAATGCCACCCAGTCATCAAAACCAATAACAATAAATATATATAAAATAATTCTTATTTAGTGCTGTAAAAATCTGCAAATGCTGGCTTAAAAAATGATAAATCACATGGCATTGCAAACCAGCTTCTAGCTTATCTGTTGAGGTAGACTAAATGGGTAGCACTATGTACCTGGGTGAGCATTTTTAAGTGTTAGTGCCCCTCAAGTTAACTTTTAGGGCCCTATTAACTAACATTTCATATTTTTGCCCAGATTTTTAGAGGAAAAAAAATACTTGAACTTTTAGAAGTTTTAGAGATATAAATATTTTTTGCTGCTCGTTTTTTTATATTTGGATCTTTTAATAACTTTCATGGCATTATTGGTTGTTAGAGAAATAAAGTTTAATTGTGGTTTCATAAAAATACCACTGAAATTTCACCTTTAATAAATGGGCCTCTCAGTGACCTGTAGATAGCACCATTAAGACAATTTACCATTATACTTAGAGGCAGATTTATCAAAGGTCTAGTTGTGTTTTTCCAAAAAAATTGAGGGTATTAACAATTTTTGGGGGGTTTTGAAAAAAAAAATAGAATTTTTACAGATTTATTATACCCTAAAGCTGGACTCAAATCAATTTGAGTTTTTTTTTCAGTGGAAAACTCAATTCAGTTTTTCACTCCAAATTCAGTGATTTGAGTTTTTTTACTTCAAATTTTTTCATACATTATAAAACATTTGAGTTGTGAGTTCAAGTACAGGGCTCACGCTTCTGCCTATAACAGCCACTTCGGGAGGAGCCCTCCTCTACCAGGTCTTAAAATGAAAGAACCAAGAGTTCTGGATAGACAAGGGAACAGTAATTTATGACTGTAAGGACAGGTAAAGAGGAAGAGTAGTCAATGGGCAGGCCAAAGTCAATACCAATCAGACAGTGCAGTTCAGAATCAGGAGCCGGGGACGTAGGCGAAGACACAGGCCAGGCTCAAAAAACAATCAGTAACCCAGTACAAAGGCAGGATCCAAGAGGATGGTCAGTAACAGGCAAAGGTCGGTACATGCAGTGAACTAGCAGATGTCAGGGACAGGCAAGACACAAAGAACAGACAATCAGACTTGAATCACACACAGGAAATATACCTACATTGGGCAAGGAACAATTGGCCATGGCTCCTTTAAACATTTGAAATTTGTGCCAAGTGCGATTATGTCAAACTTTGTGCAAAAATATAATGTGATACTGCATTACTTTTTTCCCTGGGCGGATGTATATTTTTTCCTTTAAGGGAGCACCGGCCTAGTGGAAGACCTTTGGATCTATTGGAGCATTTGGATTCACAAGGGAAGGGGGTGACTAACATATTGGCTTTCCTTGTCCTTTAAACATGCTAGTATGCTTGTTTGGCAATCAACATGGATCCATGCAGTTTAGCTATCAACAAAGACAAGGCATGTTTTTACTGCTTTGCAAACAGCATAATAGATCACATGCCTGTAAAAACCATACAAATGAACACAGAAAAATTGCTTGAAAAGAGTGTGAATATGCATTTGTCAGAGTACTTCATGAAGATAGTTACCAACCAGATTTCTAGCTCGTTTGGGAAGCAGTCTGACTGCTGGCTATTAAACTGGATGAATCGTTAAGTTTTGCATGATTGCATAGGCAAATTCTGTAAAAATAAATCTTCACTAGTAAGACTACTAATTAACTCTCTAGTGTAAATATGCACACCTTGGGCAGTCATTACATTAAAAACCACAGGCAAAACCTTACACAGTGTTCTTTTAATTGTTTATGTTCTTTGCTGTAAATATGATACGCAAGGTGTTTTGATTTTTGGATGGAGAAATATACAATATAAAGCCTAACATTGTTATATTCAAGGGAATGTTCTGGAAACTGTAAATATGGCAATCTCTGGCTTCTGTTTCTTTGTGGGGTTAAGAGTGGACTGGGTATAATTTAGTACTTTAGAAAAATATATTTGCATGTAAAAATCCTCAGTTTTTTTTGATAGAAAACTGAAGTGTGGGGCAGGGTTCAAAGTCTGCCTTGTTTTTAAAAAAAATTGCTGCATGTCTCTATGCTCTAAAACAGAGCAGGGACCTTCACCCACCCATGAATATTGCACTATTTTAACAGCCCTGTATTCATGCGTGGCAGGCTAAGGGCTCTTACACAAGAGCATTTTTCCAGCATTTGGCGCCTACACGCTGTTGTGTGAGTACAGCCTCATTGAAAAGCATTGAGTGCGTCTATACCTGCGCTTCCCTGCGGCTGAACGCAGCAAAACGGAATGCAGGGAGTGCAGGTATAGATGCACTCAATGCTTTTCAATGAGGCTGTACTCACATAAGAGCGTGTAGGCGCTGAATGCTGGAAAAATGCAGCATGTTGCGTCTGAACCTGCGTTCGGCACCTACATGCGTTCGTGTGAGTACAGCCCATTGAAAAGCATTGAGTGCTTCTATACCTGCGCTTCCCTGCGGCTGAATGCAGCAAAACAGAATGCAGGGGAGCGCAGGTAAAAAAGCTCGTGTGTAAGAGCCCTTAAGGCGCTTAATCTTTCTCTCCCGTCTCACGCTTATTTAATTATTATTTATTTTGTCCTTCCTCTGTGTACTTTTCTGTACTGTAAAATTGTACTAGGGTGTCCAGGGCCCACCAGGGCTGTCATCATAAGGGCCCACTTCCCTCACTCATTTGCAAACACAGCCCCCAGCATGCAAAAAATCCCTCCCCAAAAGTCCAAATGCTTACCTGCTCTCTCCTCCAAAAATGTTGCTGCGATATGATGGGGAGTTGTGGGCTTCAGGAAGAGTGGGCTTGTATATTCTAACCAAGCAGAGGATATGGGTTGGTGGGGCCCATGAGGGCCAGGGCTCACAGGTGTTCTCCCAGTGCCCCCCCCCCCGGACCCATTTCAACCCTGCTAATATCCTTATATAAATAAACAGCAGGCTGCAGATTTTTAAATTTTTGTTCTCCATAACGTTCCAGTATGTTGAATATAGAATGCCTTCTTTTTATTGCCTCATAGACTAGAGTATAAAATTCTAAATTTCTTGGTCTTTATCCCCAGTGATTAGTACATAGCCCACAGTTCTTTTAAAAGTCTTTTTGCCTTTGCTAAGTCTTTATATTTACTCTATAAACATATGGCAGAGTGCCTTTTCAACTAAAGGTGGCCATAATTCGAAATTCGACCATGTGAATAGTGAGGGAAGTAAAATCCTTTGAATTCGAATATCAAATTTGAAGGATTTTACCGCTATTAGAATATTCAAACGATCGAATAGGAAAAATTTGAAAAATTATATCAATCGAATAAAACGTTCGAATCGATTTTAACCCTTTGATCGAATTTTTCCTATTCGATCACAAACAACTTTAAAACACCATTGGGAGCTTCCCATAGGGTTTTAAAGCAATTCGGTCGGTTCAATCTGGCGAACTGGCCTATCGAAAGTTTTTTTTTAAAGGGGAAGTACTTTGACCATCGAATATTCAAATATTCAAATACAATTTAATTTGATTATTCGAATCGGTCGAATATTGAGAATTCGATGGTCGAATATTGAAAATTCGATGGTCGAATTTGCCTCATTTGCATATTCGAAATCCAAATTAGAATCTTTTTAAAAATTTGATCGAATTTCGAATCCTTCATGTGAATTTGATAAATCTGCCCCTAACTATTCAGATCAAATAAAGTAGTAAAAGAACCAATCAGAGCTGGGCATAGACGCAAAGATCCGATTGTATGAATCATGATGCGATCGGACATCCCCATCTCCCGACCTGCCACTAATCTTCAGATTAAATAAAGTAGTAAAAGCACAGATCAGCAGATGTTCTGCCCCTGACAGGGATCATACGAAAGTTGTGTCCGACAAAACCTAGTGACAGTCTCCCACTGAAAATCGTACTATCGGCAATAGACACAGAGATATTATCGGCAGCAGACAGAAATTTTTTAACCTGTCTGATCGACCAAATGACCAATCGGCATGGAAAAACAAATGTCTGGGACACTCCACAGACGGTCCGAAAATTGTACGAATCTAGGATTTGTACGATCAGATCGTTGCGTCTATGGCCAGCTATAAGGATAAGGATTTTCTTGACTTGATTTTCCATAAAACCTTGAGTACCAGCGTAGATAAAAAATAAAAGGGGTGGATACAAAGGAAGGGTTTGTTTTAGGAATCTGATATTAAAGTAATAGCAATTAATGCTGTCACTCAGTAGCCACACTGCTGATTCAGAGAGCTTGATACCATACTACTGCATATTGATATTTAGTCTGCATTTCCATGTCTGTTTTACAAGTGTG
The DNA here is from genome assembly GCA_024363595.1 of Xenopus borealis. Lineage (NCBI taxonomy): Eukaryota > Metazoa > Chordata > Amphibia > Anura > Pipidae > Xenopus > Xenopus borealis. The sequence continues at coordinate 19,591,324 of CM044447.1, read as the reverse complement.
GGACCTCAAAGACAAAATACTAATAGAGCAAGTTGGCCAGCACAGTCGGGGGTCAGACCCCAAACACGTCTTATTAAACACAATCCACTGATAGTTCATTAAATGTGTTCCTTTCACAGGTGGTGGTCCCACAGTATACATTACTTTCCCCCCTCTGCCCACTGCACAGATTATTCACAGATTAGCAGCTCCATAGAAACATCTGCATGTTCAGATGGCCCACTATATTTTCCTACAACAGGTCAGAGGGGATATGTTCGCTTGCTTGTATATTTGCCAATGTGAGCTAGCTGTTGATTGATAGCTGTCACTGCTTCATGCTTGCAGATGGTTCCTGCACTCTTCTAACCGTGTGACTTGAAAAGAGACCAAATGAATTTTGCTAAACATTCATTGTTGTAACCAAAAGTATTCATGGTAGTAAATCTATAAAATTTGTATAGTAACAAACTGAATAGGAATCAAAATGTCCCAATGACCTCTGCTGGATTCTCCCTTTGACTTTTTTAGGGGAAACTGAGAAGACCAAATGCCAAGAATTATACTTTTGCAAATTCTTTGACAGCACTTATAAGGGATATAAAGACATAAAGGGATAAAGGTATATTTTTTTGTACAGGTATGGGATCCATTATCCGGAAACCCTGTTACCCAAAAAGCTATTTCAAAAGCAGATATAATTAAACTTTATTGGAATCAACACCCATGTATTGGGTTTATTTAATGTTTACATGATTTTCTAGTAGGCTTTAGGTATGAAGATCAAAATTAGGGAGAGATCTGTTATCCAGGAAACCCCATGATCCAAACATTCTGGATAACAGGTCCCATACCTGTATGTATACAGTATACAGTGCTCTGTATTCAAGGAAATAGCTGCATAGTAATTCAGACAGCTTGAAAGACAGGGTCTAAAGTGCAAAAAAGAAATTGGGGATAGCACTTTATCCGGAAAAGCTCTCCGGACCCTCTCCAATAAACCAATTTTATCCACATTTTTTAAAAATTATTTTCTTTTTCACTGTAATAATAGTACCTTATACTTAATCCAAACTAATATATAATTAATGTCCTTATAGGAAACAAAACCTGCCTATTGAGTCTATTTAATGTTTAAATAAATTTCTAGTAGGATTAAGGTTTAAGAAAGATCTGTTATTTGGAAAACCCTAGGTCCCAAGTATTCTAGATAACTGATAACTGGATACTGATGCTTACATCTGTTTGCAGAAATATATATATATAAATTAAGTAAACAATCAAATTATTTCTACTTTAATCCTACATGACTTTTCATTTACTTGTCTATGTTGAAGTATATATTTGATAATTGAATAAAACCATACCTTATCAGGTTGGAGGATTATCACTAGACCTAGTACAGAATTTCAAGGACAATACAGGTATGGAATCCGTTATCTGGAAACCAATTATATAGAAAGCTCCGTATTATGTAAAAGTTACCTCCCAAAAACTGCATTATAATCAAAGAATCCATATTTATAAAAAATGTTTCCCTTTTCTCTGTAATAATACAACAGTTCCATGTACTTGATCCAAACTAATTAATCATTAGTGGAAGCAAAACCAGGTTACTGGGTTTATTTAAAGTTCACATGATTTTCTAGTAGACATAAGGTATGAAGATCCAAATTAGGGAAAGATATTTTATTGGGAAAGCCCCAGGTCCAAACCTGTACCAATATTATAATTACTGGGCATTCTAGTGGATATACACATTTGAAATAGTAATAGAAGAGCAGGTTCTATCTTGTATTGAGTGTGTAATAGGGAGGAGGGATTTTTCTTTTCCTTGCTTAAAGACCCCATTTGGAAAACCTAACTATGCTATGAAGAAATCCCACCCAGTGGCTTGGAAATGATGCAAAGTTAACACGGTCTGTTGGAACAAAGCCAGAACAGAACACTGAATGTTCTCTTAGAGAAAAAACCCATAAACAGTTCAAACAATGAGTCAAAATGGTGAGTTTTATGTCCCCCTATAGTAAATATAGCTTATTTGTACTTGGATTCAAAGTAGAAAAGTGAATTCCTTCAAAAGCCTGAAAAGCAGAGGTAGAACAAGAATCAATATACAGTGGTGGACAGAAACATCCTATTATTACCAGGACTTAGGGGAGGAAAGCTACGAGTGATTGGGTTGACGTTAGCTTTGGTTTGGAAAAATAACATAGGAAAGCCGTTTTGCTATTTTACTGGAACTACATGGAAGGGGTATTACAGTAACTATGGGAAGGCTCTTGGTAATGTTTCAAGAAAAATGGGCCTGTAAATACATTAACTGGCTATCCCTGTTTTCTTTTCACTAATATTGTCCCAGTTTATGATGCGTCCTTGAGCGGTCATTATAATTGTTTAGTGCTTTCAGATTTAACCATTTTTGTGCTGACAGTATTTGACATCACCATCCCAGATATTGCTGTTAAACACATAGCATAACAGAAGAGTGATTTGGATTCAGCTCTGTTAATTTATTGTGATTAAGCAAAACATGTTGGGACATAAACACAATGATATACTTTGAATTATATGAACACATGATGGAAGAAGAAGAACACAAGGAACAGGGTAACCAATAAAATATTAATGTAGATATGAAACCTGTTATCCAGAAAACTTGGGACCTGGGATTTTCTGTATGATGGCTTTCCATAATTTGGATATTTATACCTTAAGTTTTAACATATAACCATGTAAACATTACATAAACCCAATAATCTGGTGTTACTTCCAATAAGGATTAATTATATTTTAGCAAGTATAAGGTCTATCATTTAGTCTGTTATTTAAATCAATATTTAATTGCTTGGGTTATTGTTGTTTGGTTTAGAATTAAACTACAGCATGCTAGATGTGAATTTGAAGTTGGCTTTAATAAATCAAACATTAAACTGTAATAAACCATAAATCATTATAAAAAGTTTTGCAGTAACAGGCGAGCAGTGTCAGACTGTTGTGTCTAGGGACTATCGGGATAGCCACCTGAGGGCCCCCACCCCAGTTGCAAGCTCCAGTTCCTCAAAGTGCCACCCCCTCCTGCCGCACAAATATACCACACTTCCTCTAGTGATGACCCAGAACATATAGGAAATGTGCAAGTAATTGAACCCCTGGGTAATAGTGACCATAATGTGATAACATGCAGGGGCAGATTTATTCACCCTATGTGGCTTAACATATAAATAAAGAAGTTAATAGGAAAAAAGAGAAAAGCATTTAAAACCTACAAGTCTGTTGAGACAAAAGCTGCATTTAATGAATATAAACACTATAATAAATGTTGTAAGACAGCAATGCAGAATGCAAAGAAAGGTACTGAGAAGTGCATTGTGGCTAAGGCTAAGACTAACCCCCAAAAGGTTTTAAATATATTAATAATAAAAAGATTTTGGTTGAGAGATAGCTCAGCTCAATCTAGTCAGTGGCTGAATTAGGATATGATTCATGAAGCTTTAATAAAATTTTATGTAAACAAGGTGCTAGGGCCACATGACATGACATACAAAACTGTGTTCTAAAAGAGTTTAGTTCAGTTTTAGACTGGCCCCTATTTCTGATTTTCTCAGATTTGCTTGCATCTAGTATGGTACCTGCGGACTGAAGAAAAGATGATATCATGCAAAATTCAAAAAAGCATTACGATCTCAGACAGGAAATTATAGTCCAGTAAATTTGAAATCTGTGGTGGGCAAATTATTTGAAGGCTTGTTAAGGGATCACATTCAATTTTTTCTTTCCTAGAGAATGACATTATGAGCAGCAATCAGCATGACTTTATGTAGGATAGGTCATGTCAGAGAAATTTGCTTTTTATGACGAGGTAAGTAAGATGCTGGACAATGGGGGAACAGTAGATTTCAATTTGAATTTTGCCAACAGCTTTTTAAACAAAGGTCTGCTGGGCTTAATAAAGTCATTTGCACATGGATAGGAAACGGGCTAGTGGATCAGATACAGAAGGTGGTTGTTAATGGTATGTTCTCTACTTGGAGTAAGGTTCTTAGTGGGGTTCTCAGGGCTTGGTGTTGGGTCCGCTTTTATTTATCTTGTTCATTAATGAGGGTAGTGTAAGTAATGTATCAGTGTTTGCAGATTACAAAACTATCCAGCCCAATTAATTCCATCCAGGATGCTGCATCCTTGCAACAGGATCTTAACAAACTGACAATCTGGGCAGCTACAGTCAGTGGTAAATGAGATTCAATGTTAATAAATGTAAAGTCATGCACCAGGGATGTAAAAATATCCAAGCCACTTATACCATTTATGGGACTGTTTTAGGCAAATCCATAATGGAAAAATTACACTGGAGTCCTTGTAGATGATAAACTTGGCTGTAGCAAGCAATGCCAGTAAGCAGCATCAAGGGCAAATAGAGTCTTGAGCTGTATTAAAAGGGGCATTGATTCACGGCAGGAAGGGGTTATTCTTCCACCATATAGAGTACTGGTAAGGACCCATCTAGAATATGCCGTACAGTTTTGGTCTCCAGTTCTCAAATATGACATTATTGAACTAGAGATGGTCCATAGAAGGGCAAGTAAGCTGGTAAAAGGTATGGAAAATCTTGGCTATCAGAAAAAAATGGCCAAATTGGGGATGTTCACAATGGAGAAGAGGCACTTAAGGAGCGATATGATAATTATGTATACATATATAAGGGGATCATATAATAATGTCTCTAATCCTTTACAGTTTTTCCAGCTGTCACCCATTTTGATTAGAAGAAAGGAGGTTCCGATTAAATATTCAGATTATTTTTTTTACAGTGAAAGCTGTAAAAGAGATGGCTAGGTTTAACAAGGTTTTGGATGGCTTTTTAGCAAGGGAGGGTGTACAGGGTTATGGAAAATAGATCATAGTACAAGCTGATCAGGGACTAGTCCAATTGCCATTTTGGAGTCACAAAGGATTTTTTTTTCCCTCTGAGACAAATTGGAGAGGTGCCATATGGGGGTTTTGCCTTCCTCTGGATCAACTAGCAATTAGTCAGGTTAAAAGAAAGTTAAAAGGTTGAACTTGATGGACGTGTTTCTTTTTTCAACCTAACTCACTTTGTTACTATGTTATGTAAATGATATCTGTTTGGCTAGTCACCAAACTAGTGACATGCCTTGAGCCAACCACTGGATAGCACCGGGGGCCTATACAAAGCCATCATGCCCTATCCTTGACTCCATGCAATTTGTGGATTAACTAAATGTATTGCCATGCTTATTGTATGTAATGTCTAAACATACACCAAGCAGAATTCAACAAGAAAAGGTAATCATTTTCAGGCAATCAGCTGCCAAATGCCACCCTGATAGCCAATGTCTTTTCACATATGGTTGTCTTAATTTATAACAACCAATCAGATGCCTGCTTTTAAACAGTAAATTAGTCACTGATTGGTTAATGAAAGTACAGCAAACAATCAAATGGATTTAACATTTAACAGTGTCATTGGGTAAGTTGTATCCTTCAGCTCTACTAAATATGAAGGTGCCATACAAATAGTTAATAATTATAATAATAATAAATAAATCCTTATAATAGATGCCAGCAATTAAAGGTAGTCTTCCCAAATAGCCAGAGAACAAATTGGGAGTGTAGTTTGTATACATTGCAAGTACATCCCCGCTCCTAGAAAATTGCTACAGATTTCCATTAAAACTTTGCTAAATTAACATTTCAGAACTAGTGATGAACGAATAATGGAGTCCACATGGTGTTTTCTGAAGAGACTTTTTTTGGGCAAAATACAATTTGTGCAAAATATTTCATCTGTTTTGTGAAAAGATTTCCGATGGCTAAATGTGGAATTTCACACTGACTCTATACCTGGCAAAGGTACTATTCAATACTTATTTCTTTATCGCTTCCCAATTGTACTTAATCTGATGTGTAACTGATTCATCTCTTTATAACCAAGCTAAAAAATGTGTGTGTATAACAAAAACAGTTTAAAAATGTTTTCAAAACTGATAACTAGTTCATAAAATAATATTTGCAATTTTAAGGCAGCAGTCATTGAAATATTAGCTCTAGTATGAGCTCTAACTGCTGAAAACAAGGAATTTTTGGAGATGTTATTAGTATGTTTTATGCTCAGTTTTTTAGCTGTGAATGTTAGATTACCAAGTTTGCTGTAGCGGTGGACTCACATCTCCACCCTGTGGCTTCTGTTGGCCATTATACACACTTATCAGCGAATAGTTCTCATGTGTTTCCTGCTTTGTTTAAAATAACTTATTTCTGAAATTAGAATAGATAGATAAAGAGAGAGAGAGAGATGATAGATAGAGAGAGAGAGAGAG
>CM044447.1:19567510-19579638 GCA_024363595.1 Xenopus borealis | reverse complement strand
TGCCCTTTAAATTTTTATTCGACTGCCTAGTTTGCCAGATTCAACCTACCAAATTGGATTAACTATTTTTGATCAAATAAAAAAATTCAATCGATTGATTAAAATCGTTCAAATCTATCAATCAAATTATTTCTATTCAATTGTTTGATTGATCGAATTGCGGTAAAAACCTTCTAATTCAAATTCAAAGGATTTCAATTTGACCACAATTCGATTGCTAGAATTTGAGGGTAATTTCACCCTCAAATTTGACCAATAGTAAATCTGCCCCTAAGCCAACACCCCAAACTTCCAGTTGATCCAGAGGAAGACAAAAAAAAACACCTGGAGTCATAGCCAATTTTCCTCAGATGGGGAGAAAATTCTTCCTTACTCCAAAAGGCAGTACCTTTTTTTCTATGTGAAACCTGCTAAATTCTGAGCTGATACAGAATGATGCCAAAAAAAAAAAACCCATCCAAAGTCATGGAAACATTTCTTCCTTATTCCAAAATGGCAAACATTTCCTTGCTAAGAGGGGAATCCTGAAAATATGTTTAAAATGATTTTGTTTACAATGTTTATTTTTGTGTTGTGATTTTAAGTTTTTGTGTTGAGATTTTTCTTTTTCTCACTGAATAGAATCTGGCCCCTTTTCTGTGGGTATTTTTGTTTTACAGCTTATGGGAGCAATCATATATTCTATTAAAGGGGTGGTTCACCTTTAAGTTAATTTTTAGTATGTTATAGAGTGGCTATTTCTTAGCAACTTTTTAACTGGCCAACATTATTTAGTGTTTATCATTTTTGAATGATTTGACTTTTTCTTCTGACTCTTTCCAGCTTTCAATTGGGGTTCACTGACCCATCTAAAAACAAATATAAGGCATTTATTGTTATTGTTACATGTTATTACTTATCTTTCTTTTCAGGGCCTCTCCTATTCATATGCCAGTCTCTTGTTCAAATCAATGGATGGTGGCTAGAGTAATTTGGACCCTAGCAACAAAATTGCTGAAATTTCAGACTGTACAGCTCAACTCAAAAACCCCAAATAATAAAAAAATGAAAATCAATTGCAAATTGTCTCACAATATCACTCTCTACATCATTCTAAGGGTCGAATTACGAGGGTTAATTAACCTCAAATTCGACCCTCAAATTATTATCGAATTAAAACCCTTTGAATTCGAATTCGACTTTTCGAACGATCGAATATGAAAAATTCGATCAATCGATAAAATCGTTGGAATTGATCGATTCGACGATTTTAAGCATTCAATCACATTTTTTTTATTCGATTTTTAATCCTATGGGAGCTTCCCATAGGGAAATATAGCAATTCGGTAGGTTTAATCTGGCAAAATAGGCCATCAAACACAAATTCGATGGTCTAAGTGGCCAAAAAAATATTCAAAAAATTTGTACTTTTGAAATTGGATCGAAATTCTAATCCTTCACACAAATTAAGTAAATCTCCCCCTAAAAGTTAACTCAAAGGTGAATAACCTATTTAATTAATACAGAAGCACACATTTTTAGAGAACATTTACAGTTCAGGAAAAAATAGAGACCCACAAATAATAAAAAATGAAAATCAATAGCAAATTGCCTGAGAAAATCACTCTGTACATCATGCTAAAAGTATCTGTGGGACATACCACATCCTAATAGCTAAAGCTAACTCTCTTTATACCAGAACCAAGTGTGTCAAAAAGCTAAACTAGATTTTACCATTTTATTTCTTACGCACAGAAGCAGAAATTTCTAAGGTCAGTCTCTATAATTTCCACATTATGCCTCCATTTCAGGTCTGCCATGCCACGGGGCGCATTCACTGTTGGCTTTGGCTGAACATACCGTGTAAAATAAATTATTCCACAGTGAATAGAATGAAGCTGGGCAATGGGCAAAGAGAGCTGGACCACTTCCAGTGGCTTCATGCCTAAAATTTGTTCTAAATGCAGAAAACTGTACAAGACTTGTAAAAGACAGATGTGTGTAATGTACACCCAGTTCCCGTCTCAGTTTATCTCTTGCTTAAGGTTGCAAAGAAAATATACCATGCTGTCTTTTTAGGAATCTGCTAGGAACATAGCACCAGCATGACCTATGAGGAGATACTTACCTGGAGTGCATCCATAGTTTTACAAGATGTTATCAATGTAAGAAATGGTCAGACCTGTCCCAGAAGAATCCCAACGACCTATTATCAACACATATGAATGGTTATAGCTTGTTTAAATAAACAATGCAACAGATGTCAACATTCATGCCAAACAGCACAGCCATGGCTCATGTCATTTGAGAGATAAATACTGTACCTTCTAAGTATTTCTACTTTATTTTTCAGTAAAGGGTCAGTAAAATATACTGTGTTTTCAGCACAAAAGGACTGGGACATGAGTATGTGCTTGACATACAACTTGCTTTTCCAGATTATTATGGCATAATATTCATATGGTCCGTATCCACATTTCTAAGCTTAACATAACTGACCAATGCTGTTTCAATGAATCCTCAATCATACAAGTCATACACAACATTTGCAATTTTCAAATAATTAATAGGTCATTAATTAAAATATCTCTACATACAGGTAGAGCAGATAGAATGGAGAATTTCACTGCACACAGTCAGGTTTATTTTTTAAAAAGTAGCATATTTTTAAAGGAAAACTATACCCCCCAAACAATGTAGGTCTCTATAAAAAGATACTGCATAAAACAACTCATATGTTAAACCTTGCTTCATGTAAATAAACAATTTTCATAATAATATACTTTTTTAATAACATGTGCCATTGGGTAATCATAAATAGAAAATAGCCATTTTAAAAAATAAAGACAGCCTCCTTGGATCACATGATTCAAACATACCAAACAAACAATAAAGTTAGGTCATATCAGCCAATTAACAGACAGAGTGTTGTCTTTTGCTTCCACACTTCTTCCTGTTACTGTTAGAGGCAGATTTATCAAGGGTCAAATTTCAAGGGTTAAACCCCCTTGAATTCGAATTCGAGGGGTTTTAATGCTATATCGACTGATCGAATATAAAAAATTTGATCGATAAAAACGTTCGAATCGATTGATTTGAACGATTTTAAGCAATCGATCAAATTTTTTTAATTCGATCAAAAAACTTAGAAAAATCCTATGGGAGCTTCCCATAGGATTCTATAGCAATTTGGTAGGTTTAATCTGACTAATAAGGCTATCAAATTTTTCTTAAAGTGACAGTACTTCAAAAATCTAATTCGAAATTTCAAATTTGATCAATTCAAATCTTCAAATTTGATCAATTCGAATCAATTTTGGACTATTCAATAATCGAATAAGCCCAAAATTAATTAGAATTTTTTTAATTTGAATTTGATTCAAATTCTCACTTTGAATCAATTGGACCCTTGATAAATCTGCCCCTTAGAGTTGAAATATTTCTGGTCAGGTGACCTCTGAGGCAGCTCACAGACCATCACGAAATGGTGGTTCAAGGCAAGAGATGTAAAAGGGCAACATTTACATATATAGTCCAGTTTGGTAAGATTCTTTAATATGCCACTTAATTTGATATAAACTATCTATTGCTCAAGTATTCCTTTTTGGGGTACAGTTTTCCTTTAAATTAAAGCATATTCGAGATAGATTTATTTTTCATTAAAGAAAGTAAGACAGCCTTTCCTTAATTCTGAGTTTTCTGGATAATGGGTTTCCAGATAACTGATCCCATACCTGTGGTTCCTCTATATTCAGACTAAGAACAATCTTAAATCATGCCCTTAAATTGAATCATGGCCTATGGGCTGCGTTTGCATGTTCTCTGCTGCAGAACCTTACATGAGTGTTAAGACTGGTAATAAGGAAGGTTATGGACAGCCATCCTAAAATATTGAGATTAAAATATCTCTAATCTCTCTAGATATAGGTACAGCAGAGTGAATAATCAATGTGAAATTAAAGGTCATTATGAACATATGTTCTAGAATATATATTTTTTTTCATTCCTGGATCTTAAAATGAAATATAAAATTCACCCCCTCCCATATTTGAGGTAGGGTTTTTTTTTATAATGTTTCAGTTGAATTCTCCTTTAAGCAATCTGGTTGCTAGGGTCCAACTTACCATAACCACCATGCACTGATTTGAATAAGAGATTGGAATATGAATAGGAGAGGCCTGAAAAGTAAGAGTAAGAAAAAGAAGCAATAACAAAATATTTGTTGGTTTACAGAGAATTTCTGCACTGAAAACCATTTCTCAAAAGAGCAAACAGATTTTTTTATATTTCATTTTGAAATCTGACATGGGGCTAGACATATTGTCAATTTCCCAGCTGCCCCAAGTCATGTGACTTGTACTCTGATAAACTTCAATCACTCTTTACTGCTGTACTGCAAGTTGGAGTGATATCACCCCCTCCCTTTCCCCCCTCAGCAGCCTAACAACAGAACAATGGGAAGGTAACCAGATAACCGCTCCCTAACACAAGATAACAGCTGCCTGGTAGATCTAAGAACAGCACTCAATAGTAAAAAACCCATGTCCCACTGTGTACTATTCAGTTACATTGAGATGGAAAAACAACAGCCTGCCAGAAAGCAGTGCTGATGTCCTAATGTGCTGGCACAATTCACATGACCAGGGGCAGCTGGGAAATTCACAAAATGTCTAGCCCCATGTCAGATTTCAAAAACTGAATATAAAAAAATTTGTTTGCTCTTTTGATAAATGGATTTCAGTGCAGAAGTCTACTGGAGCAGCACTATTAACTGATGTGTTTTGAAAAAAACATGTTTTCCCATGACAGTATCCCTTTAAAAAAAACATTGAATTCGACACTTTGCCACCTTAAAGCTGCTGCATTACCATTGTAGCCTTTTGGGGACCTCCTGGAACCTTTCCTAAAAATGTTTTCTACTGTAAGTTGTGGAAAAAAAGTTTAAAAAAAAAAAATCATTAGAATCGTTCAAATTCGAGCGATGCATTGGAATGATTTTTAGTCGATCGAAAACAGACCTACTCGGCCAAAATAGGTCCATTTTCGATCGAATATAGCCTTTAAAAGAATTCGATGGTCGAATTTCAAAGTTTTTTCACTTTTTTCACTTTTGCCCCTAAAAGTTAACCTAAAGGCACACACAGTAAACCACCCCTTTAATACACTATGAAGACTTCCTCCAGATCTTTGATACACAGTGAAAACGTTCTGTGCTGCAAGCAATACTGTCTCTTTACTCTAATCCATTTACTGAACATTATACTTATGTCTTTCTTCAACAACACAGCACTAAACTGATTGGTGCTTTACAAAGAAACAATTTTAATAATATTCCCCCTATTAAACTGAATTAGAACAAAATGTCAGAGCAGAGGCCAACAGCTGGAACTTCTCATCCCCACAAGTCATGATGCGTGACTGCAATCCATAACAGTTGCTGCTTATTGTAAAGATGCTGAATTGTCTCCACGGTATATGTTTAAAAGTTGAAAAGCAATGTACACATTGATCTAGTATGAACATGATATTTGTGAATATATTCAATATTCAAACCCCAAAACCTGATAAAAACTAAGCTTATTAATGATTATATGTTATTCTGCTTTATTCTGCCCTGTACAGGATCTGTTATCCAGAAAGCTTCAAATTACAGAAAGGATTTTTCCTATAGACTCTAGTATTATTGAATAATTATTTTTTTGAAAGATTTCCATTTTCTCTGCAGTAATGAAACAGTACTTGATCACAACTAACTAAACTAACAAAATTGTCCTTATTGGAAGCAAACCATTCCTATTGGGTTTCTTTTAATTTTTAAAGGCATACTGTCATGAAAAAACATGTTTTTTTTTCAAAATGCATCAGTTAATAGTGCTGCTCCAATAGACTTCTGCACTGAAATCTATTTCTCAAAAGAGCAAACAAATTTTTTTATATTCAGTTTTGAAATCTGACATTTTGTAAATTTCCCAGCTGCCCCTGGTCATGTGACTTGTGCCAGCACTTTAGGAGGGAACTGCTTTCTGGCAGGCTGTTGTTTTTCCTTCTCAATCTAATTGAATAGTACGCAGTAGGACATGGGTTTTTACTATTGAGTGCTGTTCTTAGATCTACCAGGCAGCTGTTATCTTGTGTTAGGGAGCTGTTATCTGGTTACCTTCCCATTGTTCTGTTGTTAGGCTGATGGGGGGAGAAAGGGGGGGGGATATCACTCCAACTTGCAGTACAGCAGTAAAGAGTGATTGAAGTTTATAAGAGCACAAGTCACAAGACTTGGGGCAGCTGTGACTTAGATGTCCCTGAAGATGTTGCTTGACATTTTTGTGCTGGATAATCCGATAAAGATGGGCGAATAAATTTGCGAGTTTTATTCCAACGCTGGCAATGGGCGCACACGACCAAAACGAGATAACAATATAACATAACATTAAAGGATAAAGAAAGTCTAGACACACTTGGCATCAAATGTTAGGCACCCCCAAGTGATTGTATCAAATTAATGTACCTGAAACCCCAGGCTGGTGCTCCTATCAGCAGAAAACTGCCCAGGGTTTTACCAGTGAGTAGTGATGGGCGAATCTGAGGCATTTCGCTTCGCTGAATTTTTCACGAATTTGAAACATGGAAAAATTCATGAAACGCCACCACGTCTTGTTTTGGATGCGGGTGTCCGTTGCCAGCGTGGAAAAAAACAGACGACGGTGTCCAAAAACGGATGCTGGCAAATATTTGCCAGGCGAAATTCTACTGCCGTTTCGGCAATCCATTCACCTGCAGTGAATCGCGAGAATTCGCTGTGAATTCGCCCCAGTCGAATAAATTTGCCCATCACTATCAGTGAGCACCATGGAGCCATCAACTTCCTTCTTCCTCTGTTAAAGCCGAACTTTAACTTTAACGTTGGATTTTTCATTCACATGTGCATGCGTTAGTCCGGGGAAATATGAAGATAGAAGAAGATGGTGCCCACTGGTAAAACCCTAGGCCGGTGCAGTTTTCTGCTGATAGGAGCAACGGCCCGATACAATCACTTGGAGGTGCCTAACATTTGCCACCCCCAAGCGCATCTAGGCTTTCCTTCTCCTTTAATATCATTCTAATGTAACTTATACAGGTATGGGAACTGTTATCCAGTTATGGGGTTTTGCTGAATAAGAGGTCTTTCCATAATTTGGATTCCCATACTTTGTCTACTAAAAACTCATTTAAACATTAAATGAGGATTAGGGTTAATCATAATGTAGCTGGGCACAAGTACAAGGTACTATTTAATGATTTCAGAAAAGTAATACAAAAATAATAAAAAAAATGTTTTGAATTATTTGATTAAAATGGAGATGGCAAACCCATAATTCTGAGCTTATTGAGAACAGATAATGGATCCTTTACTTGCAACTATTATTTTAAATATTATATAATTGAAGCACTATCTATTACAGGTATGGGAACTGTTATCCAGAATGCTTGGGATCTGGGGGATTTCTGGGTACTTTCCGTAATTTGGATCTCAACACCTTGATAATCATATAAACATTAAATAGACCCAATAGGCTGGTTTTGCTTCCAATAAGGATTAATCATATCTTAGTTGGGATCAAGGACAAGGTACTGATTTTTTATTACAGAGAAAAAGGAAATACATATTTAAAAATTTGGATTATTTGTATAAAATGACGTCTATTTCGTAATTCAGAGCTTTCTGGATAACGAGTTTACAGATAATGGATCTCATACCTTTATCAGCATATCTACTGCTGCAACTTTTTTTTATGTATGAAGTGCTTTGTATTGTCTGCAAGGCTGCAAATATTTTGCTGTTGCTCTTTCTGTGAACGCCAAGGATCTTTAAAGGGTACTGGTCAGAGTTTCTAAGAAAATGACTTCATAAATATTTCTATGCGGTGTATGCTAGCGAAATGAATTACTTGGTTAATTTATTTTGAACAGTACGCTAGTAGAAAAGTATGCTGCACAGTGGCCCTTGAAGGGTTACTATTGCTCTCTGCAGCCCTGGGCTTGGGATTTGGGCTGCATGAATTTATGACGGCAAGCTAGAAACCAGAGAAAACAGGATGTGTGATGGTAAGCTGATAAACGTAGTGAGCAGCACGAGTCTCCAACTCTCCACCATTCTTTTCATTTATTAATGCAGTGCCCACTTACTTAATGTACGCCCCCTGTTAAACCTGTCTTTGTTTGGCTCCCCATCTCTCCCAGGACCCTGAACCAATACAGCGTTGCTTTTTCTTTCTTTGCTTTTTTTTTCTTTGCTTTTTTTTCTCACTTCATCAAAATGAAACAAGAACAAGGTCCTGATTCTGGAATCTTACCCCTCAGGGAATATCTTGACGGTGTGTGAAAAATTAAAGGACTCTGTTTAGTTTTCCCCTTGGCACAGTGGCAACGCTGGCAAACATAAACACTTGGTGGTGGGAATGGGTGATCAAGTTGAGCGGTAGATGGAGATTTTTTTTTTTGTTATATATATATATATACACAGTTGCTGCCAAAATAACAGTGAATTACATATACAGCTTTACATATAATTATCTCTTACTACTTATTTACGTGTAAGATATACTTAGATGAGATCATTTAAGAAGGTTGGAAGTGCGGAAATATGATATAATGTATGAGCAAATTGTGCCAGTGTGCGATACTCACACCCAATGCCCTTAGAATAAATGGAAGAATAAAGAACCAGTAACTGTTTTGCCTACCTGGTTGCAATGGTCAGTATAGAACCGTACCTATCTGCACAGAGATTTCTTTGTAGGTGTAACAGCAGAGCACATGTATTTAATATAAATAATTTAAAAAAAACAACTGGACTTGCTGGGAAATTTTAATAAAGATGTTTCACTGCTCATCCAAGCAGCTTCTTCTTCAGCAGATCACATGATTCTCTTTTGTAAAGAGAGCGGAGCATGAAATGCTGCACCAGGTTTGAAACATTCTGCTCATGCAGGCTAATTGAATGTCTGCCCCATATAAAGGGGCTTAACTTAGTATACCGTAAAGAATGATATTCTGAGACAATTTGCAATTAGTTTCCATTTTTTATTATTCATGGATTTTGAGTTATTTAGCTTTTTATTCAGCAGCTCTCCTGTTTGCAATTTCAGCAATATGGTCGATAGGATCCAAATTATACTAGCAACCATGCATTGCTCTGAATAAGAGACTAGAATATCAATAGGAGAGGCCTGGATAGAAAGATGAGTAATAAAAAGTAGCAATAACAATGCATTTGTAGCTTGAAAGAGTTTTTATTTTTTAGATGCGGTCAGTGACCCCAAAGAGTCAGAAGAAAAAGACAAATAATTACAAAATTATACAAAATAAATAATGGAGGCCAATTGCTTAGATCTGGCCATTCTATAACATACTAAAATAATGGAGGCCAAAGTTGCTTAGATCTGGCCATTCTATAACATGCTAAAAGTTAACTTAAAGGTGAACCACTGCTTTAATGATTGACATACAGAGAAGGAGGCTAGGTCTGATTAAAACAGAGTTTATGGGAGATGCTGGGGGTTAGATCTGTTAGATCTAATAACAGCACTTAGTAGTAAAATCCAGGTCCCACTAATACACATTACATTGAGTAGGAGAAACTACAGCCTGCCAGAAAGCAGTTACATCCTAAAGCGCTGACTCTTTCCGAAAGCACTAGTGACGGGCGAATTTATTCGCCAGGCACAAATTTGCGGTGAATGACGTGTCGCAAATGATGCGACGCACGCCATAAACAACGTGACGTGTCAAAAACAACGCGATGCACGTCAAAAATCGTGCCACGACTCGCTTCGCAATTTTTTTGCGAAACGGGATAGATTCGGCATCACTAGAAGGAACCCTTGGCATTGGCCATTGTTAGTGCTGAATTGTCAGATACAGGTAGAATCCTATTGTTTCTACCTGTATGTCTGATGATTCAGCTCTATACATGTGTGTTGAAATGAATGATCTTTCTTGGAAAGATTTTTTCTAAGAAAGAGCGTAATTGTTACATCTATGGCCAGCATTAGACCTGGAGGAGCACACAGAAGTAGCATAGAGAACAAGAAAATGCAGGTACGGGTCGGGTGTGGGACCTACAATGGCAACATTTTGTGGGTTATGTTTTTGGGGGTTCAGGGCAGATGTGGGCTGAATTTTTCCTGATCTGTACATCACTAGTTCTTTTGATATAAAAGCTCAAGTCCGAAAAAAAACAATTGCAAATGTGTCAAATTACAGGCAGTTGAAGGAGTAGATTCATTCTTTAAAATAATTAAGCAAATATTTGAGAGCAACACATATTCTGGAAGCTCCATTCAAACAAGATGTTAAGGGGCAAATTCACTAAGCGGTGAAAATTCGCTAGCGTTGGCTTCGCTAACATTCGCCGCACTTCGCCAGGCGAATTTCCGCCAGCCCTACGCAAATTCACTAAGATGCGAATTTGGGCTCAGGGCAGCGAACTTTAGCGAAGTAGCACTACCGTTAGTTCGCCAGGCAAAGCGCAGTTACGCTAGCGATGCCTAATTTGCATAAGGTGCGAACTTAAGCATATAATAGAAGTATATGTTACAGCCACTACATTCCACTACACAAGCCCAGGAAACCTTTAATAAATAAAATAAAGTTGTCCTATTGCCCTACATGTGCCCCCTGTATAGTTGTGTTGCCATATGTTAGGAAATGTAGGGGGGAAGGAGGGTAACCCCCCAAAAAAATCCGATCTTTTTCAGACTATCACCCTACAATGGTAAAACACGCCAGCGTTTTTTTGGGACAGAAAAAATTTCCAATTTTTTTTTCAAACTCCTATCTATTGTATTGAACTTCGCCAGGTCTGACCTGGCGAAGTAAAGTCTAGCGTGGTAACGTTCAGGAAAATGAACATCTTAGCGAATTTGCGTAATTACGATCCTTCGTCAATGCACAACTGCGCCTGGCGTAAGGGTGCGAAGTTGCGCAAGTCTATCTACTTCGCTAGCGAAAATTTGCCAGAGCCTGTTTTAGTGAATTTGCGAAGTTGTGAAATTACGTCAGGCTGGCGAATTAGCGCTTGAATTAGACGCTTCGCACTTTAGTGAATTTGCCCCTAAATGAGGTGAAAAACTTGATGGGAAAAATATTGATGATTTACCCAACCATTCCCAAAGAAAGACTTGCATAAAATAAATTTATGTGTACAACGAAAGCTGCACTCTTTCCTTTTAACTGTTGAGCATTCCAAAATCTGAGAACTGATTCTGCACCAAGCTACCTAAGGGTTAAGCAGATCAGATAATCGGAATAAATATAGAAAGGGAAGCTAATCTCCCAGTTGTTTCAGTGCACCAGACTTGTCCCAAGGAGAAATCATTTTTGGCTCTGTTCAGAGCAAACCTGGAAAGGCATCTTAGCTTAATTTATTTCCCAGACATCCAGCAAAGCGCACATGGAGATGGAATGATTTCCAGAAGCTGCTGCTGTGTTATGGAGTGCTAGTGGCCTGTGTTAATGTGAAAACATGGTCACGAGTTCTGAGGTAATGTCAGGTAACTCTTTCCAAGCATAAAACAACTGACATGACGAGGTGCCATCGATAGCATGTTCTGCATCTGCTGTGCCTTTCTGGTGGCTTTCCCAGCGCTGTTAAAAACATATTTATATGAGAAAAGTTTCCGACTTTCACATCTCTAAATACTTAATTTATCTGCTTTCACATCCTTTTAATGAAATTCAACTTTAGGCCTACATCTTGCCCCTGTAAAGGCCAACTTCGGTGTTGATCTTAGCAGTAGTTATAAATCACATAAGGGTTCATTTACAGGTGCAAATCACAAAAGTTTTGCCCACAATGCAACTTGACACCCTGAAATACAATTGCCACCTACAAGAGCAGAGTAAATGTTAAAGGGGTGGTTCACCTTTCATTTTAAAGAATCACTCATTTTTAGCAGCTTTCCAATTGCCCTTCTTTTTTCTTTTTGATAGTTTGAAGTGGCAGAGGGGAAGTAGAGTCCTGCGCCGGTGCATTTTTTTGGAACCGGTAGCCAACCGGTACCCTCAATCCCCACCCGCAACCTGCATTCTTACCCACTTGGACCCGCTACCCTTCCCGACCCGCAAGTACCTTATCCACAACCGTGACATCATTGGAAGTAGACAGAAGT
>CM044447.1:19537529-19553126 GCA_024363595.1 Xenopus borealis | reverse complement strand
AACATGCAAAAGAATAAGAAATCAGGAAGGGGGCAAATAGTTTTTCACACTACTGTAACTTACAATACCCTACCCTAAATCATTAATGAACATTTCATAAAAAGTGGGCTCAATAAAGAGCCCTGAGATACCCCACTGGAAACCTTACTCCAAGTAAAGAATGTACCATTAACATCCACCCTCTGTACATGATCCTGTAATGAGTTTCCTTTTCCAGTGCAAACAACTTCTTTAAGCCCAACAGCCCTTAGTCTAGAAAGCAGTTGTTTGTGGGACACTAAATCAAACACTATGGCAAAATCCAAATTGATCATATCCACTGTTCCCCGCTGTCCAGCATCTTACTCACCTTTTAATGCCATTCACCTGATAATGCCATTCACTAGGACAACATTTTGAATGTGATCCCTTAACAAGCCCACGAGGATGTCAAACTCACTGGCTTAGCTCGTAATCCCTTTTAAAATATAGGAATGACATTAGCTTTCCTCCAGTCCATAGGTACCATACCAGATGAAAATGAGTCTGAGAAAATCAGAAATAGAGGCTGGTCTTAAATTGAACTAAGCTCTCTTAGAACCGAGGGTGAATTTCATCTGGCCCTGTCGCATTGTTAATTGTTAGCAAAGCTAAACTTTATATCATAACTCTTTATGAACCATATCCTGAGTCAGTCATTGACTATATTGGGCTGAGCCAACAGTGCCACTATGAGGTGGGTATGGGAACTCTTACTCTACTATTGTATAAACTGAAGAAAAGAACTGATGTAACATATTTGACTGTTCTGTATCTGGTACAACCATACTGGTATCATTATTTAAAGATGCCACACTTTCAGCCCACATCTTTTTACTAGTAATATACTTAGAAAAAACATTTTGGGGTTAGCCTAAGCCTCTGCAGCCACAAACTCCTCATTTGCTATCTTTGCCTTCTGGATTGCTGTTTTACAACATTCATTATAGTGTTTATATTCATTAAATGCAGCTTCTGTACACACAGACCTATAGTTTTTAAATGCATTTTTCTTCACTTCTATTAACTTTACTTTTATATTAAGCCACAAACGGTGCCATAAAATTATCATTAGTGATGGGCGAATTTATTCGCCAGAGCCGAATTCGCGGCAAATTCACGTTATTCGCCGCTGGCGAATAAATTCGCGAATCACCAGCGAAATTTCGCCAAAAAAACGCGGCGCGTGTCAAAGTTGACGCGGTGCGCGTCAAAAGCGTCCCGCGACTCGTTTCGCAAATTTTTCGCCGATTTGCGAATTTCTCAAGAAATTTGCGAATTTTTCGGCGAAGCGAATTGCGGGAGATTCGCCCATCACTAATTATCATGTAACAATTTTATAAACTGTCCATAACTGTCCTGGCAGTAATATTGCTCCAGTCAATATCTGGGTAATTAAAATCCCCCATTATTATTACTTTCCCCAAACTAGCAGCCATTTCTATTAGCATCAGGAGCTTAGCTGCTCCTCCTGCAATACTCCTATAATTAATTTGCTGGATTATTTACAATCAGTGAGGATCTCTACCCATAAGGCTTCTGCCCCTTGTTTTCAAACATCATCTTCTCCTTTATATTATCTTTTAAATCTTGCCTAACAAACAGACTTACCATTCCTTCTTTTATATTGCCTCTGTCCCTCCAAATCAAAGTTTAGCTGCTGATATTTATTGCCCAATCTTAAACCATGTTTCAGCAACACCAACCACATCATATTTCCCCATCCAGTGCCAGCACCTCCAGCTGTCCAATTTTACCAGTCTGATTCGTTGCATTTGAAAACATACATTTAATACTGGAACCAGAGTTCCCTGGTTCACACTGTCTTTAACAGTACCCCCAACCAAATATCATCCCCCATTTTCCCTTCCTATGCCCATTACCTCATATAACCTGTATAATGCACCCTTCCCCCTACCCTAGAATAAAATTGTTAAAATATTAATTAAACACAATAGGTTTGTTTGCATCTAGTAAGAATTAAGTATATCTTAGTTGGGATCAAGTAAAATGTACCTTTTTAGTATTAAAGAGAAAAACAAAATCCTTTTTAAACAGCTGAATTAATTGATTGTAATGGAGTCTATGGGATATGGCCTTCACGTAATTCAGAGCTTTCTGAATCCTTTATCTCTTCATTGATTCCTACAGGCCTATTGTCTATTACATCAGTTCTTGATGGCTACCCCATGTGCAGTTGGGCAGGTTGTATTGAATAAAAAGAAGTTGAGTTAACCATGATGTCTTCTAGCTCGGGGGTGGTATGCCTTAACCCCATTTATAATATGGTCAATCTTCCCTGCTAATCAATCTTTTTTAAAAATCACATTTTATGACGGAAAATGCAAAATTGGCATGCCATACCATGGGTTTACAAATGAAATGTCCAGATGTTTCTTCTTAACAAAATCAAAAGTTCCCATCATTCTGCATGAAAAGCATGAATCATCAGGCAGATAATATGATTTTGATTTGCAATCATTCAAGCTTAGAGTAACTCTTATATTGCTAAATCAATCTATGAATTTACAAAGGATGATATGGAAAGTATCCTAAAAGGGAACATTTGGTTTCTTCTCAATGAGCAAACCATTTATGCTCTGCCTAATATATGATAGCTGTCATGCTTTTCACATTCACTCATACTATTTTTTGAAGGGATGATATAACACTTGACAAAAAAAAATTGTACTTTGTTTCTTAGTGAAGTTGGGCTCCCTACAGCAGCTGTTAGGGCTCTATCACTAGGCTGCAAATGCAGTCTATGCTAATGCCTTTGCAGTCAAGGTTTTAGTTGATTGTACTGTAAGTAACCTATGAAAAAAACTCACTCTCTAGGAGTCATTTACTAAAAGCCTAAACAGAACATACAGTATATCAACACTTGGTTTTTTTCATATATCAACACTTGTAAATTGCTTTGGGAAAAATTTTGAATTTGCAAATTAAGAAATCTATCTATGCAGTCTATTGACCCAGTATGCACATACAATTTTTATACCCTGCCATTAATTGGGATACAATTCTAGATTGTAATTTGAAATAGAAGCAAGAGTATTGTCAAGCAACTGTGATTTTTTTTAACTGGCTGGGGTTGTGTGATAAGTGTAATTCCAAATGAAAGTATCATCCTGTCTGTAAAACCTCAGGCCCTGGAATGGAAATCTGAGACATGCAAGATGAAAATATGTATTATTGTTCCATATTTTATTACATTAAGCAACATGGTATCTGAAGACACAGACCTGCGTAAGAGCAGAGTGAGCCAAGGGAATACGAAGATTGGCATTTCCATTTCAGTCCGCTAGCTTTCCACTCAGATTCCTTTGTTGATTAAAATATCATTGAGAAGGTGTTTACAGAAACAGTTGCAGACACAAGATACAGACAGATTTTTATTTCCAAAGGTCAGTGTTCATTAGGTAAACTGCTCCTCTTTCTGAAAATATTATTTTCATTCCCATTAGCTTCCATGTCTCATAAATGCAAGACATCGCAGTCTAAAAATCCCTTAAACAGTGTTAGCACTAGCTTATGCTTTATATATACCTGTCATATGAGAGCAAAAGCACCTGTTGGCCCAGACCTACTCCCTGCAGTGCTGCTCTCTCAACCTCCCTCCCTGGACCTGGTTGCTGCCCCAACCTCCCTCGCTGGCCCCACTCGCTGCCCCAACCTACCTCCCTACCTGGCCCTGGTCACTGCCCTGGCCCCTTTCACTGTCCACATGCAGGAAAATGTACATGTGGTGGTGGCTAGATGGGTGTTGCAGCTGAGGGGTTATAGCTGGGGTTGCAGCTTAGGGAAGTTAAGGCAGGGGAGGGCCCTGAGGCAGCAGGCCAGAGGGGCCCTGGGTACCCTATTCCAACTCCAAGCAAGAGGTCTCGGACACTATTAGGTGTATTTATATTACTTATGTATTTATGCTCTACTTTAGGTTTTTTTTTCGTCATTTTGCCTACAGCTGGTGAGCTTTCTCTCCATTTCTATTACAGTTCTGTTAAAAAGGTTTGAAAAATAAATATACAAAGTGACACTGCAATATTATCATTAGTAATAAACATCTGGATATTTGGATCACTTGGGCATGTGACAGGGACATTACATTGCAGGATTTGAAGAGACTTTAGGTCTAGTTTCGACCTTAAAGAGGTCCTCCAGCCAAAATCTATCTAATATGCTATAAAGGAAATAGAATTCTAAGCAATTTTCCAATATACATCAATAAAACATTTTCAGAGGTTTTAAAGTTATTATAAATGTAATTGCTACTGAAAGCAGTATCTGTCTTCTGTTTATATTCTTTGCACTCCTGGCTCTGACTCCTAAAACAATGCAGTAGAACTGGACGGAAACCGACTTAAGCTATGTTGTTTTGAGATTCCATGCCAGAAAGGGATGAACAAATGAGCTCAAAGAGTTGAACCTATACGCAGCATGTGCAAATCTCATAGGAAAGATGCAAAGTGAAAAAAAAAATGTGTCAAGATACACTGTAGCACAAGTATGGGACCTGTTATCTAGAATGATTGGGACCTGAGGTTTTCCAGATAGAGGGTCTTTCCATAATTTGGATCGTTATACTGTACCTTAAAGGGCAAGTCAACCCCAACATAAAATTTTGTAGTGATGGGTGAATCTGGGGCGTTTCGATTAGCTGAATTTTTCGCAAATTTTACACGAAAAATTCATGAAATTCTATTTCACTATAAATTCGTGAATTTCAAACGTTTTCACAATAAATTCGTGAATTTCAAACTATTTAATTAAATTCATGAAATTCAAACATTTTCACTATAAATTTGGGAATTTTGAACGATTTCACTATAAATTTGTGAGTTTTTGACAGAATTCACTATAAATTAGTACATTTTTAATGATTTCACTATAAATTCATGAATTACGAACAATTTCACAAAACAATTCGTGAAAATCGAAAATTGATGCTGGTGAAATTTCTACAGCGAAGTGTCACAGGTGTTTCGAGAATGTATCCGTCGGCGGCAGATTGTGGGAATTCTATGGTTTGTAATTTATTTGTAAATGTATTGCTACTGAAAGCAGTGTTTATCTGTCCCTTTCCATTCTCTGCATTCCTTTACTTTTTTTAATTTAATAGAGAAGCAAGAATGGGGAAGGAGAAGAATCCAGTGCAAAGGCATGGTATGATAAAGAAATGCACAACTGTATTTCGATTAAAAAAGTCTGACCAAACTAGAATCCATAATGTAAACTTATTTATTATTAAAAAATCACAATTAAATCGGATCGGGGACAAACTCAAAATAATCGAGCAAAAATCCAAATTGTAATATTTTACCAGAGTTTTTTAACCCACAAATTTTTTAGATTTTTGGCAAAAGCCCAGTATATTTGGATTTTTGGGCCAATTTCAGCGCAGACCACAGAAACCTCCACAGTTTTCTATATATGTAAGCATATTTTGATTTGTATAGCGCTCCTTGAAGGCAAAGCACTGTACAGCAAATCAATAAATTAGTAGTAACAAACAAGGGGTAAAAAGTTACAATAAGCGCATTATAAGAAATACAATAAAGTATAATTACAATGCAGATTAAGTTCTTTAGTGTTAAGGAAACAAAAGGCTAGAGGACCCTACCCTAATGGGTTTACAGTATAAATGAGAGGGTAACATACAGACACAATTCAAAGGGGTATTAAAGGACCAGTAACATCAATTTTTTTTTAATTAGTTAGTATATATCCAAAAATATACACCAACACAAATTAAACTTTTAAATTGCAAAGCGTTTATTAAAAAAATAACTTACTGACACTCCCCTTCCGCTCTTCTTGAGAAAAGGCAACAGGGCGATCATCCATTCTGCAGCAGTTGATTTCTCCTCCCAGGCTATCTCTCCTGGCCGCTCTGCTGGAAAGATGGGGCAGCACTTCTAAGTGATGCACATGTCGTATACTTCAGCCCATGTCGCCATTGCCTGGCAGTTGCTCCCCACTTCCCAGCATTGCTCCTCCGTCTCTCCCTGACACCCCCAACCCCTGCACTGCGCTGCCCCGTCTCCCTCCTCCTGTGCTGCCGAATGCTGAGACAGCAGGAAGGTAGAGCTTGTAGGTTCTGCGGGGGGTAAGTGCTAATTCCCAGTGCTATGCTAATGTATTGTCCAGCGCTGTCTGGCTCTGTGTGTGCGACTATTCCAGGGCAGGGCCATTTGTATTGGTGCCCTCACTTCTTGTGTGTCATTATATAGTTATTATACACAAAGCATCAATAAAATGTACAGTCTTCACTTCAGAACAGAGTTAGTCTGGGGTGCAGCTCACTTCGATCTCCTCATAAAAATTGGTCAGCACAGGAGGAGGGAGACTGGGCAGCGTAGTGCCCCGCCACCGCCACTTTCCTAAAAGTACTGGGGAGTACAGTATAATAATAATGACTGACTTTAAATTAAATAATGCCACATGCCCACAAGGAAAATGACATTTTATTTTCTTCTTTCGATTTTCTGAAGTTTTATTTGTTGATTCAAACTGTCAACATCACACCCCTGTTAGTTCCTCAAAATATTTATGAATAGCTTCTGTAGGCATAGCAAAGTTTGTTTATCAAGTTTGAACATTTTTCACACATAAAAGTATTTATTCCTCTCTGCAATTTTTCACCTTGCCAAAGATTGTTTCTGGCAAACATTTCAATCTTCTTCGTTTTTAAAAATTAAAGAAGAAGTTGAGATAAAATGCATTTTGTTAGGTAACCCCAGTAAGTATAGTCACTTACCTGAAACCATGGGCTGGTTCTCCAGTTCACTGAACTGCACAAGCCCAGGTTAGAAACACAATGTCGCCATTTTCTTCTGTTTCTTAGGTATCCATTGCGTGCCCCATGCACTGTACACATGTGCAGTAGATTGATAAACCAAAATCTAAAGCATAAGGCATATTTGCACTCTATTGAGCATCTGCATCAGGCCCAGGGTCATACAATGATCTGCACCAATGAAGAAGATGACAATATGTTGTCCCTACAGTGTTGCCTGCACTTTTTATAGAACAGGAGCACAAGCCCACTGACTCAGGAAAACAATTCTTATCACCAAGGGGTGCCTGAATTGTAAAAACAACTTACTTTTGTGCTGTGACTGCACATCTTGAGTAAAACACCATAGATAAATACATAAATGTGCCAGGCACACCAACCACTTGAGTAAAAGCAATGGTACAAAATATATTAGCGTTGTATGTACCTTATAAATCATTTCCTTCTGTATTCTCGATGTCTATAGAAATAGAAATAAAAAGCATGACTTTGTATGAAATGTAGTCATATTTAGGGCCCCAATGAGCCCTATTTGTTATGAGAAGCCCTTAGTAAAGAAGCATCTCTGCTGTTAAAATTGGGGTATCTTAAAATGTTTTGGACACCAGTTAGACAAGACTTTAAAAATGCACCAAGTTCATTTTAGTTAGGTAAAATCAATCAGAACAAAATCCTTTCTTTCTTCCATAGCTCTCCCTCCTTTTATTTTTTAATATATTAGGTCAGCAAATGCCGCCAGACGGTAGCTGTGTCTTTTGGCAAGAAGTATAATTTAATAAAGCATCACCTTTCAAAGTATAAAAAAAAAACAACTTGGACAACGGTAACATCACCTCAGCACGAAATATATTCCACTCTCGGTTTGTGTTTTTTGGACAAGCCCAGCTTAGCACTGTTGTTATCCCAAGACTGCGCCACCAGCGTTGGAATTAATAAAGTAAATGGAGGACCCCATAGATGACTGGCAGCTCCGATTCTCCTAACACCATTCCATGGCTCCACTATCTCGGTCACAAGTTAAGATTTATTTAGACAAGCTTTGTGTTAGGTATAGAGCTTGCGAACATTATGGAAGTGGTATCTAATGATGAAATATCTGGTATAGATTAGGAAGAGCCCTAGGAAAGGGTTAGGAGACGTAGCAAGACGAAAAGAGATTCCAGCGGTCTAAAGCTTGGTTTTAATTAAGCGATTATGTTCCTTAATGAGAAGTAGCTGTGCCTTTGTTCCTGTAGACAGTAACAAAGTATGGAATGTAAACAAGTGAATGAAGGTATGTCCAACTTCTCACTTCATTTATTAAATGTGACGGCTTCAGTTTCACTGGTTCATGAGTGAAAGGTTGACTGGAATTTCTGATTAAACTTATGGGAATCAGGTGCATAACGGCAGCCTGAGATTTGGTTTGATTCTGGATTTCCCTATACATTGTAGCTTCTTGCTGTGATTGTGATGAGGAAAAAAGGAATGTATTGCAAGGAGATGAAGCTGTTGATGGCTGAATAGCGATGAATCATAGATAGGATGGCAGAAGTCAATGAAGAAATGAATGAAGAGGACTGATACATGATGCCAATGTTGAAACTTTCTAATTTGTAAGCAAAATCTTTATAAATAGTTACAGATAAAAATATAAACAGAAGGACACAGAGTCGGACTGGCCCTCCAGGCCAGACCCCCTATCCCAACCCTACAAAAAAAAACAATTTGCACAACTACGCAGCGCCTTTCACACATACACGCCGTACGGCGCTGTTCGCAAATGCTCTTTTTTGCAGTAATGCGCCCAGGGGGTAAGGCTGGATTTATCCAGCAGGCCTGCTGTCGTTTGTCGCCCCTGTCCAGTCCCATTTATTTGCTCAAATTTTCATTATCAGGACAGAGCAATGGGAATTGGCACACAGGAAATTCAAATTTCTGAACCAATGTGGGTGTAGTTGGGCAGCATGCCGCCCCTTAAAATCCTGCTGCCCTAGGCCCGGGCCTAGGTGGCCTCTCCACAAATCCGGGCCTGCCAGGGCCTGCCATGTTAATGAGTCACAACTTGATTGTAATTTATCAAAGTGTAGGATTATTTCTGTACATGGTGGCAAACAGCATGCAACTTGTGGTGTACACCCTATTTAGCAAGTGCCTGCTATGGAACTATAATTCTAAAGAAGATGCTGCATTCTGAGTAAAAATCATGGCAATTTGCTCCTACATTTGCATGCGGTGCTACTATGTTAAATGACTTACATGAGCGTAGCTATCATGCAGTCTACCATGGTATTTTAAAATGCTATATATATATAGATTGCTGTATACATCTATATAAGAGTAAGGGGTTATTGCTGCTGTTGCCTGGCAGTTTTTAATACGGTTGGAAAAGGCTTTTTCCATGTGCCTGTTATATTCATTAATGGAGCACTCAGGCTCCTCCTCTGTCAGTTTGACACCTTCAAAAAGTTCTGAAAAAGCCACAGAAAAAATAAATAAATATCTAAGCATTCATCAAGTCACTGTACAGATACATGTTTAATGGGGCAACAAGTCCAATGGAAACAAAAAGGCAGGCATTTTTTTAAAAGGGCAAGTCAACCCCAAAATAAAGATTTGCCTAATAAATGAAAACATAGTTCTAAGAAATTTTCCAGTATACATTCTTTACAATTTTTCAGTGCTTTTAAAGTTATTTGTAATAACAATTGCTATTGAAAGCGCCATCTGCTTAACTCCTGCTTGTTACTTTTTTAACAATGCTGGAAATGTCTTAGTTCCCGGCAAAGACGGGTGTGTTAATCAGTTGCCTCGTATCCACAGTCTGAGCCACTAGGGCAGAAAATAGAAAGGGACAGACTACCCCTGCTTTCAATAGTAATACATATACAGGTATGGTACCTGTTATCCAGAATGCTCAGGACCTGGGGCTTTCTGGATAACAGATCTTTCTGTAATGTGGATCTTCATACCTTAAGTCTACTAAAAAACCACGATTGCATTAAATGTGTTAATCGGGATTAATTATATCTTAGTTTGGATCAAGTACAAGTTTTATTAATACAGAGAAAAAACAAACCGTTTATAATTTGGATGAAATGATTTCAATGGTAGATGGCCTTTCCAAAATGCCCATACAGTACCTATACATACCCTATAGGAAATTTGTATTGAATGCATATTGTAAATTTTGCATATTGTAAATTTGCATAGAAATGTGTTTTCTTTTATTAGGCAAGATTGTATTTTGGGGTTGTCTTGCCCTTTAAATAAAAAACTGAAGACTAATATTAAAAATGCCAGTTTAAGGTACAGATAAAAAATATTTTAGTGTGGGGTGCCTACAATATAGGCATTATGTAACACTTAGTAGATGGGGTGTATCGCTTCGCCAAACTTTTCACTAATTTCTTAGGAAATTTGTGAAATGGGGAAAAATTCACGAAACACCATCGGCGTCTCGTTTTTGGTGTGGGTGTCCATTTTTGGACGCCGACGCACATTGATGGCAGCAAAAAAACCTGCGCCGGCAAATTTTCGTCAGGCGAATTCTTCCTGGTGATTCGTGAATTTATTCACCAGTGTTGAATTGCGGGTGAGTGGTGAGGACAACTTTTTCTTGTTTGTTGTAGTTATACTGGAGCAGGGACCAGCTCCTTGTTGTAGCCCCCCACCCTTCCCAGCTATAGTCAGGTGATCCCACTGGTGTCCAATAAAAGGGCAACCATGATTGGGAGTTTTACTTTGAAAGCAGCAAGTAAGTTGCAGGTAAAACTTAGTCCCTTTGTAAAATGTATAATTATAGTAAAGAATTCTTAATGAATCAGATGAAAATTGAGCGTAGGACTGGCCAGATATGGGATGACTTTGACGTAGTTGGCCAGCTTAAATATATTGCAATATATGGACAAACAATCCCTGTTGTTTAAAGGGTAAGGCATTTTTTAGTAGCTGTTTGCACAGAATGTCTCAATGTCTTAAATATATTGATAATGGGTTGAGTGCAGAGGACCTCTTGTCTTTGTCTATGTATTTTGTGGTCACAGCCTCATTGCACCCCCGCCTAATGGTTTTAAAAATGAGTGGCGAGCACAACTTTTTCTTGTTTGAATCGCGGGAATTCGCCATGACTTCGCCCATCACTTATGGTTTTGCTATATACAAGGCACAACAGACCTGCTGCTCTCCAGTTGTTGTTGAAATGCAGCTAAAAACCAGCTGGTGGGATGTATTTTTTGGCATCCCTAAGTTACCTTTTTGCCTTTATAATAGGTACCACAGACTGCCAGTAATAATTATACCAAAGCATTACAAAACTGCAACTTTTAGTGATAATTTACTGCAATGTGTAAATGGAAGACCACCATCAACGTCTCAACATTATTAACTGTTGATGTGTTTATTTGGAATAATGGTCAACTAAATACCAGAAAAGCATAAAAAAAAGAGACGTACACTACTATTAGAAGGAACCTTTTTAATACAGCAAAGGGCACTGGATTTGCCAGGAATAAAGTAGACTTAGGCAATGATAATCATTTATAGTTGTTTCTTGCATATAGTATGCACCCATACAAAACAGTAAAATTATAACTTCATTAAAGTTATAAATGAATTTTCAGTAGAAGTCTTGACATCACTGACAAAGCAACGAATTGTACAATTCCAGGGGAACTGCAATCCTCTACAGCTAATTGTTGGCTACAATGAAAACCAAAAAAAACCATAGGAAATTAATCATGCTAATCAAGACTCATTTCGGAATCCTTTCTTACAAAAGGGGTTAAATTCCAAATAGTAATGGAGCATAGACAGGTTTAAATCTTGCATTAAAGCAAGAC
The DNA here is from genome assembly GCA_024363595.1 of Xenopus borealis. Taxonomy (NCBI): domain Eukaryota; kingdom Metazoa; phylum Chordata; class Amphibia; order Anura; family Pipidae; genus Xenopus; species Xenopus borealis. The sequence goes on along the minus strand of CM044447.1, from coordinate 19,541,492 downwards.
CTAGGGTCAAATAAGCTGGAGTACAGTAGCGCCAACTAATTGATTCATACTATAGAAGTTTAGCAGCAAACTGTCAAAGTGTCTTTGGATTTTATGGGGCACTAAGGTAATGGGAGGAGGAGAAGGCAAGCAAAATAGCAGATTTTTTGTAGTGGAAGAAGATATTGTGAAAATAATACTTTGGTTTGACTTTAATGATAAATTATAAAGCCAGCAGGGATGATGTGTATCAGTAACTTTGTCCTACTAAGGGGACATCGACTGGAGCTTCCTTCCAACCTGCAAGTGCTATCTGAAGAGAATACATTTTTAAGTCACACTGTTCCGGTGTAACTGTTGAAGGACTTAATGAGCGATACTGCTTGTCTGTAGACCACCTATAATTTTTTAGGTTACTGCTGTATATCACTTTGCCCTTATTTTTCTTTTACTTCACATTTTTTTTAAAAATGGGCGTTGGTTTGGATAGTCTCTCCCTCTTTAAAGCTGCACAAGCAGTCGGTGGGGGAGGATTTAGCTCACATGTGAAACTGCATTACTAGTGTAAGTGTCAGTGCGGGTAATTCAGCTTTACTTACTAACTACTTCACGACTGCTGTTGAAAATATATTGCTCCACTAAGTGCCAATGCTGCAGCCTTTTCCTATTTTATCCTATTGGGAGGTAAAATTGCAGTAGCCCTCTTGACATCTACGGTGGCAGTTTTGACGATGGGTTGTTAAGTGCACACCTGTTCTTTGCACTTATATTACAAAGCAAAAAAAAAAAATCCAATAGTTATAGCCATTCATAACATGTGAGTGCCAATTGGCTAATCCACACAGTATCCTCAGAGTGGAAGTATTAGACTCAGGGGACCCATTTGTTATTTTCAAGCTATTGTTACCTTGTGCATTGTAGCCAAAATCCTGAATGTATAATACTTAAACTCATTGATATTTCATAGAGCAGCTTGTGCCAAACTGGAATCTGTGCATACCACATTATAGCTTGTAATGAGAGCTGAATCAGCCAACTACATTTAATCCCAACAAGTGTCTTTGGCCCTGCGAGGCTTAAGCTACTCTCCATGTGTTCAGAGTAAGACCACTTTCACTTCAGCTAAATATGTTTCCAATAACTCTTTAGGAGGTGTGATTCCTTTTAGCTGGCGCCAAAACACACAGAAATGCACAGCTGGGATCTAACGCTTGTGTGTGTATGTCTGCCTAACCACTGCCTCCCGCTCTACTTTCTTGATACACACATGAGAACAACACATTGTCTAAACACCATGTGATGTAAGAACAACACTACACACCATCTGTCACACACGGGCAGAAGACACAGCACACAACACACCTTGTCACTAATCATGAGCAAGAACCTGAGCTTGATTGTCCCTCATTATAAATCTATGACTTTTTGCATATGGAATCCAGCTCAACTAAAATAAATCAGTTTAGCAAGGCAGCAGATCCTGTAAAATTATTTCCAAGAGCTTTTGTGGCACACAAAATAGTGCAGAATGGGGGAATAGACAGCTACCATACATAGACATACATAGTTTCATATGAAGAGACATTCAATGTTGGTCTGATTGGGCCACCCACAGCCCAAAGATCAGGTCACAATGTAGTTTAATAGCACGTCAACTTGCTGTTTGCTCATCTGGATGTTCAAACTTGACTTGATATATGACCTGGGGACCACATTAGGATGTGTACAGCTATATTCTAGAGTTATATAAATTTTTTCATGCACTAATGATTTCGGTATTTTTGTTATATACTGATCTGGACATCACTGCCTGAAACACATATATTTAACATAAATCATTCTTTCTTGCTGCTTTTGCATCCTTAAAGAGGTGGTTCCCTTTAAGTTAAATTTAGTATGCTATGTTTCAATTGGTCTTCATTAATTTTCAATTATTTGGCATCCTCTTCTGCCTCTTTCCAGCTCTCAAATGGGGGTCAGTGACCCCATCTTAAAACAAATGCTCTCTAAGGCTACATGTAGCTTCTTTATATTGCTGATCGCTCTATTCAGGCCCTTTCCTATTAATATTCCAGTCTGTTATTCAAATCAATGCATCATTGTTAGTTATACATTGGACTCTAGCAACAAGATTGCTGAAATGGCAAACTGGACAGCTGCTGAATAAAAAGCGAAATAGCTCAAAAAAACCCAAGTTATGAAACAATGAAAACCAATTGCAAATTGTCTCAGAATATCAATCTCTGCATCATACTAAAGTTTAACTCAAAATTGAATAACCCCTTGTGCTGTAAAGGGAATACAATCTTTGAATCAAGAAGACTACTGTTACTTTGTATCAGCAGCCATCTGTCATTAGCCTATATCCTCCAAACCCCACAGTTCCCTGCACAAATGATTTCAATAAGGAAAGGACCATTACAGTACATTGTGGGTTATGTAGTTCCTGCATGCTGTTTGTAAGCTATGAAGAAGTTGTTACAATTTGTAACATCAGTGTTTAGTCCCTCCTTACCTGCCTGGATTTCAAATGATGCAGAAAGAGAAGAACTGCTAAACAGCTGTATTTCAGCATAGAAAATTGCATTTATTCATACTTTTTGAAGAAAGAGGTAACTGTCATTGGTATATTAAGGGTTTTTGTATTATGTGGGCCTCTTTGTCAAATTATGATTTGGAAGCCGGAGTTCCCCTATAAAACGTTTTTTTCCTTCCACATTACATTTTTATGGAACACTGTTTTCAGTCTATTTGCTGTCCTGAAGGTTGGATTGTAATAGAAATTATAAATAAAAAAAAACTTGCAGAGCTGATAGATGTGTAAATTTAGTCTGTTATGTTTCAGTGCTTTGAGTATTTTAACACCAGCTTTGAAGACTGAAGAATTACCCACTTGAAACATCTCAGAAATTAGTATGAATACATTTGACAGCCTCTATATATGTCCATCATAGGTGCATTTTCAGCATTCAGACTATTTTATTTTTCAAATTTTTTTGATTCACATTTATGTGCAACTAAGAAAAAAAACTTTTTTGTAAAAATTTTTATTTGAAAATAGGCTTTAAGGATAGTGTCACACAGTGTGTTTTTCTCTGAGAATTAACCTGTATAGGGCTGCTAAGGTATTTTAGGAAACTGTTCACCAAACGTGTTATCTTCCTGATTATTTAAAAATCTGAATTAGCATACACCCATGAAAGCAATAGAACTAGTGTAAAGATCTTTTTCATTTTTTTGTTTCCATATTTAGTATGCAGGATTCCGACATGTTTTATCATGGTCAACTTCCTTTCAATAAAGGTGCTACAGACAAGTATCCCATTGTAAAGATTATAGCACAACATAAACCTAGAATTTCAAGTAAATTATGTCCATCTGTAAATGTGCTCAGATAGGTAAGTGAAATATCAAACAAATTTCAGACAGTGGAGCAGTCACTTTACAATGATAAAATATTCTTTCTTAGCAAGAATAGATTAAAAAAGAGACAATATTTTCACTCTTCCCCTCTGGACAGACCCCTAAGTGACTCGGGATGAATCAATCCTTCATTTCTAGCAATAGTTCTGTATTATATAACTGTGTCTACTGATCATGATGACTGATGTAGAGAAACAGGACATCTATGTCTGGTGGAGTTCAGAAAGCAGTAGGTGTCCTTACCATATTTCAGAAGACCAGACCTACACAATACAGATGGGTCCTGAGCAATTTTAGCTTGCATCTTTGGTATAAGGTTACTAACATACCTCATAATTCTGGGAATTTGGAGTAAAATAGAAGTTAAAATAGCTAGCCCTTCCAATATGTACCATTCATATAAGCCCTGTTTCTAATTAGAGTTGAGCAAAAATATATGGAAAATTTTGAAATACTGTACATTTTGATGGTTTGTTGCCACTAAAACTTTTTATTACTAAGCTTCGTAGTCATGTTTCAATAAGTACCTTCCTGTTACTGCTATTATGCACTACTGTTTAT
>CM044447.1:19517309-19535742 GCA_024363595.1 Xenopus borealis | reverse complement strand
GCCGTGAGTGCTTTCTCTGGGCTTGCATATATATATATATATATAAACCTATGCACAATTGCCATCAAAGTGTTCAGTTGACTCATATTTAGGTTACCTAATAATATGTGGGTGATAACAATGCATCCAATAACTTTTGAGGGACATTTTCAGAAATGTAATAAAAATTGCCACATTTAAAAAAATTACCCACTACTTTACATTCATTCATAGCAAACAAGGATCTTACAAAAATTTACAAAAGGTATATAAATAACAAACAAGGCTGAACATGCAGGAGAGAGGGAAGCAGTGAGTAAGGAATACATGTTGGGTCCCCCCAAAGATTTGTCCCCTGCACATATAAAATGCTTTTATAGTTTTTCAACTGAGCAATTGAAAATATATTCCAGTTTTCCATAGGGGGCATAGTTATTCTTTGCCCTACCCAGATATACAGTTGTGCTAATAAGTTTACATACCCTGGCAGAATTTATGATTTCTTAATCATTTTTTCAGAGAATATAAATCATAAAGCAAAAAAATTTCTTTCACTCATGGTTAATGAAGTTTTGCTGGGAAGAAAGTAACACTAGAGAAAATGTATTTATTTTTCTGCACCAACTAACTAAGTATGGCAGAGACTTCCGAGGCAAAAATTTGCTGGCACGTTAATGTGCCCCATAATAAGAGTAAGTCCTTCCATGGCTAGATCAGTGACCCTTCTGATTTTATCTGTATTAAATATATGATCCATTCTAATAAGTTGGTCCTAAGGTTCATTCTTGGCTGTTTGCCTTATTTCTGCCTCATGAATTTCAATTTGGTCATCAGTTAGTCTTGGGTGTTTCAGCCAATGTTGACATGAAGATCTCAGATGCACAGTTAGAAGAGAGTTACCACACATGGCGATGAGTGAGGAAGTCCTAGGGGGGAAAGTAAAAAATTCAATGTGCACCACAATCATGAGCACAAAGCCAAAGCGATGACAGCTTAATGAATAACTCAACTGTTATGACAGAAGCACAATTTACAGTTATAAGAGCAAATATTTGAAATCATATGCAGGCAGGATATGCAAGTTTGTACTATAGAGTTGGGGGAAAAAAGACTATTTTTCCTTAATGATGCTAATATGTGAACTGTAAACAAAATATTCATCTAGAAACAGGAAAAGAGACACCAGATAGCCTGTTATCACTCATTGATAGGTCCCTGTGTGTAGCTAATATCTAGCAAACAATCTGTGGCTACTGCTTTATCATGTTCAGGACCAGCCAGTCTCTTATTCTAAAACCCACCCTCATTCAAAGTAAACATTATTACGTATAATAGGAGTTTTAAGAAGATATTTTTGCAGGAAAAACAAAATGAGCTTAGTATAACGTACTTCCAAGTCTCTCATAGTGAGTCTATAATAATATTTTTTTTTTTGTTTGACACAAGTACTGTAGATCATTAAACGTTAGGACATTTTAATTGAAGCTACTCTGCTTGATCAGAGGTGGTGCCCTGTCATCATTAAGGGGGTTATTTATTAAAGTCTGCCAAAAACTGGAAACATTTTAGTTTTTTTAACTATAAATTTCGAATTTTTAGCTAAAAAAAATGGAGAGTTTTTGTGGTTTGCGCTGAAAATACAACTGTTTCAGACTTTTTGGGCAAAAAAATGTTTTCTCACTTTTATCGAGTTTGTGCTTTTTTCTTAATAACATTGTGGATTTTAGGTTTGGTCGGACTTGAATTGAAATACTCGGATGAGAAAATTTTGGATTTTGATGATAAATAAGGCAATAAGTACAATTGGATTTCAGGTGCTACCACCGTTAATGTGGATATAATCTTAAAAGTTCTTGTGGTAACATGGGTGTGGTTTAACAGTGAGAGTGGTCAACACTGACTTCCATTATTGGCCCTCCACAACATAGGCCAGAAAAATTGTCTCCCTCTGTACCACAGAAGTTGGACAGCCCTGCTGTAGTTTACAGGTATGGATCTTTTATCTGGGAACCTGTTCTTCAGAAAGCTCTGAATTATAGAAAGGCTATCTACCATAGACTCCATTTAGTCCAAATAATCCAAATTTTTATAAAATTATTTCTTTTTTTCTCTCAACTAATAAAACAGTACCTTGTACTTGATCCAAACTAAGATATCATTCATTCTTATTGGAGGCAAAATCAGCCTATTGGGTTTATTAAATGTTTGTGATTTTCTAGTAGACTTAAGGTATGAAGATTTAAATTACATTAAGTAAACTTTAAATAATTAATTACATAAGTGCTGCAAATTTCAAGAAATAAGTCACTGAAAGACTTGTAACAAGTATAGTCGGCAGTTTATTGGTCTGTGTTTGGGCCCTCTGACAGGTTTCCCTGATCAATAGCTGCCCAAATGTCTGTCGGCAATTGTCAATCGGGCAGGGTAAAAAATCCCGTTGGATCATGGCCGCATCTGCATTCATTGATGCAGTTTCACAATACAACCACCTGTATTGCCTGCATTGTGATCCGATCATGGGCCCTACTTCAATGTGGGCAAATCGGGGACAGATCTGCTCGTTTGGCGACACCAAAGGATTGTATCTCTCCGTCTATGGCCACCTTAAGGGAAGCCATAGAGATCAAGTCCAAAGTACAGTTTTATTATTACAGAGAATAGGAAATCATTTTTAAAAATGTAAACTATTTGCATAAAATGGAGTTTATGGAAGACAGATTTAGTGTAATTTACAGCTTTCTGGACAATGGATCCCATACCTGTAACATTACTAGTGATTAAACTAGAGTGCCTAAGATAAAAGTTGAGTCCTGTCCCCACCAATGTTTTTAACCATTTAACTTTAAATTGGCTTCAGAAGGAACCTGGGGCACACTACTAAGTAAAACTGAATATTATAGGCCGAAACATAATATCACCAACAACATCAACTGTCTGTAGGCACTGCAGTCTAAAGTTTACCTCTAATGCAACTCATCTAACGTCTTCTGCCTTTCTTTGAAAACCACATCTCACTTGTCACACTCCTCCTCCATACAGAACCTACTGTGTGGTTGGTGTTGACTTCACCACAAACCCCTCTCCCTACAACAGGCATCTTGTGTGGCTAGAACACATTGCAACATACCAGCCAATTATTAACTCTTGTATTTGCAATACTTTAGCTTAATACTAAAGCTTAGAGAAGACAAAATAATAAGCACTTGCCATCCTAGTTTTGCTGAAATACAGCTCCCAACATTACTTCTTAGCTGCTGTATAATAGAGATTTGAGCCACAAAGACCAATAGATAACAACCAAAAAATATACTAGCAGGACAAAATAACTGTGTCCAGTTTGTGATTCCACTTATGTCCAACTTACATATAGAATAATCATATATTTGAAAGAACTCTTATTGATGATACAAATTAATAGAGAAGGAATATTGGAATATAAGGAATATTGGCCCGAAACATCATATTTGTGGATGGAGAACATTTTCAAATAGGACTAGTGTTGTTTGATAAGTACTGCAGGAGTCCTTAAAGGGATTTCTCACCTTTAAATTAAAGACTAATAGATGGAGAGACTTCCACATCATCACAGCTCTCACTGAAAAAAACATGTTTCAAATATTAATCAGAACGTCCTTTCATCTAATCGGAATGGGGGACCTCTTGTCAGCTGGAAAGACCTACTGGTAAATAAAGCATTAGAGAGTTTATTATATGATCCCCTTATATATTTAGACATACTGTAGTTATCATATCACCCCTTAAGTGCCTCTTTTCCAGTGCGAACATCCCCAATTTGGCCAGTCTTTCCTCATAGCTAAGATTTTCCATACCTTTGTTACCCTTCTCTGGACCCTCTCTAATAATAGAACAATAATGTCCTGTTTGAGCACTGGAGACCAAAACTGTACGGCATATTCTATATGGGGCCTTATCAATTCTCTGTACAGTGGAAGAATAACCTCTACTGCAGTGAATATATGACCCTTTTAATACAGCTTAAGTCCTTATTTGCCCTTGATGCTGCTGACTGGCATTACTTGCAACAGCCAACTTTATTATCTACAAGGACTCAAATGTCCTTTTTCCATAATGGATTGGCCTAGTGCAGTTACATTAAGGGTATAAGTGGTTTGGATATTTTTACGTCCCAGGTACATGACTTTAAATTTATCAACATCGAGTCTCATTAGCCACATAGCTGCCCAGATTGCCAGTGTCAAGATGCTGTTCGGTGGAATTAATTGGGCTGCATAGTTTAGTTTCATCTGCAAACACTGATACATAACTTACAATACCCTCCCTGAAAATAACAAGAGGCCACCCCATTAGACTTTAGGACATAATTTCCATTTAATTTAATTTCCTTTAAAGGAGTAATGTCCCAAGCTCTTTGCACCAAGCCCTCTGCTTCACTTAATATTCAGCTCCATTCTGTGTATATGCTTCACCCCAGGTAAACTCTTGCCTTCTCTTGCCAAGCCCTCAGCCTCACTTTATCCTCAGCTCTGCTCTAGGTCTATGCTTTACCTCAGGTAAACTATTGCCTAACTGCTACCCAAGACTATCCCCCTACATCCATAAACTAGTCAAAACTCCTCCTCCTAGGTCTGTCTGGACCCCTCTTATTGTGTAATGATTTTGTATTTTTTCGACTGTAATTTACAATTATATCTAAATGTAGCAAAACAAATAGTTCATAGAAGGTAGCACATCTTCGTGAAATTATTCTGCCTTCAGGACCCATTCAATAACTGTGACACACTTGTAGCGGCTGAATTATGAACGTAAGTGCTTAATGGTACTGTACAAGTGCAATTTCCCAAAGTTACCAATGACAAATTTACTTTTATTAACTGTTTATTTACTATTCGTAGCTGTTAGCAGTTGGAAGATAATTTCTGATTAGTGTGATTCAACACTTATGTTAGTAGATGAGACCTTCCATGTTTCCTTATGGCAACATGACTTTGGAAAAACAGTCCTCAAATAATAGAATAACAATAGTAATAATACATGAGAAAATTATAATTAAGTAGAATAATTATTTCATTTGAAAATCCATCCATTGAAATGTCTGGCGAGCCAAATGTAGCATCTTAAGGTGGCCATATACACAGAGATCCACTCGTTTGGTGATGTTGCCAAACGAGCCGATCTCACCCCGAAATGTCCACATTGAGGTGGGCAATATCGATTTGATCCGATCATGGGCCCTAGCACCCAAAAATCTTATTGTAATGTATGGCATACGGGTGGGCGGATCGCAGGATTGAATCAATGAACAAATGCGGTCCGCGATGCAATGGAATTTTTAACCCTGCCTGATCAACATCTTGTGACTTTTTGTCAGATAATGATCGGGGAAGTCTGTTGGAGGGCCCCAATCACGGGTCAGAAAGCTGCCTACTCGACTCTTGGCAGCTTTTATTGGCCCGTGTTTGGCCAACTATACTTAACTCCAAAGTAAGATGCAAAAAATATCACGTTTTGCTATTAAGCCTATAAGACCATAAACATGCATTCATCTTCAAAAGACTCGCTGTGCTTTTCAAGAAAAAATAATCAGCAACTCATCTGCAAAGAACATTCTTAAATCTATTTTGTCATGTGTTTTTGATAAACTCAATTGTGGTGGTGTTTTTTAAATGAATTTGAATTGTTTATGCACATTAAAATACAGCAATAAGTAATGTTTTCCTCTATAAATTAGATTACATCTGTAATACATTCCAATCTCTGGGCTACATATGTATCTATTTCCCGGCCTTAAACCATAAAGCAAGTCTGGACGTAATACAGGCAGGGAAATTAACAGCAATAGCAATGATGTCTTCCATCTCCACTAGGCTCCAAGGGGGTCTGGATTTATCTTTGTACGCTTAATTAAATAAGACCTCTCTCTCCACCCTTCGCCAGCTATTTCACTGATCAACTCCAGATGCGGGGAGCAGACGGATTCCACTCAAACTGTGCTGCAAAAATAGACACAACAAAAAATCTGGTAAAATCTATCAATGTGGTTGTCCTGATGATATTTAAGGCAGGACAAACTTCTAGACAGATGTTCCCCCAAGCTTCCTTTATAAGTTGGTTTGACTTGTGAATCAAAAACAACTCTCATTACTAATATACCAGAAAATATATTTTGCTATGATAAATTCTTGTACAGTAAGATTATATTGGCAATACAACTGCCGTATCTCCAGACTCCTTGCATCTCAAGATAAGTCTTGCTGCTTGGTCACAAGTCTGCATTTTGGAGAGAGGCCAATCTCCCCAAGGCAACTTCCTACTAGCACTCAGCTCTATGATCCTTAGCAGGTCACAGTTTAATGAAAACAGAACACTTCCATTCTTCTCCCCTAAGGGAAAGGCTACACATCGGGTTGGAATAGTATGCAGCACTTAATGAAGATTGCTTCAGTAAAAGAAAATACTTCTAATCTCTTCATGGTTAATGCACCAGGAGCATCAGCTTACCTCTTTATATAGCAAAACTATTTTATGCGGTGATATTCATTGCTATAATCATTTGTTAGATATTGCCCTCTAAGGCAATAAAGGAGACGCTGATACTCAATACGTAGTTCAATGAAAAGATTGACTTTGAAAAGTCATGCTACTTAACTCCCTGAAAATATAAAGTTCTTAAATCGCCTTTATGTGCACATTCTCTGGTTCTTCATGGATCTGACCTACAGTAGCTCATTCCATTTAAATTTAAGATTATATTCATACTATTCCACAAATAGTACAGAATTGTTTTTTATAGAATTATTTTAAAACTCAGTACAATAAAGCCCACCTATCTGCCCATCTTTCTTATCTTGGCAGACTCTCCCTCTTCTACTCAGTAGCCCTATGCTTTTCCAATTAATGTGTATTGATGTACAGTATATGCTTACTGGCTTAGGAATGTATTCAACAGAAGAGGTAGGACAAAAGGAAGTTTGCGCATCTATGTAATTGACTAAAGATTTATCTCTAGTCAAGTGCTGAATTGAAATTATTGATGTTTTGCTGAAATTCTGATCAAATGGAAAAAATCAGATCAAACTGTTCTGGGGCTGATTTCTGAACAGTAGACAATATGAACTATTGTAATAATATAATATAAATGCAAATATATAAGTAATATCTAAGTACATTATGATAAACAATAAAGTTTTGAAAGGTCTACAAGCTGGACAATGAAAGCAAAGTCCATGGCCTTCATCTTAAGACTTGCTTCCAATTTTATATAAATATCACTAAGATTAATATCAAAAACTGTTTATTGAACTTTTTTGTACAGGGCAATGCAGGTCACAAGAGGACATTGAAGTTAACAGAAAGAAGATTTTACCATTGACACAGTAAGGATTATTTTTACTTTATGGAGTTGCCTACCAAGATATTAATGAGTTCTGTGTACTACTATAAAAGGAAAAAAAGGAAATTTCATTGAAGTCTGATTTTACTCTCAGAGTGACATACAGGTTATAGTGATGTCACTTTCATGTTACATGGCATATGGCAAGACAGTGTTGGACTGGACGGCGGGGTCTAGCCTACCAGAGCTGCCAAATCCGGGGCACACACCCCTGACACCTCAATGGCCCCCTGTCCCAGCCACAATCCCCCCTCAAGCGCATACGTACTAATTTGGATCGGGCTTGGGTCAGTGGGACCCACAAAGGCCAAGGCCCACCAGGTTTTTTCCCGGTATCCTGCCGCCCAGTCCGACCCTATGACAAGTAATGAATGGAGTTGTAGGAAAACTCCCTGAGGGTTGATTTTGGTTAGGGGCCATGGCAGTAGCCGAGCCCCCCCCCCAACAAAATCCTCAGTGGGGCCCAGAAGCGTGTACAGAAACCTTTTCTGAACCCTCTTGCCTTGCCGATGCACTCGAACACACATGCACATTCACCTGCTACAAATAGTAAACCCTGGGGGATCTGCTTCCTCTATAGTAATGCCACTTGGCCATGGGCTATGGGGTCAGAAATGTGGATCAGTGGGTCTAGATCAGGTGATTAGACCAGAGCAGGTCTTTGTTTTGTGCATATGCATAAATGATGTGAAACATTTTCCTTAAAAAAATAACCTTTAGAGGAATTACAACGTAGGGTTAACTTAGCAGACAGGTCAGAGAAATGCAATGTAAGGTTAACTTAGCCGACAGTTCATAAAATAAACTACAGTATTCACTGTTTAACACAAAGCAGAAAAGTTTCTGTGTGGGCAATTAAATGACTAAAACCTTGAAATGTGAAATGCTGACCCACACATCTTAGCAACAATATTACACTAAAATAATACCATACCTTTCAACAAATAATGTGCGCATAGTAACAGATAAGCTGCAGAGGGAAAATAAAAAACACAGACTGGTCCCAGATGATGGAAGGATGAGTTGCTTTTAGCATATGTTATGTTTGGTAGCTCTGTTACTATGTTACTAAGCTGAACAGTTAGTTATATGTGGATATCTGTATTTTAACATCCACTGTCTGGTTTACATTGGCATATGCTGGATTGAGAAAAAAAATCTACATTGGCGGCTTCAGTAAACATACAGGGGATGTGCTACTGGTCTTGTGCTTAAAAAAGAATACGATCTTGTGTCATGAGAAAACAAGCTCCAGCAGAATTCATCATTGAAATCCATTTCTTAAAAGAGGAAACAGATTTTTATATATTTAATTTTAAAATCTGACATGAGGCTGCCCCCAGTCATGTGACTTGTGCCCTGATAAACTTCAGTCACTCTTTACTGCTGTACTGCAAGTTGGTGGGATATTTGCCCCTCCCTTCCCCCTAGCAACCTAACAACAGAACAAAGGGAAGGTAACTAGATAGCACCTCCTTAACACAAAATAACAGCTCCCTGGTAGATCTAGGAACAGCACTCAATAGTATAAATCCAGGTCCCACTGCAACACATTCAGTTACATTGAGTTGGAGAAACAACAATATGCCAGGAAGCAGTTCTATCCTAAAGCGCTGGCTCTTTCTGAAACCACATGACCAGGCAAAATGACCTTAGATGGCTGCCTACACACGAATACTGTATTTTAAATAAAAAAAATACACTGGCTGTTTCAGGAATCACATTTTATATTGTAGAGTAACCGTGTAAACAGTGTCATTTAGAAATGACAAAAAACGACACCATAAAAATCATGACAGAATCCCTTTAAGATGGCAGTTTGAGGACCAATTCCCTATCAGTAGTGATGGGCGAATTTATTCGGCAGGCGCGAATTCATGGCGAATTCCCACAATTCGCCGCTGGCGAATAAGTTTGCAAAACGCCAGCGAAAACCAAAAAAACTCAATGTGCGTCGAAAATGACGCCCCACACGTCAAAAACGTGACGCGACTCGTTTCACAAATTCTCCGCCAATTTTTCGTCGAAACGGGATAGATTCGCCCATCACTACCTAGCAGTCTGTTTGATAAACAGGATATATTTATACATAGGCGCCTATTTAACATGCGATGTAAAAGATCAGCAATAAACAAGCAATCAGTAATTAGATTTCTACACCTACAAAATAAAAGCAAGGCTCTGATTCGTTGCTATGGGCAATACCACCAGTGATGTTTTTCCTCCACTATTTTTCACAGAAAATAAATAGGCCCCTTAGTATACTTGTTCAGTTATATACTGTGCTTCTCCCAATCCACTCCCCTTGCTCCACTTTATTGACCTAAGGAAGAGTGTCATCTGTCACTTCCAAGTTGATTGATGAATGCAATGATAAACTGAATGTTCTGTCTGGACAGACCAACTGCCGTTCAGGGTAGCAGGAACATCTCTGCTCTGTGGCTCTACAAACACAATTCTTTGTACATTTAAGTGCCCATTAAACCCTGCATGAGTGTAGAATTCATGCAGAAAAAAGCTTGGCAATCTTCATTGTAAGGTAGAAGAACTTTGGCAGGTTTTAGGTGCCTCGGCATGAAACCTCATGTAGTTAACAAATTCTCGCAGAGTTTTATTAAAGTCTGCTAGTGTCAAAAAGCTCAAGCTGTTTAAACGGACCCCTAAGAGTAGAACCCACCAAGCTTCTAGACCAGACTAACATATGATATTCTCTGTATGCAGTTGAAATGAAAGTCCCAACTCAAAGAAAGCCTGTTAGCCAAAGAAATACCCTTGAAAATATTGCTTTTTTATAGACTGCTTTATACTTAAATCCTTAAAGTCTTTAAACTGTCAATGGTGTGAAAAGAAAAATGAGATAATAGATAAGAACTATAATCCCTTGTCACAGGTTTTTTAAGGCACCTCAAGAGTTATGAAGACATAACCCCTTCTAAACCTGTCTAGTTTTCCAGGGCACAGATCTAGGAAAGAGGAATCAAGAGTGAATCATCCAATTATATTTTTCTCTTAACTCAAGCGAAAATAAAACTTCAAACAAATGAAGGTAAACACAGACCTGAATTAAGATAATGGATACACCATATAATATCTGACTTTTAATCTCTATTCATTTATTACTTTACATTTGCCCCAGAATATGATTACTCAAGTTTTTAGTCATTCATTTGTTAAAAGGAAAATAAAAGTTTGATAATTAACTCAGAAGCTGGGCAGACAAATTATCTATCTTGTAGCCAGTTACAGTAGATGGGGTAAGTTCAGGGAAATTTAATACAATTAGAAAGTAGTTTGGAAAGGTCTGTATAGTAGGAGAGGCAAAAGTCTGAATATTAGGAGGGGCAAAGGTCTGTATATTAGGAGAAGCAAAGGTTTTTATATTAGGAGAAGTCTGTATAGTAGTAAGGTCAAAGGAGGTTTCTAATAAAGTGAATATTATTTGACCATTCTACCAGGAGAGCAGAGAGCAGACAGTTTTCTTCTTCTTGGGTTTGAAGGTAACTAGGGACTACCAGGTGTCTGGTATTTTACTTGTAGCAGCTGTGGGAGCAGTTTGATAGCCCTAGATGGCATTTGGAAAGAGGGTAGAAACTAAGGCAAAGTTGTTGGTCAAAAGCAAGCCTAGGGCTAAGTTGGAATATAGATTTCCGGACAGTATATGTGTTGGGTCGGTTAGGTGGATGAGCCCTAGTCTCAGGCTTGGAAAAATAAGGCCAAGTTATGCTGCATCATGTTATTATATAAAGCCGGCAATGCGTTATGCACATAATTATGACTTCAATCATCATTCAGGGTGGTTCATGGCCTTGTGAGGAAAGAGTAAGGACTAGTTTGTATCATGGCATGTGGACACTGTTTGCTACCAAATAA
This sequence comes from Xenopus borealis, assembly GCA_024363595.1. NCBI lineage: Eukaryota > Metazoa > Chordata > Amphibia > Anura > Pipidae > Xenopus > Xenopus borealis. The sequence continues at coordinate 19,524,521 of CM044447.1, read as the reverse complement.
TGGCTGATGCCTTGCTGCAACATCATGGCTGGTATACATTGTGTGATACCACATTATGCCTTGTATACAATGTATGTCATCACATCATAAATCATTATATACTGTATGTTAGTCACAGAGCTTGGCCAATTCTAATGGATGAGCCAAAGAAGCACTAAAAAATTAAAGTAACCAACTGCTTGTCCCTACATAACATTTACACTGTTGAAAGCTCACTTCCTTCAAGGGTACCTGGGTTTATAATACATATTGCTTAAAAGAGACAACCGTTACTGACTACAAATGTTCCAGCAGTACTAAAAAATATATAGATAGCGCATGCAGGGAACAAGTCTGTTCAGAAAGTTGACAGATTATTTCCATCAGCCTCGGTCAGCCTCACGCTGCTCTGTATCTTTCAGATCTGATAAATATTCAGCATCAGCTCATACCTTTCCAAAATATACACTACAGTCTGTGCATTTGCCAACTGGGAAATAAGAAAAATGCCTTTTGCAAAATGTTTTATTGTGCCGATATGCACTTGATTTGGATCATATGCCATGCAATGGAGCGTGGAGTGGAGGACTTGGTTTGAATTAATGTTGCTCCTTATCTGGGTCTGTATAGTTCAACTGCTCTAAAGCTATTTCCCACTTTGAAGTGGAAAGTGCACAAATTCTGTAACCCGGAGATGCATATGTCCTTAAAAATCCGAGGCACATCCTGCATCCTGATTCAATTGGTGCCATTTGCATTTCAGAGGAATACTAGGAAAATAGCAAATTTGCTTGGATGCTTTGCAATGTTAAATTGCTGTGTCATAAATTCGAAAAATCTAGCAATTTGGGGGAAAAAATCAGAAATAAATCACATGATTCAGATTTTCACTCAATTTTATAAAGTTTTTACCCGAGCCAAATAAATTGTGTTCTAATTTTGATAAATTAGGGCCTAAAACTTAAAAAAATGATCTCTAAAAACTCCCAACAGATTGGAGGAAGCCAGAAGCACTTAAATAATATATATATTGGTATTTCATACCAGTCAATAGGAGAGGTTCATATGCTATTTGGAAGCTTCTATGGTCTATGCTTGAATTAAGACTTTTCCTGGAACAAGTTCAAAAACATTGAGAAATTTGGGGGGGGGGAATAAATTCAGATTTTCACTCAATTTTATTAAGTTTTTACCCGAGGAAGCCAGAAGCACTTAAAATAATATATATATATTGGTATTTCACACCAACATTGAAATACTATAATAGCAGATATAAACAAGGCTCAAATACCTGCCATTATAAATACTTCTTTTTCTCCTCATTACTTATAGATCAAAACCCACAGTTCTTTAAGAAAATTGGGACAATTCCTTCTGGCGTTAGCAAGTTTTCACTTTCTTAAAAAGTGAGAGTTGAAGCTCAAGGGATGAAGGGTGGACATCCCAGTCATAACTGCTTTACACATCTATTATATGTTATTTGATGTTTTACCAATTTACATTTCTGACCATATGAGTACTGTCCATTGGCCATCTGTTGCATCATTTAAGACAAGCAAACTCTCTAGTGTAGGTAAAAGCAAAACAAGATCTCAATGTACGTTTAGCCTTTGATCATTTGTTAGAGATGATGCTGTTTTATAATGCCCTATTGTCAATAAAGGATAATTCAACACAAATGTTTTCTAATCAGAGGATGTAAATTTTCTCTGCAGTAATCCATCAATGGCTTCAAGTGTGAACAGCAGTTATCAGCATACAGTGTGTCTTCAAAGATGCCCACGCTTATTCACCATATCCCGAGAGATGTCCAGCTAAAGGCAGTCTGGACCAGTATCATCTTTGCATTATCACGCCACCCACTCATCATGCCTGTACAAAGGCGTTCTGCTATTGCAATGCAAAGAGCTTAAATGCAGCCTGATAAAGGATAATGTCTGGCTGGTAACCATGACTAGACTGAGAGACTAATTCATATATTATCTCTTGTCCAAGGAAGGAAAAGAAAAGCCCAGGCCTCCTTGTGATGTTCTCTGATTATACTGTGAGTCTTCATCAGTCTAGTAATGTCACTTTACAGATGAGAGAGAATTAAGACTAAACAGGCTGCATTTAGCCCTTGATGTTCTAAAAATGAATAAAACAGAAGATATTGTCATTTTCTTTCTGTAACAAAAGGAGGCATGACTGTTCGAAGTTGTAAGGAAGATATCAGTTATGCCTAACAGAGTTACAAAGGGTTGCTGCACTGTGGAAAACATTTGGCCATACCACTACAGATATGGGATCGGTTATCCGGAAACCCTTTATCCAAAAAGCTACAACTTATGGGATAACCATCTGCCATAGAGTCGGTTTTATCAAAATAATTAAAATTTTTTTAAATGATTTCCTTTTTCTCCATAATAATAAAACAGCATATTGTACTTGATCTAAAACTAAGATATAATTAATCCTTATTGGAAGCAAAACCAGCCTATTGGGTTTATTGAATGTTTCCATGATTTTCTAGTAGACTTAAGGTATGAAGATCCAAATTACAGAAATATCTGTTATCCAGAAAACCTCAGGTCCCGAGCATTCGGCATAACAGGTACCACACCTGTAACTGTAGTTTAGTAGCATGGCAAAGTTTCTTATGATCCCCATTGAGTAATATCAGTTATTTTTTATTGAAAAAAAGTAAATGGTATGTAATTAGTCATAGAGAAAAGTGTCTATGTGTATTTTCATCACAATAATATTATATAGGCAAACAACTTTCATTTTTAGTTGGGAAAAATGTAATTCTACACAATCTCCAATATTCTTAGCAAATTAGCTAAAGTTTTCCAGTTATTTCTAAATGTAATTGCAGTGAACTTGGGGCTTCCCTGAATTACGGGATGACCATGTCCCATAGACTCCATTTTATCCAAATAATTAAATTTTTTAAAAACAATTTCCTTTTTCTCTGTTGTAATAAAACAGTGGCTTGTACTTGATCTCAACTAAGATATAATTAATCCTTATTGGAAGCAAAACCAGCCTATTGTGTTTATTGAATGTTTCCATGATTTTCTAGTAGACTTAAGGTATGAAAATCCAAATTATGGAACAATCAGTTATCCAGAAAGCCCCAGGTCCTGAGTATTCTGGATAACAGGTCCCATGCCTGTACTAGCAAGTGGTTACCCTTGATTTGTAGTAACAGGAAAAAAATACTGGCACACAAGGCAGGTGAATGGCAGGGATCTTTCCTTGACATTTATTAATGTGAACGTGCAAAGTTTCGGGGTAAACCCCTTTATAAAGCATAAAGGCCTGCTTGACATTTGATAAAGGGGTTTCCCCCGGAACGTTGCACGTTCGCACTAATAAACGGCAAGGGAAGATCCCTGCCATTCACCTGCCTTGTGTACTAGTATTTTTTTCCTGGTACTGCTTACTGGGGGTGGCCGTAGCCTCCTACACTGGGACGTTAAGCGTGTGCGGGTCTTCATTTATATCCAGTACCCTTGATTTGTGTCACATGGTTTGTCTAAATAAATGTGTCTAAATAAATATGTGTTCTACTCTGTAAGTCTTCTTTTCCTCCAAGCTGTTTACTAATATTAATAATGTCAACTTTAAAAGAAAGAAAAAACATCCTTCACAAGAGGCTGAGAGTTTCCTCTAATTAAAACTAGGACTTCCTATGCCATTTAATTTAGAATATTGCTAGGGGCATCCAGCTACTTTCAGACTTTAACCCAGTGACCCTCACATTTTCCAAAGTAAACAACAGACTGAGCTGAAATAAATAAAGTAGCAAAACAGGGAGATGGTATGGCTGTGTTTTTATTTATGGTGTGTGTCCCTGCTGGTTTTTGTTTACAGGATATTTAATATAAACTGCAGGGCCAGATTAAAAGCAAATGTTTTTAGTTCTCTGGGGAAATTCGCAGCAAGGAATGGAGGGTTCTGGCAGAGAAGTTAGCAAGGGTCATTTCCAGAGGGCAAATGTTAACAAGGGAACATACTACATCAAGGCTAAACCATCTGCAAAATGCCATGGCAGTCTTCTTAGGTCATACTCAGGCCTGGCTTATCCAGATAGGGGAAATGAAAAAAGTCAATGAGATGATATTTTGGCATACTGTAGCTGTAATGTTATACTGGTCAAATGCCAAACAAAGTCTGACAGCATTGATTGTGCCCTTGAATGTGTGCAAGGTGCTACCTACATTTTATATTCACTGTGGTGTTAAATTTATATTAATTGATTTGCAAAGTAGTAGGTATGTTCTTTAATTGGAATATCAGTGATTAGATATCTGTGGCAACACTGGTCCCCAAACTGTGGATATAGTCACCCTTTAAGGGGGTGGCTGGAGCAGATGGAGCAAGCTCAGCCTGAAGACCAGTTATTTTTGGGGAGAAAAACTATTTGCTCTCCTAGATATATCAGGAAATTCATCTTGAATGTCAATTAGGATGAGAATTAGGAATAAAAACAATCTGCTATCTAAAATAGTCTTGAAACCTAAGCAGCTGTTGGCTTACCCTAGTTCTCAGTTTGGCTAACGACTGAAGTCAGATTGAAATGTTTTCTATAATCTCGTTCTGAGATAAAGTGGTCCCTGATCAATTGTTGGAATTGTATAGATCTTGAACTGTAATTTTGAAAACACTTTTTTTGGAGCCAAATAAAAACCGAAGCAGGGGCTGGCTTGCACCAGTGCTCAGTCTGAGGTTGCTACGAATATAGCAAAGTAATATTGCTTTATTTTCAGATATTAAAGGGGTTGTTCACATTTAAATTAACCTTTAGTTTGACATGAGTAATATTTTGAGAAAATTTTAAACCGGTTTTCATGTTTTATTATTTGTTATTTTTTGAGTTATTTAGCTTTTTATTCAGCAGCTCTCCAGTTTGCAATTTCAGCAATCGGTTTGCTAGAGGATTTGATAGGATTTGCTCCTGGTGCCTTTAACCTGTGCTGTTAAGCTTCTGATCTGATCTGCTTCCTGTGTTTGACCCTGCCTGGCTTTTGACTACCCTGTACTCTGTATCCTGACCCGTGCCTGTTATTTGACTACCGAAACTGCTTCACCCTATCTGATTGATCTCCCTGTTTTGACCCTTTGCCTGCCTGACGACTCCTAGCTATCCGCCCGCCTCGACCCGGCCTGTCTGACCACGAATCTGCCTATTCCTGCCTGTACTGTGACCTTCGGCCTAATTGACTCTAACAACAGTCATGCTACTTTGCTTGCCAGAACTCCTCGCCTTGCTCCTCTCATTAAGTCCAGGTGGCATCCGAGTAAGCTGAGGGCTCCTCCCGAATCCAAAGGCGGTCAAATTACTGGTGAAGCCGAGCTGAGATCAGGGAACTTGGCATATGTTCTGGTTTAGGGTGCTGACCGTGACATAGTGATAGCAATAAATGTTTAGCCTTACAGAGCATTTGTTTTTAGATGGGGTCAGTGACCCCCATATGAAAGCTGGAAAGTGTCAAAAGAAAAATACTTATAAAAATAATAATTCATAAACTATAAATAAAGAAAAAACAAAAGCCAATTGAAATGTTACTTAGAATTAGCCATTCTATAACATACTAAAAGTTAATTTAAAAGCAAACATACTATTTAAAGCAGAGAGTGCAATTGTCCACTCTGGTGCTGGTGCTACACTAAGCATTAGAATTAATGTATTTTTTACATTTAGGTAATTGGAGGTTTAGCTCATACAATAAGTTATACTCTCATACTTACCATGTGTATATAAAATTACTTTATCAGTACTTGCCCACCTCTTTAATAGAGAATATGATTCTCTACATCATTCAACAGAAAATTACTGTTCTCTTGAACAAAGAAAAAGAAGGGGGATTGATCAATATACATTCCCTGGTCCCCTCTCTCATAAGCAAGTGCATAGATGTGCATGTAAGCAGTGTCGGACTGGGACACCAGGGGCCCACCCAAAAACCTTAGACCAAGGGCCCACCCAAAACCTTAGACTAGGTGCCCACCCAAAAACCTTAGACATGGGGCCCAACTAAAAACCTTAGACTAGGGGCCCAACCGAAAACCTTACACCAGGGGCCAACTCTGAGTACTATTATCCTTCCTCTCCTCACTCCTCTCCTCAACCTTTAGTCTCTTAGTCTCTTTTCTGTACATGCTATAATCAATTATTTCATCTATTTAGCATCTTTGTTCTTATAGAAATAGGGAATGGCCATAAAATAGGCCAAATGTTTAACAGCATGAGGGACCACTGACACCTGGGCCCACCGGGAGTTTTCCTGGTATCTCGGTGGGGAAATCCGACACAGCATGTAAGTGCATTTACAAAAACGGGTTTTTAGTTTCAAAGTTATCATCATAAAATTGGTAAGCCACCATACATCAAGGTAAACCCCATATGGTGATCCCTAACTATTTACCTCTGGTCATAATATTCAAAGGCTGGCACCTCCCTGCATGGTGGCATTTCTTGGGATGTCTCCTGACCTAGGCATTGGTTTCAGTCACAGGACTTAGTCCTCCCCCAGCATTAGCTTTTAAAAGAGAGAGATTGCCAAGACCACAGCATTGGTTCTACAAGCTTAATCATCCCCAGCTTGAGGCTTTTAAGAGAGACTGCCCAAACCAACACATATTTTTTAAAGACATGGGACCACCATTTAAAGTGATGGGTGTGGGGCTGCTACAACAACATGAAAGCTTGACCTGCAGCATAACTGTTAGACTTTCAGCAGAATAACACTGCTGCAAAACAAAATGCAAAAAAGGGCGGTTGTGGGACCACTCCAAGGCTAAGTAAAAATATATTTAATTGCAATGGAAGTGCCACTGATCTGGGCAAATTAACTACAAACATAGAGAAAAAGAAGACGGATTGATCAATGCACATTCCCTGGTCCCCTGTCATAAGTAATCGAATATCTATGCTGGTGCATGCATTTACAAAAACAGGGGTTTTTAGTTACAAAGTTATGATAATAAAATTGGCAAGCCACCATAACACATCAAGGTAAGCCCCCTAAGCCTTTAAAAATGGGTGTTGGTTTGGGCAGTCTTTCTCTCTTAAAAGCAGCAAGCGGGGGAGAATTGGAGCCTGTATAACAAAATTTGTGGTCTTGGCAATCTCTCTCTTTTAGAAACTAATGGTGGGGAGGACTAAGCTCTGTGCCAATGCCTAGGTCAGGAGATACTTATCCCAAGAAATGCTACCATGCAGGGAGGTGCCAGCCTTTGAATACT
>CM044447.1:19497725-19515811 GCA_024363595.1 Xenopus borealis | reverse complement strand
AAAGGAGATTGTCTGTCCATATTGAACAAACTTCTCACTTCAGTCATAGTATCACCGTGCTGTTATAAAAGATTGAAATACTCCCTTTCTGTAATGGAGAAAAAGAAAATATATTTTACTGCTCAGCTGTCATCACATCTGGCTTTCTTGTCAAAACAATGTAATTTGCCTTTGTAACTGTCGGACATTGGTATTTACTGCACCTGTCTCAGAAGGTGATTTATGGCCTGTCTGGTGAGCATTGCTCTGCAGTTTCTAGTTTACAATACAAGATAAGTGAGGCATTGGAAGCCTCCACATAGGATAGACATTTGCTGTTGTATATTTTTTCTGCATTTGACAACAAGCAGTATCCCCCATCTCTTCATTCATGATGGCGCACTTTTCTTTATCGTAAATCTCCTGTGGTAGTGGGTTACAGCTTTAAAAAAATAATTAGGCAGTGTAAAATGTAGACGTAGTGGACAGGTTGGAATGTGGTCACATTTTAACTAGAACAAAATAATTACAGCACCAGTTGCCCACATTAACTTCATTTACACTGATTATAAAAGGGAGATAAAGGGTAAGGGAATGTTGGCCAGGCTTGTTAACTTTAAAAGCAACAACTCTCTTCATGCAGGAGTTGGTTGTCAGATATTTATTGACAGTTAGATCCAATATATCTTATAGGGTGGCGACTAGAAGATGTATTAGAGCTCACTCTATTGAAATCACGAGAAAGCATGTCTCTCTACATGCAGGCTTTGTGCAAAAGTCAGTTATTTTGTTAGATTTTGTTTGTACTGGAATCATTTATTTGAGTGAGCTCTAATTCATCTGCTAGGAAAGGAAGCCCCCTATAAGATATATTGTATCTAACTGTCAATGAATATCTGAAACCCAATACCTGCAAGAAGACAGAATGAAGATAAACAGATGCTGAGAGAGGGATAGTGATGATGAACTTGATTATTTCAGAAATGATGCAGAATATTTAATTGAATTTATTTAGAATAGTTAGTATCTTATTTCAGTATGATGAAACTTATAGAAAATGTGTATATGCTTTCAAGCAGCAGATCTGCAAAGGCTGCCTGCTGATTGGTCACTTGGAGCTGCTAGAAATAAAGCAAACCAAATCTTTAGAATATTACCCCCAATCAAATGTACTGTATAGTAAGAAAAAACAATATTTGTACATGGGGCTGATTATTATTCATGATTATTATTATTATTAGTGATTTAGAGGAATGATAATAACATTGTCATGATAAGCATTGACCTTCCCCACAGTACACAATATATTGAAATATAGTTGGGAATGGGCTCAGGTTTATAAGTGGTGACACTGAGCCCATGTGGGATTATGGGTTCCCAAATCCAACAGTTCTTCTACTCACTGCTACCCAATAACCTAGTACTCAGTTGTCAGGACCTAACCCCAGGGTTATTCCCCATGGCAGCTCTGTACATGTTAATATAAGAATTTCTATTTTAAATATATAAAGACATACAGTATTTTTTTTTCAAACTCCTATCTATTGTATTGAACTTCACCAGGTCTGACCTGGCGAAGTAACGTCTAGCATAAGAGGTAACATTCACAAAAATTTTCATCTTAGTGAATTAACGTAGTTGCGTCCCTTCATCAGTGCGCAACTTCGCCTGGCGTAAGGGTTTGAAGTTGCGCAAGTCGATGTCCTTCGCTAGTGAATCTTCGCAAGGAACACTGTTAGTGACGTCATGCTGGCGAATTAGCACTAGCGTTACACGCTTCGCGCTTTAGTGAATTTGCACCAATGACTCCAATACAAGCCAGCAGGAGGAACATCCATGCACTCCATGTACCATTGCCATAAAGTAATATGACAGGATTAGCTATTTTGCCAAAAAACCTTACATTTTAACTATCCCCTGACTCTTTCATACAGCAAGCTCTTTAGAATAGGACACCCTGCATATAGTACTTGACTGTTTTGACAGTGACGTTTAAAGAATTGTAAACTTACATTATAAAATTGTAGTGTTACTTGCTATAAAGCACAAAAGAAAACTGTGACTAAAAAAGCCTATATGAATTATGAAAGTGTTTTTACACTGTATTGAATCAACATAACAGCCTGGGTGGCGAAAGGGTTAAGCTACAAATAAATAACAATTTGGATAACAATAACTTCATCCTACTCCTACTCATCACTGAAAAGCTGCCTGTACCAATGACCTGCCAAGTGCATGACATCACTGGCAGAACATAGTCCGTAGATAAGACAAGAGACCAATGACATCACTGAAAATACAGCACAGCTGCTCCTGGTACATTGTGCAATTCCAAACCATTATTATTGACTTGCACAACATAGGAAACTGGAACCAACAACAACACATTTTCTTCAGTCTTCTCCTGCATATTTATAATTTCCAAACTACAGCCCCTAACAGGGAAGATCTGTGTCTCCCCAGTAGATGCCCCAGTAGCTCCCCATCTTCTTTTCTGCTGATTCACTGATTCACATGCTCTGTGCTGCTGTCACTTACTGAGCTTAGGGATCCACTCACAATATACAGTACACATAGAATAGAAATGTCACAATATAAGGCTGATTAGTCATTAATACTAGTGATGGGCGAATCTCCCCAGTTTCGATTTGCGCGTCAAAAATGGCGCGCCGCGTTGAAGTTGACGCGACGCGCGTCAAAAGCATGCCGCAACTCGTTTCGCGAATTTTTCGCCAATTCGCAAACGTCACGTAGTTTTCAACGCGTCACGTCGAAAGTGACGTGCGACTCATTTTTTTTCGGTGAATTTCGCTGCCGTTTCGTGAATTTATTCGCCAGCAGCGAATCGCGCGAATTCGCCCCTGGCAAATAAATTCACTCATCATTAATTAATACAGATAATTACTATATTGCAGTTTAGAAGCCAGTGCAATCACATCATAATGTAATAATCAGCCCTGTAGTATCAGTGTATATTACAGACCAAACTAATTTTCTTCTGGATAATTTGTGACAACCACTAAGCTTAGCTTCTCAACAGCTGCTCAGAGTCCACTGAACATGTGAGTGTCACAGACACATTCCAAGATGGTGACCCCCTTTGACAAGTTTGATCATTGCTGCGATTGACAAGCTGAAACTTTAGGCTGGTGCAATACGTTCCGAATATAAAATGTCATTTTTAGCCATATTCATTTCTATGGTTAAGTTCTTCTTTACTAAACTTTGAACTTCAGTAAAGTGATCCATAAGTTTCAACAAACTCACAGTTTGTCCAGTGGTGGCAACTAGCCCAGATATGTGACTGAGTTTTCCTGGGGTAAATGTTTTGAGTTGGAGCACCTTGCACCGTAGTCCTAATTATTTTCTAATTTACCTAGTCCCCACCAGATATTCCATTGTGCACTTTCTAGTATAAAGAAATGCCAAAGATTTTTTACATGCCTAAACTATTTAAGGGTCAGGCGAAATAAACTTTATACAATAAGTAGTGATGGGCGAATCTCCACAGTTTCGCTTCGCCAAATAATTTGCGAAATTCCAGAGAAATTCGCGAATTGGCGAAAAATTCGCGAAACGAGTCGCGGCACGCTTTCGACGCCCGTAGTGTAATTTTCGTCACGCGTTGACGCGTGACTCGTTTTTTCTGGCGAATTTTCACCAGGCTAAATTTCGCTGCCGTTTCGCTAATTTATTCCCAGCGGCGAATCGCGGGAATTCGCTGCGAATTCGCCCATCACTAACAATAAGTGCAAAAATTGCTTAAACAAAGGACTTCCATGAATCCAGGACTACAACATACCCTTCTTTAATAATCCCAATTCCACAAGTTTGTCTTAAAATCTAATTATGCTTTTCTAATTAAGAGTTTCATTAATGGGGATTTAAAGTCATGTCAAAGTCAACATCTTCCATAAAATCTAATCATCTGAATGTTGCCGGTATAACAGGAGCTTGCTTAGTTTCAGTGGATCAAGATTATCTTTATAGTGCATTAGGGAGATTCCCATTCAAGCTGCGGAGGGTAAGATGTGACATGATGGAATTTTGGGAGCTGTTCTCAGACTGTTCTGACTACATACACTTTGACCTTGTTAACTGCTTATCCTTCCTTATCATATCTAGTTCTACTGGGTGATAGATACTTAGCTGACACATAGGGCATTTTGCTGTGCTTCATCAATTGTACAAGAACCAAAAACATCCTTGAAACTGAGGATGACTATCCAAGCAAAGACTCCCACACGAAGACGCAATTTTAAGTTGAATTCCTAATGAATTACTTAAAATAGCATTCTCTTTGGGCATTTAGGAATACATAGAAAAATCAAAGCTGGAATTGGATGAAGAATTCAATATGGTTTGTAAGAAGCATCATTGCGTAGGGTGAAGGCACACAGCATGGATTGTTGCCCATGCTGCATCTCCTTCAACATAAAAGTTTTAACCCCAGAGATTTACAGTGACTTATATACCAATGTATTTTCTGACAATGTGTGACCTGTGCTTGTGAAGGCATTAATCCACAACCCTCACCTCTCATGTTCTTGCATACAGGGTTATTGGGGAGAAGTCATGTGGGTGGCAGGTTGGTTTATATAAATATATATATATATATATATTTTTTCTTTTGAAGCTCGTGTGCTCCAATCAAGAGCACAAAAAGTACAACACAAGTGCAGATAAGGGTGCTAAGATAAGTCCAGGGGTACATTTACTAAAGAGCGAATTGTGTGTATTTTGTCGAATCCAAAGTGCGTCAATGTGTTACTCTTTTCAGCAAAGTCTATTTTGCCAGGTTCTGACTGACACATTATTTCCATCACGAAGCTACATCCTCAACATCATTATGCCAGTCATATCCTGTATTCCAAAAAAGTCATAAGCAAAGGTCAAAACGCTGGTGTTTATTCATATTCAAGTAGGGTGGGCTCATGGCCTAGAACAATAAAGGATCTCTGGCTTCATTTAGCTTCCTTGGACATTTTTATGTTGTTGTTATAACAGGAGCTTGCTTAGTTTCAATGGAACTAAGCAGCATTGGACATTTTTATTAAGAAGTAGCCACTTCCAGCAATGTTACCAACATCACTAATAAATAAATAAATACATATTTCTGTATATTATGTATGTATATGTATATACCCACTGAATTTAAACTTATAAGATGTTTCGCTAGGAAGAAAGTAGCGCTAGAGAAAATTTGCTATGAAATTGTCATGAAAGTAAGCCAATGCCGAGACTTTATTGCCCATTGTCATGAATATAACAAAATAACATCTGGTGTAGTTGCGCAAAGTATTGCAGACACAAAAATTTGCCCTGTTTCTGGGTTATTGCCGAAAACCCAGAATTCTTCAAATTATCGAACAAAACCCAGGGTAGATGATGATAACTTCAACCTGTGAAAGGGATATGTGCCTTTGACTTCTGCATGACCTTGGCAGGTTTGAGATGGCGGATTTTCCAATTCTGACTTTTAACAGCTTCAGGTTATAATAAAGCTTGAAAAATCCTAGTTTTTACCCAAAGAAACCTCAACTGTAAAAAAATTGAGGTTTTGTATATAACCCCCTTAATATTGTCTACTAAAATACTGTAACAGTAAATGTGGCTTTTTTTTCTTAGCCCTGACCTTGACTGTGACAATTTACTCAATAAAATTAACCTGAAGAGGCAGTGAAAGGATTGACCCACCACCAGCCACCAATTAAAATAATCCTCAGACTAATTTCCCATCGTCTAGTAAACAGTTCCTTATCATTAGTCCAGGGATTAGTAGTGCGTTTATGTAAGATGTAACATACGCTGTAAAGGAGACAGGCTGGGGTTGTAGGAGGGATGTCTATAGATAAGGATTTCTCCTTGCTGGTAACTGTTGATAAAAGTGTGTTGATGGATATTAGTTAATCTTGTGTTTAGGCTGAAACATTAATCGTTCACAACATATCATTCAGACACTGTGCTTTACCACTGTAGATGGGTTTCACTGCATCAGTAAGTAAGCTTTAAATATAATCACTGGTGTTTGGTATACTGCATTAATTCTTCAATTAAAAAAAATAAAAACAAAAGGCATAATTTTGGAAAAATTACCAGGCATTTCAGATTAAATAATTGCAAGTAAAGTTTAAATAATTAAAATCGATTTAAGTAATAAATGCACCTTCTGATTCTATATACTGTATATGATCATTGGTAAAGGTACGGTAACTGTTACCTAGAATGCTTGGGAATGCTGGATAACAGGACTTTCTGTAATTTGGATCATCATACTTTAAGGGGCAGGTTTATCAAGGGTTGAATATTGAAGTAAAAAACAAACCTTCAAACTTCGAAATTTGACCATCACATTTTTTTAGAAGTGCTTTTTCAATCAAAAACGGGACTTCTTCAATCGAATGGGTTTTGAAAGATTTGAACAATTTCCATTTAAAAAATTAGATTTTTAAAAAATTTCAAAAAGACTCCTTAAAGGTTATAGGCTAAAACAGCAATTTGGCAGGTTTAAGGTGGCAAAGGGTAGAATTTTTTAAAGAGACAGTACTTCGATTTTCTTATTTTTTCAATTTCAATCGAATTTTGGCCTATTCAAAGTAAAAATTATTTTGAAATTCAAGGTCCCCATAGATTTCTATTGAGTCTGACTGTAAACCTAAAAATGTGTGGTCTAAACAAAACATGTAACAAATTACATTCTATCAGAATGAAACATGAACATGTCTTAGAAAAAAAACAAATGTATGCAATATAATATTCTTCATTTGACTGTTTTTACATTAGGAACCTTGATTGTAAAATCGGACACTTTTATTAAGACTTAGAATTTGCAAAACTAAAAAATTGTTCACATTGCCGATATTTTCCTTAAATGGCTTAGAGAATATTCTCCTATTAGAGTGAGAAGTGTCTGAAATGTCAGATGAGATGATAACAGGTTCCATTTACAGAAACAGAATAATGTTCTTTTTAGGACTAATAATAAAAAAGTAAAAACGTTTTTTTTAAAAAAAAAATATTTCAGTGCCAGAGAAGCTGCAATCCATCTTTAAACAATTTAAACATAATTCTCTCCTTTCCTAATATTATTTCCTGGATCCTTAGTCAGATCGATTAGCTAGAATAACAGCATAATTATACATAATTTACCAGTAGTCAGACTAGCCAGACACTTATTTTTTTAGGACTGTACAAATGGACATATAATTACAGTGATTCGACAAGATTTACTCAGAAGCAGAATTGTGTCACCCAACATACCACAAGGGCACATTTTATGCTATGATTTTCCTAAATGTTTAGCAAAACACAGCTTTGTCTATTTAGGACATCAGATGTTTTTATGTTCATATTCAACTATATCACAAATCAATTTAAAGTGGACCCGTCACCCCAAAAAAATATTCAAAATCATATTTTATCACATTAGTCAAGAAAAATTTACATTAACTACATTATATAAATTATTGTTTTCTTCAATCTGGGAATTCATAATTATATCAAGCAGGCAGGAGCCATTTTGTGGACACTGTTATTATGCAAGCCTTGCATCATCTCAGAATCTTGTTTGTGCACCAGAATGGGGGACCCGATGTCTATCCCCATGTCCTGGCTACACAATTAAATGGTTAAGAGAACTGGGGGAATGTGTGGGGAGCTGTGACATCTAGGAAGTGCTGAATGGAAAGTAATTATCTGCCCCGTCTCTATGCCTAAGACATAGAGGAGTGGCAGACAATATTTGATTGACAGCTGAGATTTTTAAATGAGCTTAAAACAGCTATGAATGGTTTGATAAAAATTTGAAATTGGATTTCATGTTTAATTTGAAAAGGACTTTTATTATACAGATTTTTGTGTCTGGGTGACGGGTCCACTTTAAACATTAAGGGGCAGATTTGTCAAAAGTCGAATTACAAATTGATAGGAATTTTAACTTAAATGTAAAATTATTAAATCAGATCAGATTATTAATTTTTTTTGGGTTATCACCCGATTATCGGATGATAATTGTAAAAAAGGACATCTGCCAATGACTTCTACGTGACCTCTACAAGTTTGAGATGGCAGATTTTCAGATTTAGACTTTTTGCAGATTCAGGGTATAATTAGTGATTTATACACCTGGGTCGAATTAATATATTCGGATAAATTAGCACAACATCCGCAAAATTTTGGCTGGTGAAAATTCGCCGGTGTAAAAAAAACGGACGCGGGCATCCATTTTTTTTATGCTGGTTCCCTTTTTTTTTGGACGCCGGTGCAAATGTGCCCCAGCGTCCAAAAACAAGATAATTAGGTGTAATAAATCTCAAAAAAAAAAAATTTCCTTTAAAAATTTGAGTTTTTCCCCCCAAAAAAGAAAAATCAGTCTACTAAAAATAAACTCATAAAACCTTTATGATAGAGATGTTTAATTTTTATAATGGTCTCTTCTCTATGCCCAGCATGTATAACAATTTATAATGCTAACTCAGATTCCCAGTCAGGACAGGGTCATGTCAGTGCTGCCAATACCACCTATGTTATTTCATTTAAAAATTAATTTTACTGTAAGGGGCACATTTACTAAGGGTCGAAGTGAAAATTCGAATAAAATTCGAATTTCAAAAATTCAAATTTCAAAGTAATTTTGGGCTACTTCGACTATCAAATAGCACAAAATTCAATTCAAATTGAAACAATTAGAAAATTTGGATTTTCGAATTTCGAAGTAATGGCCCCTAAAAAATCCTTTGCGTTCGACTATTCACCACCTCAAAGCTGCCAAATTGCCATTTTAGCCTATGGGGGACCTCCTAGAAGCTTTCCTGAAATATTTTCTAATTTGAATATCCAGAATGTTCCATATTAGAGGAGCCTTACACTCCATTTTATCCAAATAATTCTAATTTTAACAATTGATTAAACTTTTTTGTAATGTAAATTATTTCCTTTTTTGTAATAAAACAGAACCTTGTTGGTGGTCCAAACTAAGATGATAAGATTAGTCTTTACTGGAGGCAAACCAATTCTCTTGGGTTTAATTAATGTTTAAATGATTTTTAGAAGCCTTAAGGTATGAAAATCCATATTACAGAAAGACCCCTTATCCAGAAAACACCAGGTCCTGAGCATTCTGGTTAACAGGTCCCATACCTATAATAATGAAACAGTATCTTGTACTGTACTTGATCATGAGCTGCACAAATCCATATTGGTAGCATACCTACACTATATGTGATTTATTGTTTAAATGATTTTCAGCAGGGGATCCAGATTATGGAAATATCCCTATGTTTTGCATGTAATAGATCCACCTGTACACCGTCCTACCTACTGTTCTGCAATCTCCTATATAACATTGATATTTGTATGTATCAGTAACCTTGTTATGAGCTATAAAGTAAGCCTTGTGTTCCATACTTTGCTTTAGGATCAGAGGATTCCCTGGATTTTGTATTACATTTTGTACATTTTGTATTACGTTAGCTCAATTTTATTTGTAGCCTAGGACTGTATGCTTTCCTGTTCAGTTTATTCTTACAAATTTTATGAATACATGAAGACTAATGCTGTCACCTCCTTGTCTTTCCTAGTGGGTGTAGATGCTAAGAATGAAAACTTTGTATCACGTGTTTACTTTTGCTTCCCTGGTTACTAATGCCTTTTAATTAACCATGTTTAGGTTGAAAGGTCTGTAATGATTACATTGGCATGGCTCGAGGAAGGGCAACACTGGCTTGAAATGTGCTTAATGTGCCTAGGTTCTGAGACAGCAAAATGCAACAAATTACTTTGGTGAGTGTAGTGTTGGTGATTTTTCCTACACAATTTTCATGTTCTTTCCTATGAGCCTAGAATCCTGTATCTGTTTAAACCACTGCAGATTTATTGAAAGCATTTTATCTATCTACCTATTACCATCTCTCTAACTATTTGTAGGGTTTCCAGTAATCTAGTTTTTCTGTGCTACAATATATTTCCTGGAAATCTACTTCTAATATGAGTTTTCCCAAGGGAAGAAGTTACATAGTTACATAGTTACATTGGGTTGAAAAAAGACAAAGTCCATCAAGTTCAACCCCTCCAAATTAAAACCCAGCATACACACCCCTCCACTCTTTCACACAAACCATAGCTATACTAACTGTAGAGTTTAGTATCAAAATAGCCTTTGATATTGTATCTGTCCAAAAAATCATACAAACCCCTTTTAAAAGTATCAACAGAATCAGCCATCACAACATCACTGTCCTCACTGTGAAGAACCACCTACGCTGCTTCAAATGAAAGTCCTTTTCTTCTAGTCTGAAGGGGTGGCCTCTGGTGCAGTGATCCTCTTTATGGGTAAAAAGATCCCCTGATATTTGTCTATAATGTCCTCTAATGTATTTGTAAAGTATAATCATGTCCCCTCGCAAGCGCCTTTTTTCCAGAGAAAACAACCCCAACCTGGACAGTCTCCCCTCATAATTTAATTCTTCCATCCCTCTAACCAGTTTAGTTGCACTTAGTCTCTGCACTCTCTCCAGCTCATTTACATCCCTCCTAAGGACTGGAGTCCAAAACTGCACTGCATATTCCAGATGAGGTCTTACTAGGGATCTATAAAGTAGCAGTAGAGCTTAGGCTATCCCCACTAGTGATATAATGATATTTCTGGTATTGTCTAGTGTTCTGATTGACAGGATGATGTGACCACCCTATTAGAAATTATGCATACTTTTATGGGGTCCCTGTTGCCAAATTTTTGTTAAAAAAAAAACTTTTATGGGGGGCCCTGGCGCCACAATTTTTTTTAACTTATCAGTGACTTTTTATAACTTGTGAGTCTGGGTAGTTTACCATTTTTAGTGCTAATATCAGTGGACCCTGTACACTGGCCAATAAGCAAAACAAACAAAGTCAGCAGCTTTTCAAAGCCTGTGTATGGGCACATTTAAGGGTTATTTACAATCGCAAGATGAATTTTGTTTACTTTTGCCCACAGTTATTCGCACATTAAACCCCTTCCATTAAAGGTGTTTGTGTGAAAATGTGTTGTTTGCACTTCCATATAGTTACATATAGTTACAGTCAGTCCTTGCTGCCTTTTCTGTTTTAAGAGCATGTGTTTTTTAAAAATCAGGTGCAGCAGTCACTTGCACCTGGAATACGGGAAATTGTACCAGGTTGACTTCTGTGCAATTGTGTCAAATTTATGACAAAATATGTTGTATGATGCAAATGCACCAGATGCAACACCCCAATGTGATCTCAACAATTCTTGGAGAAACTGCTGCATTTTTGGAAAATAAACTTAACAGTGGTGCTTGACATTGCACTTTGCTTACTGCACTTGTAGGTGTAAAATGAGCCTTCTTGTTTGTTACATAAATAGTTCACTGTTTTTATTTAAAGTAATAGTTCAGATTTCAATTTCTGCGAATCACAAAAAGAGCCAGGGCCAATGAAGTATTTCTCAGTTTTCAGTCCTAGACAAGAAAGGATTCTGAAATGTGCCCTCCGACTAGGGCATTTAAGACAAGGTGGGAAAATGGCTTTTCACACATTCAGACCAAGTATATAGAAAAACAGGAATTCTAGCGCCTGTGCAATTAGAAAAAATAAATCATTCAGATGGAAAGAAAATGGTTAACCAGTGTTTTACAAGCATTATTTATTTTTGTTTTTAATTGAGCAGAATGGATCCCAGCTGTGCACCAGTATCATTATGTTCATTATTTTAATTCACCTTAAAAGTAAATGATTAATTATTTGCAAAAGTCTGATGATTAGGCTACTATTCTACCACAGTTTATTTTCACAGCAACCAGACAATGGGTAGAGATTTGTTTTTAATCAGGGGAGTAAGGATTATGATTTGGGAAAAATTATGATAGAAAAATAGAAATTAACTCAAGGAAAATGTCCATATGTGCCCCCTTACATGTTTTGTATTCTGCAGCATGAATTTGAAATTTGTGTAATTGTGTGTCAAATCTTGTAAATTAAGGCATGAGTACGTATTGTCTAAATTTCCATTGTCCACTGAGAATAACGAGGTTAGTTTTGTTCACCAATACCTTTGTTCACCAATACCTAAATCACAAACATACCTTTAAATTTTGAGTGATTCTGTGTGGCTCTGAAACAGCTCTAAATGACATACAGTATGTTGATATTAGGTGTGAGCTGGTGTTTTAATGTCTGTGAATGTACAGTATGAGCACACAGTCTAGGGTTGAATAGTTAAAGGGATACTGTCATGGGAAAACGTTTTTTTTTTCAAAATGCATCAGTTAACAGTGCTGCTCTGGTAGACTTCTGCACTGAAATCCATTTCTAGAAAGACATTTTGAAATCTGACATGGGGCTAGACATTTTGTCATTTCTCAGTTACCTCTGGTCATGTGATTTGTGCCAGCACTTTAGGAGGGAAATGCTATCTGGCAGGCTGTTATTTTTCCTTCTCAATGTAACTGAATGGAACACAGTGGGACATGGGTTTCTACTATTTAGTGCTGTTCTTAGATCTACCAGGCAGCTGTTATCTTGTGTTAGGGAGCTGTTATCTGGTTACCTTCCGATTGTTCTGTTGTTAGGCTGCGGTTGGGGGAAAGGGAGGGGGTGATATCACTCCAACTTGCAGTATAGCAGTAAAGAGTGAAGTTTATCAGAGCACAAGTCACATGACTTGGGGCAGCTGGGAAATTGACAATATGTCTAGCCCCATGTCAGATTTCAAAATGAAATATTAAAAAATCTGTTTGCTCTTTTGAGAAATGGATTTCAATGCAGAATTCTGCTGG
The DNA here is from genome assembly GCA_024363595.1 of Xenopus borealis. NCBI lineage: Eukaryota > Metazoa > Chordata > Amphibia > Anura > Pipidae > Xenopus > Xenopus borealis. The sequence goes on along the minus strand of CM044447.1, from coordinate 19,503,059 downwards.
AGCAGCACTATTAACTTATGCATTTAAAAAAAATTCCCATGACAGAATCCCTTTAATATGGAGGCATGGAACTGTGATGGCTAGTGTTCTATTTATTCCATATCACAGGTTTTTTTACCTGTTTGCAAGACTTCCAGGGGGTGTAGTTGTGTGTGATGTACAGATGCAAAACTGTTTTTGTAAATGTGGCCCAGTTAGTTTCTTCTGTGCCACTGTATTGTCCATTCAGTGCCGAAGTGAGGAAACAAGGCCCAACAGGTACCTGATTCAAAAGCCCACCAGCTGACCATTGCCATTTTGAAATCTCCACCCTTGCCCATCCCCCTTTCTTTTGCACTGCAGCACATCACACTCCACTTCCCTGCTACATACTCCCTCCAAACCTGGTTACAGATGCCATTTTGGAATGGCAGCTTTACACATTCATCAAGTTCAACCTTTTATGTCTATATAAGGCTTGCCTGACTGCTAGTTGATCTAGAGGAATGCAAAAAAATACAATTCTGAAGTCTCTTCATTATTTAGTTATTTATTATTATTAGTAGCAGACAAAATGCCTTCCTGTCTCCAAGATGGCAATTGGGTCAGTTCATGGATCAACTTGTGCCAAGAGTTACTATCATTACCCTGTATTTCCTCACTTTCTAAAAGGCCAAACAACTCCTCCTTGAAGCTACAGTCTCTAATGTATCTTCCAGTACAATTGATTAAGGGAAGGAATTCTCAAGCCATCTTTCTTCTAATCAGAATGGATGCCCTCATATTTCCTGGAAGGACCTATGTGTAAATAAAGCATTAAGAGATTATGATATGATCCTATAGTTATCATTTCACCCTCAACCTCCTCTCCAGCACAAAAAATCCCAGCTTGGCCAGTCTTTTATCATAACAGAGAATTTCCATACCCTTTACCGGCTTAGTTGCCCTTCTTTGGACTATCTCCAGTACATATACAGTATACTGTATGTACGTAAATATGTACAAGAATCTTACACATTGGGATGGTACACAAGCACATGTACGTTGTCTTGGGATTTCAGGCTAGCTGGCTAACCCTATAAAATGGGCATCTATCGGCACTAGAACTAATATATCTTCCAAAGATGCTTTAAAGATTATAGTTGCCCTTTCATAAATTACTGCCATAGTTTTAGATGAAAATCATTCTTAGGGTCACTAAGTAATATGGTATGTTGTTAAAGTTTGTGATGTTCATGAAAAAAAAATTATAAAACAGATGAACAAAATTTCTCAGAAATGAGTTTTAAATATAGGGAGACACGTGGTACATAACTAAACTTGAAATCCTTATAAAAGTACGTCAGTGAATGGTTACAGACCTAAGAGTCTGATTAGTGATGGTCCTTTTTTATGTCTATCAATTGCTCACACAGGGAGGTGAACCAAACCTCAAATATAGGGCACATCGTTTATATTTTCAACATTAGGAAAACAAGCCAGGAACATATCCCAAGTAAAATATTTCTTCTGCTGAAAAGCCCAACATAAGTGAAAAGAAGTCGGCATAGCTCCAACTAGGATTCTTGCAGAATACATTTCTGGATAAGGTCATTCAACCTTAGATTTAATCAATTTGATTATATATGTTGTCATATGCAAAAATGTACCTGAAAACCACTGTTTCAACATTTTCCTATTTAACATTATAAAACTTAACTGCTACACCAAGGTGCACATTTACTTAAGATCGAAGTGAAAATTCAAGTAAAATTTGAATTTTTAAAATTCGAATTTCAAGTAATTTTGGGATACTTTGACTGGGCTACTTTGATTTTTTTATTCAATTGAATAGGTCCATTTTCGATTGAAAAAGCCCTTTCAAAAAACTTCGAGGGTCAAATTTAAAAGTTTTTCTACTTCTAAAATTTGGCCCTTAGTAAATCTGCCCCCAAATATTTTTGGACCAGCAGTTTCTCATTGCTGTTGTGGTGATTCATACCTTATATTTCTCTCCTGGATGTCTAGTGATAGGTAGTGTTTTCTTCCTGTCCTCAAATTCACCTAGTTTCTTGTCTTTTCTTTGCATATAATATCCTATCCACCCATCTTTTCCTCTTCATTGATCCCATACAGAAAAATGGAATGACAATGAAAATAGTCCAAATGGCTATGAGCAAGAAGTTTTCCTGGTGGGCTGGTCCGACACTGGTGATAGGCAATGCAGTGTGTTTTGGCAGATACTGCCCTCTCATCAAAGTCTCACTTTCCTTTTCTATGAACCATGAAGGCCCAGCACTTCAAATAGTGATATGAAAAACAAACTGATCACTACAAATTATCTCTAAAACACCTACAGATATCATGGTAGGTCACCTCCAAACCAACTGGGAATCCAACATGTTAATTGCAACAGTACTTATATCCAAACGTATTTCAAAAACTAAATTCTCATCTATGCATATCTATTTTATGAATAATTATTACGTTTGTATCTCTGGAACTGATATTTTAAAGGATGGACATGTCCAGTGTTTTCTCTAACTGGAGAAGGCTGAAACTTGGTAGGCTATATGAGCCTCTAGTTTGGTTTTAGCAGATCAATTGATTTTACCCTGTAAGGGAAATAAGACTGGAGGTAATAAAGAAAAAAATGTATGCTGCCTCATATCGCCTACTTAGCTTTGACTGTGTTTAGGTACCTCCAAATGTCATATGATATTTAATAAGATAGTAGCTATTCTGCCCATAACAGTTACCTTTGAGTTTGGGCCTGTCCCTCAGCTACTAAGGTTTGGCCATGACTTAATGCATGAGAAGACAGAAGCTAAGTTGTTGAAGGGAGTCAAATATAGAACTCAGGAAAGGAGCCATATGGACAACAATGTGTATGTTCTAAAAAAAAAGGAGATCAATACTGGAGACAGGAATAGGGCAGAGCTAAAATCAGGAACTGGGAGAAGAATATAGAGAACATAGGTAAATATGTACAGTAGGCATGACCTACATTCCACAGTTAATGATCTTAGGATCTGGGGATTATATAGAAAAGATGATGGGAAACTCAGATTAATGTTTGATGACCAGAATAAATTCAACTCTCTAGGTGCTCATGGCTCAGGTCAAGCAATTGGGTTGATGCAGGGGATGGTACATAAATGTTTAAACAAAATCAATGGGAACAAGTTTTATTGGCCTTATGCAATACACCCAAGAAGTACATATAGAAGTTTTTTATGATTTTATCAGACTCACTTTCATAAAGTATGATGCCTGTGAATGTGAGCAGTGGTCCCCAAACAGTGGCTCATGAACACTAACCCCTTGGATGGTGCTCCTAGTGGCTTCAAACCAGGTGCTTATTTTTGTATTCCTGATTTAGGGGCAATTTTAGGCTGCATAAAAACCAGGTGTACTGTCAAACAGAGACTCTTTTAGGTTGCCAATTTTACATAGGGGCTACCAGTAGTCAATTTCAGCCTATAACTGATACCCACAGGAACTTTTTGTGTGCTTGTGTTGCTCTCCAACGTTTATGGGACCCTTATCTTAGAGGAAAGCAAATATAATGCTGATATTTAAAAAGGGAGTGTGATCTCAACTTGGCAATTACAGGCCTGCTATACATATCTAATTTGGGCAAGTTATTTGAAGGTCTGTTAAGGGATCGCATTCAACATATATTTTGGACAATTGTATCATAATTAATAATCAGCATGACTTAATAAAGGATAGATCATGTCAGACAAATTGAATACATATTTATGATGAGGTAAGTAGGAATTGGGACTGTGGGGTTGTTAGTAGATGTGGCCTACATATTGCTACTTAAAGTGCCAGATAGCTGTTAGCTCTTTAAACTAAGGTATGTTAGTATTAGTAATGTTTTTTCCATGTAGATAGAAGACTGGCTAAATATTGAGTACAGAGGGTTGTTCTCAATGGAGCATTACCTTGTAGAAAATGGGAAAATAACCCTGGTGGTATCAAGCAATGACATTCAGCAGCAGGAAGGACCAGCAAGATGTTGTCCTGTATTAAAAGGGCATATTTTGAAATGTTATGATTGCATCATAACGCCAATCCTATAGTAGCGGAGGCAATAAATAATCATATATCTCATCTACTTTATCACTATATTAAAACTTATGGTAAGGCATTCAACCAGGGACACCTGAGGGGGGGTCTGCTTAATACTGCAGAGGTATTGTTGGCTGAATAATACATTTTAGCCTCTTGGTTCAAATCCAGCCAGGATGTTACAGATTTGAACACTGATGTAGTAAAAAAATATGTATGCATATGATACAGTTAATGCCCTATTAACGTACTTGACATACGTGTATTTAGAAATGATCATGCAGAGGTGTTTCCTGAAATATCTATAAGAAAAAAAAAACACATAACTTATGTATATGTAATGTATGTAGATAATTTATGACTTTAGCATTCATTTTAGCAATTTAACAGTAATTGACCTAATGGAGTCAATGTTTGAAAGATTTAATCAGCTGGATGCTATGTTAATGAACTGTTGAATTTAAATTTCACATGTTTAAAAAAAAAATCCTGAAAGTAGGTAACACATCTTTGTATTTCCATGACTTCGTTCTTTCCAGGCTAAGGAACCATTTTCCTGCTTCCTCTCCAATGCCCCAAAGTGTGAAAAGAGTCCAAATTGAATCAAAGAACATCCAAAATTTGCAGTCAGTCAATATCATATGATCAAGGGTAGCCAATGAGAAGAACATACTTCATTTTCCCATAATACAATTAAAGATGTTTCAGCCAACAAGAACATTCTGAATTTCTGAGTTCATATAATGTTTTTTTTTATTTTTTTGATTCCAGAACAAACCGACCAGACACATGTCAAGATCATGATCAAGCAGAGGAAGGCTGACATTTGGCCATGGCAATGCTTAGTCCTTGGCTTGACTTAGAATTGTGGGCAGCACAACATGGAACATTTCACACTTTTAGGTACATCTATTATTCATGCCATGGTTGCCAATATTCCTGGAGATGAAGGCCAATGACTGCTGTATGTTGACTGTTTAGTCTACAGAAGTATAATTTTGTTGAAACTGACACTGCCCTTCTCATTCACTGGCACTAAATTTGTAAGCAATATATTTTCCAGCTGAGATGGTAGCTTTCTCTATATACATCTGAAGTCCGCTAATTGGCAAATTTAAACTTGTGGTCCTGGTCTTTATTCAAGTGAAGTAATGAAATAAATAAATCCTGCATGTTATATTTCAGGACATATACACTTGTCACTGTATGTAAATGCCCCTATTTCAAAATGGAATGAAATGTTATGCTACTTTCACATACACCAATCCCGTAGTGGTGGAGGCAATAAATACTAAT
>CM044447.1:19462775-19494564 GCA_024363595.1 Xenopus borealis | reverse complement strand
GTGTGTGTGTGTGTGTATGCCATCTGGCCCTGGAGCCTTGTTTACATACATTTTATTGAAGCTTTATGAATCATATCCTGAGTAAGACAATGGCTAGATTGATCTGAACCATCAGTGCAGCTATAAATTAATTAATTAATTTATATGTATGTATGTATTTATATTTCCAAGAGAGGATTAACATCTTACATATATACAGTATTTCATGCAGGTACAGCAAAATAGTTTGCTGCACACCAACCTGCCATCAGGGCCCATATGCAGGGTAGGCGGGTTTGGGCAAAGACTGCAACCTATTTCTCCTAAATTAATTTCCAATCTGAGCTTGATGGTGAATGATATATCAACCATGGGTTCAAAAATTACTTTATTTAGGATAACTATGGAATATCTATTTTAAAGACACTTGGCAAATTTGCTCTTGGGCAGTAACCCATGGCAACTAATCAGTGCTTTCAGTGTTAAACCTGTAGCTGCCTGAAAAAAGCTAATCACTGATTGGTTGCTATGGGTTACTGTCCAGGTGCAAATTTGCCTAGTGTTTGTAAATACACCCCATTGAGTTTATTGGCTTACATTCTAAGGCTAGTTTGAAGGGAGAATAAGCCCATTACTATTTTTAGTTCTGTTTCATACCTGTAAGGTTATGTGAGTGTAATTTACCACTCTGAAAATGGGTGATTACAAGTCCCAGGTCGTCTGTTTGCCTTTAAGAGGTTTTAGCTATCCAGTTAGTATTTGTTGAGTTGGCTAAATATTTGTGGAGAGACAGGGATTCCCAATCTGTATTTCAGTACTGATGTTTCTGTTGTGTACCACTGATTGCCCCAAATAAATGTATTAAATGCAATCTGTAGGCCCTTAATAGTTTTATTAAGGACTCTAGACTCTATGGTCTCAAACCTTATTTGACGAAATCCCACTAAACCAGAATACACATAATTTGATCTATTGTGTAGTAAATAGATAGTCTAGGACACAATTGTCTCAAATGTAGGAAATATGACAAGAAGCTACAAATTTAAATTACTATGGAGTCATACTGTATATGGGGAACATTTTTAGGTTAATTTATAATCATTTTCTAACACAAATGTAAGCTGTTTTTATCTAGGACGTTTTGTGTAGATCTGAGCTGTAATTAGATTCCCAGATAGTTCTGTATATCTGCAAGCCAAAACAGTGAAGGGTATTGCATGCTGATAATATAGTTTTCTATGTCTCAAGCACCATACATGGAGCAGCTTCAATTTGCCTGTTTATCTCAAGAAATAAAAACAATAGCATTTTTGTGATTAAAACAATAGGCAAAAAGTATGGTCTACACAAGCCCTATTTATGGAACTCATGATGAACAAGGGCTATACTACCCCCTTAAGTGGAAATATTTATTTTTATATACAATGTTTTCCACTGTGGTGGTACATTGTACTTTGTTAATAATACATACAACATATTTATTAATATTACATATAACGTATAGTTTATATTAGAGAAAATTTTACTTCATACTTACCGAAATGTTCTTTTCCTGGTTACTATGGGCAGCCTTCACACTAGGGGGGTTCCCACCCCCTTAGTGTGGGGGCTGCCATAGTGTCCGGGGAAAACATGTTTTTTGTTTTTAGCTTCTTTATTTAAATCACACAGTTATCCTTCTTGTCTGGGTGGTAAATTTAGTAACTTAAAATCAGTGTTCCAAACCATAAAAGGTAGAATGCCTTCAGAACTTTAGCAAAAGCCCAAAGTCATTGGGCACAAGTTGAGCAGTAACCTAAGATCTGTATGAAGCCCCAGAAGGTGATGAAGAGAGAATTAACATAGCATTTTCTGCAAACAAACTTTGTCCCATGCCACCACCAAGGCCATGAAAGAGCAAAGAAGAATTATGAAAGACAAGCCAATGCAATATGTGCTTAGGAAGTCATGGAGACATAGTGCACTCAGCAGCAATGGGGAAAGAAAGCCTCAAATAACAGGTTACTTCCTTCCAAAGTTCCGTAAAATGCCATTGTCCTCCTCTTCATTTGTTTTACTAAGGAAATGATTTAAAGTTCAATTGCTTGGTGCAAAAAAAATGGTGTTGATTTTGAAACCTCTATCCCAATCACATCTTTCATTGTGAAAGCCTTCAGTAGCATTCTGTTTTGACCTGAGATCCCTGTGTTTTTGCTATGTGATATAGCAAGTTCAAGTATGGCTGAATAAATAAATGTATGGATTGCTTGAAACATGAGCTCCTCATGCTGATTATAATGAGTAGCACTGATGGAAAATCTACCTGGGACAACAAGAATGAAATAATGGTTTGTTATTCATTTTAAAAGGAAAATGTGCTCAGAGTGCTCTTAATAGCATTTTACTTTAAGTTTTAACTTTTTATGTAAACTTTTTTTTGTTTAGATATTAAAGCTTTTTTTCAGCATTTTGCCAGATATTTATGGGATCCTTGGTGTAAATCTTCCTCTTTATAATGGTTAGGATTATGGGACACACTGCATATCATTTCATATCAGTGCAGATTGACTGGTTTGCATACCGAAGGTAAGGTCGCACGTGAAACAAAAAAATCTAATTCCACATTGAAAGCCAGATTTCAGTGCCCAAAATGGAGGGAAGTTGATATTGATATGCTGTTTTGAAATCAGGAATCTTGTAAGTTGCCAATCCCACCAGAGAGTAGAGAAGCCACATGCTGATTTTCACTAATTGAAGAAAACACCATTGCACTTATTTTAATTTGTTTTACCGGTTGAAGCAAGCACTAAAAACACTTTGACTTAACTATCATTTTATTTTGGAGATAGCACCTTATAGAAATAACTATAGTACTTTAAAACACACAAAAAATCAGTGCATACACTTTCTATGGTTCAAGACGCACACAGATTAGAGTTGTAACACTTTGGTTACTGCACTGAATATTAAAAATATTGCAATAGGTTCTGTTATGTGTTTTTGTCCATAGCCTGTGGCACTGATTTTTAATTGTATCTTCATTGGAGGGGGAGAAGGCCTTTCACACTTTTCTGGAACATGAAAATATTAATAAGTTGACTGCAATCTTTCCTGCTGATTCACTGATTCACATGCTCTGTGCTGCTGTCACTTACTGAGCTTAGGGACTAACTCAAAATATACAGTACACATAGAATTGAAATGTCACAATATAAGGCTGATTAGTAATTAATATGAATAATGACTACATGGTAGCACAGAAGCCAGTGCAACTAGCATCAGAATTTAATAATCAGCCCTGTAGCACCAGCTTGTATTACAGACAAACCTCATTTTCTGCTTGATAATTTGCAATGACCCCTAAGCTTAGTTTCTTAACCGCTGCTCAGAGCCCACTGAGCATGTGAGTGCAGCAGACACTTTCCAAGATGGTGACCCCCTGTGACAAGCTTGAAGTCCTGGATCATTGCTGCTATTGAGAAGCTGAAACTTTAGGCTGTTGCAATAAATTCAGTATCTAAAACGTGGTGATCTGTGCTGGATAATCTACTAAAGTTGGTGTTTGCGTCCGATAATCTGAAAAAGACGGGCTTTTGCAGCAGCAGTTCAATAAATTCGAAGTTTTTTTGATCCAACTTTACAGAGAAAAATTATTGATAAATGTGTGTAAAGGAGTTTGATCGACTTTGTTTAAATAAAAAATGAGATTCATTTGTGTTTTAGTAAAAAAACCCTAAATATATTTTTTGTCTAAACTATCATTGTTGGGGGGTTACATTGCAAAACGTCTTCGGGAATTCATAGGGCATAAGCTTACTGATGAATATTCCTTTGCTCCTTTCTTTTCTCCTTATTGATGTTCGTGATGACTGTATTGAAGAGCTTGGTGACTCAAATGGGAGGATTTTAGGGAAGCTGTAAGTTCCCTGAAAGCCTACCTATGCCATTATATAGGGGTTGTACAATCACTGTTTCTCTATTTATCTACTTGAGATGGAGACTGAGATACCCCAATCATATGTAGAGTATAACAGACATGGCCTATAGTGATGGGCGAATTTATTCGCCAGGGGTGAATTCGCGGCGAATTCCCACGATTCGCGGCCGGCGAATAAATTCGCGTAACACCAGCGAAATTTCTCCTGGCGAAAATTCACCGAAAAAAAAGGAGACGCACCAAAAACGATGCGACGCACGTCGAAAGCGTGCCGGGACTCGTTTAGAAAATTTTTCGCCAATTCGCAAATTTCTCTGGAAATTCGCAAATTTTTCTGCGAAGCGAAACTGGGGAGATTCGCCCATCACTAATGGCCTACAATATAATCACTGTATAAAGGTATTTTGCATAACAGGCTAGGCTGCAATTGGCAACCATCCATAAAGTCACCTTTGCTCTGTAAGCCGTCAAAATAGCAAAAGCAATTACATCTTTAATTATTAGGAAATGATGTATAAATGAATATGGATTGCAAAAGTACTCAAGAGAACACCATGATCACATTTAGTTTAATATTGTCTGAAAGGTTGCAGCCCTTCGAAATTTTGCAGCTAAGTGAAATGAAAAAATAGCAACAGTAATGTCATTGGAGATTCAATAAACTCACCAAAATGTCAGATGAATGTATGAATTCAATATATTTCTTCCATTTACTGGTGATTTTATGAACTTCCCTAGGAGCCAGTGGTGAATGTGGTAATAATATTTATTCAGGAGCCAGAGTACATGGGTAATGCGAGTAACTGTGTCTTGGAGTGGGAATGATGGCAACACTGGACCACTTTGAAAAGTAAACTTTATATTTAATTCATAGACAAAGGTACAATGTTAACTGTGTCTCCAACAGCCATTGGGTGTGATATTTCCACCTCTCCAAGGTCAAATGATGAAAGTTGGAAATAATATTTATTCAGGTAGACTGAATACATGGGAAATGTGAGTGACTGCAAGCTGCAGGGGTAATAATGGTATTCTGGGATCATTTTGAAATGCAGCTTAAATGTGACACAAATAGACTATAATTGTAGCAGACATAGCCAGCAAAAGGTAACATAATAATGCACAAATATTGTTTTCAAATGCAGTCATTCCTATATAAAACTAGAATTAAAATGTAACTGGAATATATGAAGATAAATAGATACATCTAACATTGGCCATTAAGTAAGATGACATAATGGTTGTGTTATTTTGGAGCACAGACAAACCACTGCCCTTCTTCTAATATGGAAATTAAAAAAAATTTGCTTTAGGTAGTCTAACTGCTTAGACATAATGCTAATTGGTTGCTAGGGGTCATAGGACTGGTGCACTTTGTGCCGAGGTTCCTTCATAACCTTAAATGCCTGATGTCACATGTACCCACACCAAGTAATATTTTCTGACTGACTGTCTGACTGCACGCACACATGATTTCAATTGTTATCTCTTTTTTACATCACTAAAGGAACGTTTTTAAAGAAATAGCTCTAAAATTGCCTTGACTGCTTGGAAAATTGGTATTATTCGTGAAAACATCTCTAAAATGAGGCATTGTGTTTTTATAGTGTGTCCCACTATCCAACAGTTTCCAAATTTACATTGTTCAGGGAAAGAACCTTCAGTTCTACTTGCCACCTTATAAAGAGGAACATTGTTCATGATCCGAGAAAGACCTTTAAAATCACAGGTAGCTGTAACAGGCTGAAAACTATACATAAATGTTCAAACAAACATTGGTGTAGAAGTCATCACCAGTTTTAGCCAGGGCCGTGAAGCATATATCATGATACAGTACATGGATGTTTTACGAACTGTTTTCTGATGGATGCTAAGATAGATGCCCCATGTATCATAGCCCATAGGGTAGAATAAATAATATGTTAATAGTAAAAAAAAATTGTATAAAAGATTCAGATCTCAATATCTTCAAACTGTAAAAGGGAGATCTCCTATTGACTTATACATGAATTTTCGGATTCTAGTTTTTTTTTTTCCACAAAATGTTGCCCAAAAAACTCAGTCCAGTAAAAATTGTAGTTTAGTAACCCCCTGGGTGTTACAGAAAATAGTTAAGTTACTACACTATTAGTTTTTATTTTCCCCCTTTTCCCTCCTTTTGGGGGACAATTTCCAGCTACAGATATATTTGCAATCAGCATAGTCAGAATCACCAGCAGAACCCGGAATCAAGTCAAAATAGAAATTTAGGCGTATCCACGAACTCAGAAAATAAGACTTTACAGTTCTTTGGCATTTATTTAAATTTTTTGTGACCAACCACAGCATAATGATGTCACTCAATTGGAGCTGCAAAGTGACGTTTGCAGCTACAGTATGGGTGCCGCCATCTTGGATCCACCACTAGAAATTAGGGATGCAACAAATCCACAAATCCTTTGAGAAAGATTTGACAGAATACCCAATAGAATCCTATTCCTAATTTGCACATGCAAATTTCCCCGAATGCCTTCCATCACTCTGCGCCTGGCTAAAATGAAAAATCACTGGCGTTAATAACACGCGTTTTTTTGTTTTCTGAAATCGCCCGAAGTTGCAACGCAAGGAAACTTCGGGCAGCTTCAGAAAACAAATCGTCGTATGTGATTAGCGCCCGTGATTTTAAATTTTAGCCAGGTGCAGAGTGAGGGAAGGGTTTCGGGGGAAATTGGTTGCCGCAAAGTCAAGGCGATTAGTCACCAGGTGACTCAATCTCCCCAAATCGCCTTACCCTTAAAGAAATCATGCTTCATCCCCCAGATTAGAGTATTTCCACTTTCACACCCTGATAAGCCTTCAAAGTTCCAATAGTTTGTTGTGATGGTTGAAAAGCAGATAAAAATGGTTGATAACATTAACCAAATGGTTCCACTTCTCTGATCATCGTCTCAATGTCTGTAAAATATTAAGCACCACTGCCATAATTGCTCTCACATCATCATGGTCTGTACATTACATTATATACATTAAGTCCAATTGGTATTTAGAGATAATTAGGGCCAGTTGAAGAGGCAAAAGAAGCCAAGTTAGACAAGTGTGTGACACCACCAAGATTAGTATTCAGAAAATATTTGGACGTATCCACCTTATGAAGCCATTTTATACTTCACTTTCTAGCTTCCCAAACTGCCCCATTCCATGTAGACAAAAATTAGCAAAACGGCAAAAAATTCTCAAATGCATTGAAGTAAATACATTAAAGTCAATGGGTGGCCAAATAATTTTGCTTCTGGTTCGCGGGTTTCAAAGGATCGTTTGCCAAAGCTGGGACCCAGCTTTGCATTGGGAGTCTTTGGATAATCAGAGCCTTGCAAAGCACATAAAGCGACTCTGCGTGCAACAGGAAGGCTGTTGTGTGCAGGGTGGCTGAATGTGCTTTGCAAGGCTCTGATGATCCAAAGACTCCCAATGCAACTTTGGGGCCCAGCATGGTGAAGGGGACAATAATTCCTCCTACAAAAGAGGAGAGAAGTCTGAGATTTTCAATCCGCACAAAACAATTACATGAATAATAACCTCAAGCTGCCTACACAAAAAACCATGTTCATTCTTCATTATCGGAGGCTACTGTATGTTTGCAGATGCAGTCACAAGTAGGAAGTTGTACTCCATATTCCCAACACGTTAAGTTGTGATATGTGTGACTATTAAAATATCCGGTGTAAGCAGTTTAGGCATTGTGTGGTGGCTATTATCTCTAAAAGCGCCACACTATTGGGTGCACTTCTATTGCTTTTTAGATAATCGCACACCTAGACTGCCTTTGGAAACTCATCAAAACTAATTTGCACTGGTCTGTATGTTCATGTATCTGTGTGTTTGCGTTTCCTCTGCATACTCATGTTTCCTCTCACACTCCAAAAAACATACAGGCAGGATAATTGGCTCCTGATAAATGTGGCATGTAAATGTGATAGTGACCTTTGGGACGGGAACTAAAAAGTGTTGCATAAATGTGTCAGTGTCATATAAATAACAGATAATACTTTGCTGTCTTGGATACTCTTGGAACTATGTGGCATTTACTAGGGGAAGTGGCTAACGCTAGTGACTTTTCGCCAGGAATCCAATACCCAGGGACATCGGCAATTCACTAGTGCAAACAACAATTAGTGAAAAAAACCATCGCTAGCATTCATTCGCTCTCTATCACCAGATGACTTTTAACTCAGGCGAATGGTCATTGCTCCACAAATTCACTAAATTGGGGATTTTGCTGAACATTACCTCTTTTGTCCAAGTTTCCTTCACCACCTCAGACCAGGCAAACTGCTGAAACGAAGCTATGTCTACCTCAATCTGATGTCAGTAACATCATATTCTGTTCCCTAGAAAGTCATAAAAAGTATAAAAACGCAGACGACTTTTCTATTATTAAAGTGAGATTGCATTCAAAAGTCTGAAGTATTAAAGATTTTTGTGTGAACATTCTTTTTAACATTTTTGATGGGCCTGCCACATATATTTTAAGTTGGACCCATGTCTTGGGCATTAGAGGAGCTTTTATGTCTTTATTCAGGTTCCTTGGACATTTGTAATAAAAAGTGGCCACTTCAAGTATTTACAACATCTCTAAAAAACATGTATGCAACTTTGATGCACCTCCCCTATTCAAATTGACCTAAGCGTAAAATTAATAGTGAATTTTGGCTAGGCACAAATGAACTCTAGGAAATCTTCGCTATGAAATGCTTGCACTAAAGAAGTATAACAGGTCCTATACCTGTAAAAACAAGACCTGTAAATAAACATTAAAAAACAAAAACCAGCAGACCTGCAGTAATTGGGCACAAATACAAATCTGTTCAACAACATACAGCCAAGCATATGTGCAACTAGTTAGCAAGAACAGGCTGCTTAAAACTACTCTTTTTTTTTTTTTGTTAAAACAACATAAACATAAAACCCAATATTCATTGCAGGGGGGCTAAAACTAGACATATACAAGTTTATTTTCTATGCTCATAAACTGTAGGAACATATATAAGTCCCAGTAGGAAAATATAGGCTGTCAAGACTGAAACCCAGTCTGGACAAAAAAAGGAGATATATGACTGTGCTGCTTGGTGTGGCAAAAACAATTGTTCAAAACCTGGTCTCTGAGACTAATTAATTTCCTGGAAATCCCCTTCACTCCTTCTCAGGCCATTAAGAAACATATTCCTAGATGGAGTTAAGAGCACAGTGGCCCAGAAGAAATGTGTTAATGGCAATAGGCAAGCCTGTTGTGAGTTGGAATTGTTAATTTTCCAATGTTGCACCCCGCAGGCCGGTAATCCTGTAAGCGTGATTGATAGGATGAAATTTTGTACATGGCTAGTTTATGGATCTTTATGCAGAAACATGGAAGAGAAATGTTTTAAATGGACAAATGTAACCTTTTAATTACTATAGCCGCCAGCATTTTATAGGAAGGTCTAATCACTGCAATGCAACATTATTTTAGCGCTCTGGTGACTATTAGCATGGTATTAACTTTTTATTATTTTCAAGTTAACAGGGTAGAGTACAGAAAGAAAGAAGGGAGGGACGGGGAACAGTGGAATCCAGTTGTCTTATACAGATTTCACATTGAGTAAACAATAGTTATATCATAATCAGCATCTTAAGGCAATGATACTAAGTGCACATCAAGCCAGGGGTTCCATATCTTGCTGAACTTGTCCGGTCAGCCCCAGGCTTCATAAGTTAGTTTTATCAATGGTAGTATTCTGTTCACATATTCTATCCATTCACTTTTTTGGGGAGGAGATTAGTCATCCATCTCTTGATTATTGTTTTTCTGCATAATAAAGGAGAGACCTTACTAAAACTCTTGCCTTGGTCATGTTGAGGAAATCCTCCACTAGGCCCAGTAGGCATGAGTAAAGATTGAAGGGAGCCCTAGGATGTCCCTTATGTATTTTGTGACCTCTGCCCAGTATGAATGACTGGGCACATCCAAAGCATGTGCCAGTAAGACCCATCCTGTTCCCCACACCTTTTACATATTAATGAGAAAGTGATACAGATTTGCTGTCACTTCTTCCCACTGCTCAGTGCTAAGGCTAAGGATATCTCTTCTCCATGCTGCCCCTTATTTAAGGGGCTAGGACCAGTTGATAATATTATGGCATACAGATTAGAGACCCTTTTGGAAGTGTCCACCTTTCTGAGTTGAGTTAACAGTGGGTCCACTGGCCCAAATTGGGTTGTAAATATCTGGCAGGTATCTGTACATAGGTATATTGGGGGTGTCTGTTTTATTCCTAAGGGGCATCATGTCTATGAACCTTGTTCCATCCACTAGGTCTGCAAGGTATTTTATTGATTTAGAAGCCCAGTATTTTGTGACGTCTGTAGCTAGTAAATGTTAGAGATGGGAATTTTCCCACAGCAGGAACACTGGGGATCTGATTGGAGGTTTGGCCTTTATTAGTTTTAATGCCATTACTCACATGGTACTCTCGTACAAGGTGGAAGTTGCAGGTAGTCCTCTGTCTTCCTAAAGACACACTTTTTAAGGGCCTCTAGAGAGGCCACATGTCTTGCCTACAAAATTACATTTGGGTTCTCTAGATCTAGTGTCAGCCACCAGTTAGCGTAGGCCACCTGAGCTGCTAAGTAGTATGAATAGAGGTTATGTAACCCTAACCCCCATCTATTGTATGGTGTGGTTAGTGTGCCTTGTGATACTCTTTGCACTATTATTTCAGAGGAAGGGTCTAATTAAAGCTTGTATAGAGTCTAGTACCATTTTGGCAATGATCCCTGGCAATTTATGTAGTAGATAAAGATATTTTGACAGAAAGATCATTTTAATTATATTCGTTCTGCCCCAAAGAGTAAGTGGGAGCATGCTCCAGGATGTCATTGCTGCTGTAAGTTGCGTGGTTATGGGAGTAAGATTTCAGGGTACAAACTGACCTGGGTCCCCATGTACGTTTATCCCTAAGAATTTAAAATTTGTGACCCATTCTAGTCTATGGTTGGCTGCTAAATTGGCGTCTAGATCTGGCTCCAGAGGAGAAATCATGGAGTTGGACAAATTAATGTGTCGGCCAGCATATTTAGTGAATGTGCTAAACATGTCTAGTAGTGAGGGGCCTGTGTCATCCAAATACACATCATAAGAGTATAGGGAGATTTCGAGGACGCCATTGAATCAATCACCTCTTGGATTTCTGTAGCCGTTATTAGGCTATACAATTGGGTGGTATATGAGGGATGTAGAGTGGGAGAGGTATGGTTTTCAGAAAGTCCTGCAGCTACGAAGGGGTATAGGTTGCTTGGGTATGTTCATGGTTGGCATAATAATCTCTGAATTGGTCAGCTATGTGACTGGGATCAGTTACTGTATGGCCTTCCTCATTTTTGACCCTGTGGATTACCATTTTAGGTACTACTATTTTGCGCAGGAATGCGAAAATTTTGCCCAACTTCTCTCCTATTTGAGAGGCATATATGCATTTTTTCTGGGTTATTTCAGTAAGTCTACACTTCAGTGCCATTTGGGCTTACCTGAGGAGAGTGTGAGTACCCTCAGAGGATGCTGCTACATATTCTGCGTCTGCCTGCTCAGCCTCCTCCTCTGTAGCCTGTCATAACTGTGATTTAGTATTGGCACTAAATGCATTAATTGATTGGATAATGTCACCCCTGGCCACTGCCTTAAATGGATCCCTTGGAGAGGCTTGGGATGCTGAATTACTGTTCTCCTCCCAGCAATGCTCAACAGAGGTCTGGACTTTCTCCAGTACCTCCTCCTGCTTGAGCTATCATGAGTTTAATCTCCATATTTTTGAACCAGGATGTGGAAATGGCTGTAGTTTAATATGTAGGGAGGACTGCTCTGAGATTGACCTTGTCTTGTAGTTAACATCTACTATTTTAGCTGGGAGATCAGGGCAATATCTATTCGCAATAGTGTTTGGTGAATCCCTGAGTGACAAGAGTAGGCCAGAGCATGCGGATTCCTGGCCCTCCAGGCATCACTGAGCCCTATACTGTCTGACCAGCTTTTCAGCTTAGTCGGTCTAGTGTCTGTGGAGTTGAGCTTGTCAAGGGCTGGAATTAGGCCACTATTAAAATATCCTGCCCAGCACTGGGGAAGCAGGGGCACGGCAATATTTGATCAATAAGCTCCATAGGTGGAGGGACGTGGACATTAATCGGTTCAAACGCCATGGTCCTAATTGTACAGTGTAAGATAATGTCCCAAATTAAGTTCTATAAGGATAGAAACCCCTCTAGCGTGGGAGGAGAATGTGGCATGGTAGGTGTGCGCCGCCAATCCTCTCTTGAGCGTGAGTATCTTTTGCCCTGTTAAATGAGTCTCCTGGAGGCAGTCTATCTCCAGGGCCCTATGTTTCAGTGCTGTAAACATGAGATTACTTTTTATTTTCTCATTAAGCCCCCTGATGATGAAAGTAACGATATGGTCGCTATTTATATCATACTGTCCTGTCCACTTTTGTATGCGTGGAGTTTTCTGATCAGTCAGTATGGGATCAGTTGGACCAGAGCTCATTGGTAACATGTCTTTCTACATCAGTCATTGAATTTGTTTGTTGTATGTAAAGTTAATTAATCATGACTTGCATTCATAAAGGCTAGTTGATATAACTCAATATCACCTCTTTGGCTCCACATGATATAAAAAGAGCTACAATACATAGTGACCTTCAAGGCTGTGTTGATTTGATTTATTGGACCAGATTCCTTCAGCCCCCAACATGGCGTAGCTATCAATATGAGATTTAAAGTAAAATTTTACCTTCCGATTGGTTGCTGTGGGTTGCTTGAACTGGGACAGTTTTTCCCATGCTATAACATTACCCTAATAAACAACTGACTGGTAAGATCTGTTGGTTGTATATGTCAAACGGTCCTCATAGATCTTCCCAGCTACTTTAGCCTGTTATATCTTGTGAGGCTCTTCCAGCCCAGTTAAGGTATCTTGTAAAATGATTGTAAGAATACTTACCATTGTTCAATGTGCTACCGTTTCACAGCCCAGAAAGTTGTGTCAGCTTGTCAATGGGAGCATGTACACAAATTGCAACAGTGATTCCCATTTGTGTACAGAGGCTGGCATATGTGATTTGGCTCCAAATCTTTCACTGTTTAATGAAGCTTCAGATATGGATGCATTCCTGGTTATCAAGGTATTCTTGAAGTGTAGCCTTATTTCTACTGACAGATCCTTGCCTCAACTGACCCTGCCTGTTTCTCAACCACAAACCTTTGCTGCCAGTCCCAACCTTATGCCTGTGACCTGACTTAGAATGTTCTCTGCCTTCGTCTGACCCAGAATTGTTGACAAAGTCTCCTGTCTTCTCCTTGATACCTCGTTTATCAGCCTCACTGGCTTCTTTCCACTGTTTTCAACCATTGGGTGTGATTTGTGTTGTGTATGCCACTTGTGGTCATTATAAGCTCTTCTTTGCTGGAACTACTGATAAGCCTGACTTTGATTGCATAAGGTAAATAGAGATTTGAAATAGTAATACTGTTTTAAAATGTGACAGCACACTTATAATATCCTTTTAGAAGTAATTGCTGCATTTGTGGTGGCACCACCAGCAGAGGAGCCAGAAGTTTTATGTTTACTAAGTCACTCTATTCATCTGACCACTAAATCATTCAGGCACCTTTCCACAAACCCTTTCCTAATCTTGAGAAAATGTAAGGATGCTGGTCTGGGTAGTGGTACCTTTAGATATGGATCTATGGACCAAGGAACCTACTTTCATTATATTTTATGGAGAAACAATGCCATAAAGCCATTTTAATACCTGCTGGCAATAAATGGTTAATATCAGAGCCGCTGACGGCTCTTCCCCATGGAGTCAGACCTTACTGGAAATTAGAAGGGAAGGCGGTGTGACTGTGGAAACATTTACCAGCTGCAGGTATAATGCAAAGTCTGTTGTTAAAAGGAAAATTTCACTGGTTTATTTCTGGAGGATTATTTACAAGGTTGCGGTCTTACATCTAGAATAGAAAAAAATAGATATACATAGCCTGGGAGGTGTTCTGTAACACTGCAGAACACCGATTTGTTACATGACTTGTTGGAGTTAAAAATAGCAGCCATAACTTAATGGAAAAAAATGTTTTTCTAGAATGTCCCTGTATGAATGTAATTTTTTTTTGGATAAAACAAAGAATCCTGAAATCATAGTGAATCCACCTAAATCTGAGTATATAGCTACTGTAAAATAATATAAAAAACTGTCACTCAACTTAGGTAGCTGGCAAAGCAGGTAATATAATAAAAATAATAAGCTATTGTATAACTGCAGGGATGTCATACGACTGCTAGTGCCATACAACAAAATGAAAAGTTGTCTGGGGTTTTAATAAACCCCTGACTATGTACAAAAGGGAGCAAAAGGTGTTTTGTTTTAATATTCAGGGATTCTCCTAGAAATTGGTTTGCTGAACTCTTTGGGCAGCTTTAAAAGGCAATCTTGATTGGTATTTTGTGGGCAATGGTAAAGAGAGGGAAGGGAAGCAGGAAAACTGCAGAGGGATGGAGAAGGCCACATATCAGAGGAGGGACGTATCCAAAGAAAAAGGTAATTTGTGGCAAAAAGAGGGTAATAATTCCTAAGTGGCATGAAATCATAATTACAAGTCATAAAACTTAGCAAAACCATTGGGGCTCTTGGAAAATTACCTCATAAATATCCTAAATACTTTAGGACTGATTAATTGAAAGATGAGTTTGCAATGATTCAAGAAAGTCACAACAAATATTTTTAGAAAAAGTACAAAAGCCTTTTGAGATTTTTCAAATTTAAATCTGAAAAAATAAGTAATTTTTAAGTTTGTTAATCAAGTTTTGTTTTTCAAAATTAAAATTAACCTAAAATGAAACAGAGAATTTTAATGAAAAAAACATCTTCTTAAGGGCAGTGGCCGATGGGGAGATTATTTATGAATGATTGCAGGCAACAAATCTCCTGGAAATGCATCTCAGCTGGAAATAACTGAAATTGCTGATGATAAAACGAACAAATCCCGAGGCAACTTATAGTGACTTCAGAAGAATGAATCGATGCATTGGATCTGCAATTTCAGTTATTTCCAATGGAGATGCATTTTTGAGAGATTTGTCTCCCGCATTTTTGTCGCAAATCTTCTCGTCAGCCACTGCCCTTAGGAAGAAGTCTAGACAGATTTATATCAGTTTATTGAAAATCAATTCAAATTGAAATAAATGTGCCTCTTAAAATTAGAGTTCCATATTCTACCACCTTGTCAATTTAATAGGTAAACACACGGGAAGCTCATTTATTAAAAATAAAATTTGTGTCTTTTCTACTTCAAATTAACTCAATACAAAAAAAAGAATGTTTGCTTATTTATTATAAAATCTCAATATCGAGAACTCAAATGAATATAATTGTAGAAAAAAAACAAAAATTTGTTCTTTACTCATAATTTCAAGTAAGGTTACAATCTCTATAAATTTTGAGAAACTCGAATGAAATGAATAGTTTTGATTTTGACTTTATCCATTGGTTTGTCTTGCAAGCTTTTAGAATTCAATGTTGTACATTCAAGTTTTTATGTGCTTTTTACACTAAATAAATAACGAAAATTCGAGTTGTAAAAACATAAATAAAATGAATAATTTTTAGCGCAAACAAAATTTGTGAACATTTTTTGCACTGATATAGTAGCCCCCTGATGTCAAAGATTTGCATCCATTTATTCCCTTTATAATATAAACTGGGTGAAGAATAATAGGTGCAACGTTTGCTACAGGTCTGGTAGCTCGCAACAACCAGTCAGATTTTCAGCTCCCTGCTGAGTGGGTGTTTTTTAACAATCCTCCATTAAAATATGTAAGAAACACATCCTTAGGAACTCTTCACAGCTAGATGTAGTCCCATATATTTACTAAAGCAACGGAACAATATTAAATATGCCCAGACTATTAAATACATGCCGCTGACAGATGTAATTAATGGCTTTGCCATTTTATTGAAAGGTCAGGGGTTAAACTTGCAATTAGGAAGGTGATGAGAATGCCTTTTTACTGAGCACTGTCAGACCTGATGTAGAATGTTTGCTAAATATCTTAGCACACCTCTAGCAATGCCTTTAACCCTTCCCTGTTTCAGGGAACAACTGAATGCCTTAGGTGTCTTGGCATGGCCAACAATACCAGCAAGAGGTAAGAAGTGAATGTATTGCTAGAATGGCTGGAATAGTGATCCAGCTGTAACAGTTCTTGGGAAAAAAAGGTCTTAAGGTCAATATTAACAGATTAACTCTGTGGAATAAGTTATATAAAAAGTAGGTATGAAGAGACAACAACACTTCAACATTGACAATAACTTTAAATAGTATTAAAATAATAATACAAAAGACCAGTGTTAATGGAGAACTAAAACAATACAGGTACAGTATGGGATCCGTTATCCGGAAACCCATTATCCAGAAAGCTCCGAAGTTTGGAAAGGCCATCTTCTGTAGACTATATTCCCTTTTCTCTGTAATAATAAAACAGTACCTTGTACTTGGTCCACACGTAGGGGCAGATTTACTAAATTCACATATATTCACATGAGGGATTTGAATATTTGATCGAATTTTATATACGAATTTGAATTTCGAATATGCAAATTTCGACCAAATTCGACCATCGAATATTCAAATTGAATGATTCGAATATTCAAATTTAATTTTATTCGAATATTCAAATTTAATTTTATTCGAAAATTCGATGGTCGAACACTTCCCCTTTAAATTTAAATTCGATCACCTACTTCGCCAGATTAAATTTACCGAAATGGGGATCATTCCCTGAGATTGAATTTGAAAAATTCGATCAATCGCTAAAAATCGTTCGAATATTCGATTCGAATTTGATTCGAATATTTGATCTATCAAATTTCCCCTATTCGATCGATCGAATTGCGTTAAAAAAATTCGAATTCGAAATCCGAATTCGAATTTTTTTAATTCCCCATTATTCCCCCAATATTCCCTGGTCGAATTTCGAATTTTTCTGCATTCGAAATTCGACCCTTAGTGAATCTACCCCTAAGATTTAATTAATCCTTATTGGAAGCAAAACCAGCATATTTGGTTTATTTAATGTTTACATGATTTTCTAGTAGACTTGTGGTATGAAGAGCCAAATTAGGGAAATATGCTTTTGTTCTGAAACCCCCATGTCCCAAACATTATGGATAAAAGGTCTCATTCATGTACTGTTAATGTTGATCCAAGTTATAGAATCCTGCAAATTAAGGATAAAAGATCCCATACCTATACCTTGCACTCTGAAATCTTTTGATTTGTGGAGACCCCAGCTAGAGAAATAATCCTTCTGTCCTTCCTGGATGCCTGCATGCTGGTGGATTCTGATACAGGTATAGAATCTGTTATATGTAAACCCATTAATCAGAAAGGCCATTTCCCATAGACTCCATTTTATCGAAATACTTTTTAAAAATTATTTCCTTTTTCTCAGTAATAATAAAACAGTACATGGTACATGATCCAAATATGATATACTTAATTCTTATTGGAAGCAAAACCAGCATATTGGAATTATTTAATGTTTACATGATCTTCTAGAAGACTTAAGGCATAAAGATCCAAATTACAGAAAGATCTGTTATCCAGAAAACCCCAGGTCCCAAGCATTCTGGATATCAGGTCCCATGACTGTACTATGAATTTCTGGATAATGTACAGAGTACAAGGATCTGAACTGTGTATTTTGCTATTTATTCTTTCCCATGAAAGTAAATCATGTTCAGTTTATTAATTAGCAAGTCCTGAATAATGAGCTAATTGCACTGAAGGTTCTTACTGGAAAGTTTTCTCACTACTTGATAAATCAAAGTGGCAGTTAATTTCAGCATATGGAGACTTACGATGAATTCAGGAAATCTGAGTGTTTCTGTGCTTAATAAATTGCCGCATTGATACAAAAAAGTGGGATGCAAACATAATTGTGATGTATTTTTTGCTAAGGTTGCAGCATTCTACATTCTTAAAAACAAGGAACATAAATCGGCTGCTTGTGATCAATCAATTGATGTCAGCATCTTGGAAAGAAAATAAAAATATTGCATATTATTTTAACGCAGTCATTGAAGTCTAATGATTTTCATAAAGGGGCGTATTAGTATAAAGTGGAAAGCAGGTAGTATGTTTGTCTTTGCTGAGCGCCGACATTTATTTCTTGACTTTGAAGGCATGTCCAAAGGAATACTTTCCTTCATTAGTCTAAGAGTTTGTTAATGACTACAGTAAAATGATCAGACATCACCATAAAAAGTTGGTTCTTCTATCAAACATATCATTCAAAACTGCATGTGTTTTCCATTTTACCAGCCTTAAATATTTAGTGAGCAAGTTTGTTAAACATGTCTTAACCTTACAGATCAGGCCTGCCCAAGTGAAGGCCTATGGGCTAGGTGTGACTCTACCAAGGCCTTTGTATGGTTCCCAGCCTAGAAAAAAACGGTCCTACAGAGGTATTTTATGACATAATTATTTTAATATAGTCCTGCCCTTGAGCATGTGGCAAATAAAATCAAAAGACCCATTCAGTAGAAAAGGTCAGACAGCACATTTATAGATTAATGGTCCGGATACATCAAATAAAGATATGATGTCACTAGCAGCCCTTAAGGCTCCACTCCATCCTACTTCATTTTGTGCTGGTGGAACACTACCGTTCTCAACTAAGGGAATTATTTCCAATATGCTCACTAAGTGATATCTAAATCAATATGGATTTATGTAGTACGGGTATGGAATCCATAATCTGGAAATATGTTATCCAGAAAGCTCCAGATTATAGAAAGGCCATCTATCATTATCCAAATAATTCAAATGTTTAAAAATTATTTCCTTTTTCTCTGTAATGATAAAACAGTACATTGTACTTGCTTCAAACTAAGATATACTCAATGCTTATTGGAAGCAAAACCAGTCTTGGGTTTATTTAGTGTTTATATAATTGATTAGTAAAATTAAGGTATGAAGATCCAAATTATCTAGAAAGCCCCAGGTCCCAAGCATTCTGGTTAGCAGGTCCTTGTACTTGTACAAATAGAGTACATTGTTTCCGCTGCTTCCAATCAATACCAAGCCAATTTGGTCTAATGCAGTAGAAATAATGAACCAAGTTTTGTTTGGTTACCAAGAATTAGAGGATGGGCCAATGTGTATTTCCAAAGTTCATTTAAAAATGTGTAGGTCAGTAAAAGCAAGTGAGCATTAATTTATGTTTTTAGGTTTTACACATTGGGCCATATATTTTTTAAGGGAGGAGCATTTTTTTTCTACAGAGAATGGGGAAATGTAACATAAGTTTGCACCAAGTTTAGGAATTTATAACTAATCCTCAGGTAGCATTTACTGGAGACCTTTTTTTAAGTAGGTATATGGTTGGTTGTACCTGCTGCAAATATTGAAAATTTTACTACATTGCCCTACAAAACCTGGCCTGTGGCTGAAGACTTGGCAAAATTGAACACAATGAGCAACGTTACCATGCTGTCTCAATAACCGACTCCCATTCATTCTAATTCTGTCTCTAAAAACCAAATGTGTTCAAGTTATTTAGCACCATATCAAGCCTGTGAAGTCTGTTTTATCTTTTATAGGTTGTTTAGCTCAATAAGCATATCATTTACAAACTTGCACCGTAATGATTTATTTCTCTGCCCCATTAAATATTTTTAGCCCATGAACCACATTTTTTTTAGTAAAATACATAAATATGTATGAGTACATAGATAACTTATAAAAGGTAGATGAGAATTTGGAAAAGCCTCAAGTAAGCGAGGCTGCAAGTCTAGTAAATACCATTTTTGGCCTTAAAATACCTGTGGTAGTCTTCATTTTTAGAGCTGATGCCTAATGTTAAAAATAAACATTATAATTTGTGCTACCTTATTGGTAATCTCCCAGGCCTTGGCGTGCCACATCATAAAAAGTGACAGCGCACAAAGGAATGCAACACTGCTTCTATGGTCATATATTTCAGTGCTGTATTACTTGCAAATGAAGCCTTTATAACATGTTCTATACATATGGGTAAATTGATGATAGATAGATAGATAGATAGATAGATAGATAGATAGATAGATACTACTGTATACTAAATATTACTATATATAACAATTGAGTGCTATATTCACTGAACAGTATTGAATGCAATTACTTCTAATTACCTCTTTTGTAATAATTATATGCATAATTAATTTAAATAGGACCTGTCATTTTCATTAATACAGGAAAAAAGTCCAGCAAGTTAACATGGTTTGCAGATGTCATCTAAGAATGAAGAAATTCTTAATAAATGAGTATAATTTCAAGGCAGGGGTGATCCTGCCACCCCACAGCACTTACCTTCAGTGCCTCAACTCGCCTCATTGGTGGAGAACCCATGTTTCAAGGGCTGAAGAAGATAAGGGTATAAATGGTGTCTCTTAATTTGGGAAATTTTTGTGGGTGATTGAAGAAATCTATATATAAACAAATAGATATTAAATATAATCACTGACCTCTTTAGTGAGGATAATTTCTTTTTGGAGATTGAACATGGTCAAGTATAGAGCTGACTCTGAACCAGGAATCCCACTGTAGTGAAGTATTTTTTGTGAACTATCATTCCCATTCATTAGTGATTATACAATGCCTCAAATTATATGTAGTAGAATCTACTTCCAAACAACCTTCTTCAAGCCCTATTCTAGCAGCAAGGTGTGCAGACAACCATTCTCCTTAGCAAAAACATGTGCCGGTAGGAACAGACTATATTTCCCTGCACATCTGTATGGCAAAACATACTGCTTTCTTACTGGTAGCTGCATCAATGAAATAGATAAACTAAAGAGTTAGACTATAAAAGTTATTACTTCCTACTGATGAGGGCATGCAAGGGGTCATTTACCATGACACCACACATAAATGTTATATAACTAAAGGTGAAAAACACACCCTTAGTGTCATTTAGCGCCAATGCAAGACAGGTGATGGATAGGGTGAAAAAGGTGCCTTCCTGACCCTCATGGATATAGCACTGCTGAACACAGAGAGCAATATATTTAAAGGGGCACAAACGTGTCGCTTTTTTGGTTAGTGCAAGTGTGCACCCTGTTCTTCAATTGTTAAATGAGTCATGCATTTATTTTAGGTTGGAATCAGAGGCCCATACAGCTTTGGATTGGCTACTGGAAGCAGCTTACTTGCTACTTTATCTTCATTATAACCCATACCCAATCAGAACAATCTACCAATGATCAGTTCGTGAGCAATACTATGTCTTTAGGGTGAAAAAATACCTCCTAATAACTGCATATTCTCATTTGATGTGTTTATTCATTTAGCCCATTTATTTTAAATGGTATGCCCTTTGTGGCCTTTATCAGTAAACATAATTATCTACTCTGTCTAGCTTTGATGATTTAATTACCAGAAATCACCAATAACGACACAATTTCAAGTAGTTAAACCCCAGAAATGTAATAATGCAAGAATATTCAGTATAATCCCCATGTTCAACAGATTGATCCTTGTTAAACTGCATTTGAAATCCAAATGGATTTCAACTGCTTAGACTGGCTATACAGTGGAGTTTTTTTTCCCAGAGAAATATGTCAGAATCACCAGCTCCTGGATTTATTTATTTTGCTTTCTGACTTTTTCACCAGGAGCCATCTGGGTCTTCTCTGTCAGGGCTGAGTTTATGTCACACGTAGGGAACCACTCAAAGAACTTTATTTAAAAATGCTCGAGACATAAACAGATACCGTGGCACACTCAAGTGGGGCAAACCTCTGTTCTGTATTATTTAGGTCCTGCTGTCAGAAGCAGTGCTACACATTTACTACATACAGTACTCTATGCACCTCACATACACATGTGACATATGTGCCATGTCTGTCCTCAACCTACTGTACCCAAACAAATGCAATCAGATCTATCCCATTTGATCGATCACATTTGAGAATAAAAGGATACCGTTGTGGGAAAAAAAACATTTTTTCAAAATGCATCAGTTAATAATGGGAAATCTGTACTGCTTTTTTAAAAGAATAAACAGATTTTTTTTATATTTAATTTTGAAATTTAGCATGGGGCTAGACATGATGTCCATTTCCCAGGTGCCCCAATTCATATGTGACTCTGATAAACTTAAAGGTTTTTCAGTTAATAGTGCTGCTCCAGCAGAATTCTGCACTGAAATTCTGTTTCTCAAAAGAGCAAACAGATTTTTCTAGATTTAATTTTAAAATCTGACATGGGATAGACATATTGTCAGTTTCCCAGCTGCCCCAAGTCATGTGACTTGTGCTCTGATAAACTTCAGTCACTCTTTACTGCTGTACTGCAAGTTGGAGTGATAGCATTTTTTTTAAGAGATTGGGAGAGGATTCCTTACGGAGGAATTCAGGGATGGAATTCCAGAGGTAAGGAGCTGTAAGATAGAAGGGTCTGAGACTAGAGGTGGCAGTGGATATGGGTGGTGTAAAGAGAAAGTGGCTCTGAGAAGAGCTACATACAGTAGCTTTTTTTCTGCTTGAGTGCTATTCTCTTGTCTACCACAACTGCTGGGGAGCACAGCTTGTATTGTATTAAAGTACAATGAGCATGGGAGAAACAATAGCTGTCTCATAGCTGTTCTATCCTGAAGTGCTAGCTTCTTCTCAAAGTTCAGAATTTGGTGCAATGCACTGAAATGGCTGCCTTCACATCAATTTACAGTTAAAAAATAAATTTGTTGGTTCAAGAATAACATTTTAAATAGTAGAGTGAATTATTTGCAATGTAAACACTGTTGTTTAGAAATAAAAAGCAAACCATAAAAATCATGACAAAATCCCTATAAAATTTGTTTCCAGCTTAAAATAACGACCCTCGGGTATTCATAATTCCCCACAAGATCCTTGTCTGGTGAGAATATGCTTTGCACTATGTCTAGGCAAGTTCAAGTGGCCTCTGTCTACATTCACTGTTGAAATAAATACTGATCAAGCAACATCAGACCACAAAATAAAGAGAACATCTGAAGAAGATTTGTACATGTGCTTTGCAGAGTCTGCTGGTGGCCAGTTTGTTTATCACAGGGGCATATGGCAGATGTGCTATATACTCTGAATAAATTATATCTCTAGAGAAGATATTCTAATTTCTAATGCAACAATTTCATGATTAAACTTCCATAGAAATCTGTTGTATTTATTTTGTTAAATGGCTGTGCATCTGACCCCAACTACATACATAATAATGATAATGATAGTTCCATTGATAGACTGCCTCTCTACACGTTCCATTTAAATGCTGCCAGATGTATTTACTTTTTGAATCCAAGTTGTAGGTTTTTAAATCCTTTATAGACAAAAAATCCCCTCTATTCTTCTGGCCCATTTAAGAGGAGATCCAAACGCTAGTTCTGTTTCAGAAAACCTTTTTATTCCAAAAGGAATATAGCAATGCAATGTTGACTTCTGTATCAGCTGGTGAACAAGATTACTTTGGAAAAAGAAGAATTTCGCTCATAGGTAATCATATTATGCCAAGAATACTGGAATAATACTGTTCATACTATCCTGGTTTGGGTTAAAAGTAACTAATAGAATGCTCTTTAGGTAGTAACCTGCTGGCTGCTATCATTAGCAGAATTATTGATCCATTAATACACAGTTTTTGTGAGCAATATTTCCTAAGAAGAGTATTTCTATACCTACCCAAATTAGGCCCTACATTGCAGATATGTGAAAAGTACTGTCGGGCACAATACCATCAGGGCAGGAATGTAAGGTTTTATGTAAACATTTTATACTGGGTATACTGGAAAATGTTTAATGGTGAGGTATAAGAGGGAAATCCCAAGAAAAATGTATGAGGAGGAAAAAACATTTGCTGCCCAAATACTTTTAGGCATATTTTCACTTTTTCACAAATTATAAGAAAAGTGAAACAGGTCATATCCATTCAAGTATATGAATGTAAGTAGAGTTTTGTATATATAAAGTTTTGTCACCTGTTATCCAGAATGCTCAGGACCTGGGGTATTCCGGATAACTGATCTTTCCATAATTTGGATCTTTGTACCTTAAGTCTACTGGGAAATGTTAATGTAAACATTAAATAAACCCAATAGGCTGGTTCTGCTTCCAATAAGGATTCATTATATCTTAGTTGGGATCAAGTACAATGTACTGTTTTATTATTACAGAGAAAAAGGAAATAATTTTAAAAAGTTTGGATTATTTGATTAATGGAGTCTATGGGCAATGGCCTTTCAGTAATTTGGAGCTTTCTCGACAATGGATCCCATACCTGTATTTGTATATTTTTATTTATATGGATATACAGCAGAGGGATTAAAAAGGGTAGAGGAGTGTGTTTGTCTGTAAAGCCTGAATTGAAGCCATGCACTAAAGAAATAACCACTGTGGCACTGCTGAGGATGTAGAATCACTCTGGGTAGAGATTTGGACTGGGCAAAAGGTTAAACAGAAAATTATCATTGGTGTATGCATTAAACTCCCTCGTATAAGTGAGGAGTATGAAGCCCAGCTACTCTTACAAACAGAAGCGGCTTCATAACTAGGTCAAGTTATTACTATTGGTGACTTCACATTTTTGGACATTGACTGGGGTAATGGGGTTGCCAAGACAGAAAAAGCTAGTAGTTTTGTAAACATGTTGAATGACAACTTTTTATTCTAGCTCATTCATTAACGTACTAGGAATAACTCTCTTTTGGATCTTGTAATAACTAATAATACTGAACTCATCTCTAGCATTTGTGTGGGTGAACATTTAGGGAATAGTGATCATAACATGATCTCCCTTGAGATTCTGTTGCCGAGACAATTCTATAAGGGAGTAACTAAAACACAAAATTTCAGGCGTGCAAATTTTGACAGTATAAGTGGCATCTCTGCAATATATTAAGTGGGAAATTCTTTTCACAGGGCTTTTCACTTCAGGCAAGCTTAAATCCATGTGGAAATACTGTTGCAGGAAGCAGTAAAAAGGATCCAAATTTTTTTAATGTGTTAATAGTAAAAAAATGAAGCAGGAAGGGCTGGGACCTTTAATATCAGAAGGGGTCAGCTGGTCGATGAAAATCTCAGATTCTGAACTCATATTTTTTTCTGTCTACACAAATGAGAAACCAGTTAATGAAGGTTTCGTTATTAATAGTCCCAATTCTAGCAATATGATGCATGGTTGACACATGAAGAAATTCAAAAGAAACCAGAACATGTAAAGCTAAACAAAAGTCCGGGGCCAGATGGTATTCATCCTAGGGTACTTAGCTGGCTTAGATCTGTGATTGCCAAACCTCTTTACTTAATTTTTCAGTATTCATTGAGGTCTGGCATGGTGGCAAATTGTGGTGCGCTATTGAAAAAGGCATCCAGTTCTCAAAACTATAGCCAGTTAGTCTGACGTCAGTGGTAGGAAAGCTTTTTGAAGGGTTAATAAAGGATAAGATACTGGACTTCATAGCAAATAACAATACTATTAGTTTCTGTCAGCATGGTTTTATGCGTAATAGATCTTGCCAAAAACGACTGACTGACTGACTGACGCGCGACTCGTTTTTCGGCGAAATTTCGCCAAGCGAAATTTCGCTGGTGATTCGCAAATTTATTCGCCAGCGGCAAATCGTGGGAATTCGCCGCGAATTCGACCTAGGCGAATAAATTCGCCCATCACTAGTTTTTATAGATAACAAGTTGTCTAATTCTGGGCAGTGTCATTCTGTAGCTACTATAGCAAATAAAGTTCTGTCTTGCATAAAAACGGCATTAACTCAAGGGATGAAAACATAATTATGCCTTTTTATAAGTCCCTGGTAAGACCTCATCTGGTGTATGCAGTGCAGTATTAGACTCCAGTCCTTAAGAAGGATATAAATGAGCTGGAGAGAGTGCAGAAACGTGCAACTAAACTGGTAAGTGGGATGGAAGACTTAAATTATGAAGGTAGACTGTCAAGGTTGGGGTCGTTTTCTCTGGAAAAAAATGCATAGGGGGACATGATTACACTTTACAAGTATGTTAGAGGACATTATAGACAAATAGCACTTTCATTTGAAGCAACATAGGTGGCTCTTCACAGTGAGGACAGTGAGGTTGTGGAATGCAATGCTGGGTGATATTGTGATGGATGATTCTGTTAATGCTTTTTAAGAGGGGCTTGGATGATTTCTTGGACAGACATCATTTTAAAGGCTGTTGTGATAATAAAACTCTAATGTTAGTATAGATATGGGCATATACAATTTATGTGAAAGTAAGGGGTGTGTGTATGGATGCTGGGTTTTCATTTGGAGGGGTTGAACTTGATTAATATATGTAATATATTAGTAGAACAGAGGATCATCACAACAGTAAATACAAATAAGTACAAAACACTATACATATATATACAAAGTACAATTACAACAAAGATGGAGGCATATTTATCAACATCATTTTAGTTGCTTTCGCTAAAACCATAAATGTCATGAAATGTATTAAAATATCTGATTTTAAAAGGCACAGATCAAAAAAAGTGCTGAACAATCAGAAAAAACCTCTACAAAAATTCCGACAATTCTTAGAAAAAAAAACATTGACTTCTAGGGCCTTGACAACTTTTACCTGACAAATTTTTGTATTAGACTTTTTGTTTTTTTGTTTAATAAATCTCACATTTTAGAGCTTTTGAGAAAAATGGGAAAACTGTTTAGAAATTAGTGGATAAATTTGTGGAAAATGTGATTATTAGTAAATCAGCCCCTTATGGGCAATTTATCAGTGGTTGAATTAAGAGTTCATGTGTTTTGTTAAACTAAAACTCAAAATTCCAGTTTATTAAAAAAAATTTAATTTTCAAACTAGGGTGAATGGGATCGACCCGCCAACTTAAATTGAATTTGAAGTGAATTTGATTCAAGATTTTTCTCCAAAAAAACTTGATTTTCTGGAAGGCTCTAAATTGATCCCAGTATGCCCCCAAAGGCTAAAACAGCAATATGGCAGGTTTAAGGGACACTACATGATAAATTTAAAAAATCAAAACTCGAATCAAATTTTAACTATTGATTCACAAATCTAATTTGAAATTTGAATGTCCACTTCAACCCTTGATACATCTGCCCCTTAATGTCAAGAGGATGGAATTCCCTGACTCATAGAGCTTGCAGTCAACTTACAGGCACAAAAGGGGGATATTAAGTGCTGTGTGTTACATTGGGTGAAACCACCATATAAGTTATAGAAATACACTGACACTCGAGGCTCAAGCTTGATAAGGGGGCTTGCCCCGAAATGTTGCACATTCACACAAAATAAACAGCAAGGGGTAACCCTGCACTTCAATCACCTCGAGTGCCAGTGTATTTCTCTACCTTAAACAAGTGGGGGTGCCATTCCTTCTTATACGGTGCACCAGGCTGTCTCTTACAAGGACACTAAGAGTGTGCTCAGCTTCACCACCATATAAGTGTCAGTTCCCAGTTCAGGTGGAAAATGTTGGTATCTCCCAACCAGTAAACCATATAGTATGAGAAAAAATGATGTAGACCCACTTGCTGTAAATTAATTTCATGTATTTTAGCAAATTCCGAACCAGAAAGAAACACCTGGTTCTTGTACACCACCAGAGGGCTTAATCCAGCATATATGTGAATAGCACATGGCAAGGGGACTGGTTCCTTTCTGCACTTGACATGGTGCAAACTTTGCAACATTAAATACAGATTGTTTAATGGTTAAATTATCATACTGGGAAGCATTCTTAATACTAGGTATGGACAACTTCTTTTTTCATGTGAATGCTGTACCACCACTCTACAGCCAGAAGACTGTGTGTAGTTTTGAGGGCTCTTGATAGACATACTGTATTACAGTTTGCCCAGACATTGTAGGGGCAAATGGAAAGCCAACT
Organism: Xenopus borealis; assembly: GCA_024363595.1. Lineage (NCBI taxonomy): Eukaryota > Metazoa > Chordata > Amphibia > Anura > Pipidae > Xenopus > Xenopus borealis. Next base: position 19,466,711 of record CM044447.1, on the reverse strand, counting down.
GGAGCCCTTCATCTGTTTAGCAATAATGTAGGGATATAGCAGCGAAGGCAGCCTCTTCAGTAGCATACAAGTCTTTATTAATTGCTGCGTTAAATCAATAGGGACACATTTGAAATAAATAAATCTTAACCTTGTTTTGCATAATTCAAATATGTTTTATACCTATAATTTATATTCTTTATAAGTAGAAGTAGTAGTTTGCTATACTCTAAATAGAGCCTAGCCAGACACAGAAAAATCACTTATTGCTCGCCTGCTTTAGTGTATTTATACCAATAAATATTTCTTTGTAAAAACATCTTATTAATCTGAAAAGCATGTAAAGTAAATTGTAATACTGTACAGTATGTTGATTGCAATCAGGACTGCCATTAGAAAACCTGGATTTTATTAGAAGGCAGAAGAACATTGAAACTGAGTCTGGCAGCTGCTAACTATCTTGAATATTTTTTAGACTGCCTGTGTATTATATATTTGTTGCTGAGAGGCTGCTAAAGATGAAAAACATACTGGCTATTCTGCATTTTCTATGTACCAGTCGCTCACCAGTCCTTTGATTAAACAGGTCGACTGGGTCCCATTGGCATGCAAATAAATAATGAAATGAAAAAACTGACTTATTCAATTCAGTTAGGAGAGTACACGTATTTTAAATACAATCTTTAAATAAATGCACAAACAAATATTGTGCCACATTCAATTTGTCAACAAAAAAGTATTTCTTAATTCAATTCCAGATTTTCCAATAGAAAATAAAAATTAGAATGCTGCTCTTCCCTGCCACTTGAAAGCTTTACACTTTGTGCTCACTCCAGCCATTTTCCATTGCACTGAAGCAATTAAACAAGCATCTACAATGTATTCAATTTATTTATTGTTAATGGGATACTATTATTTTTTAATTTACTACAATCTAGGTAAGGAACAGTTTAGGTACAAGGATGCTTCATCTATTGAAGAAGACCACTGTGAGAACCTTGGAGCTACTGCCACTTTGAGGCAGCAGTAGCTCATGAGTTCCTCATAATCAATAGGCACACTTGTGCGCAGTAGACATGACACACACCAGAGCAGAGTGCAGCGAATGGCATCAAATCATGCATCAAAGTGGATGGCAGAATTTTCTTAAAATACAGTAAAATGTATAGGACCAAAACATGTCACAGCACTACTTTTTCCAGTGAAACAGTAGCTTTAGAAATAGTTTTTAAAAAATCTGATTATTTAAATATTTTTGAAACCCATAACTTTATTTTAAATAAGGCCTTTAAAGTGTACCAAATACCTACCTACAACTCCATACCTGCTCCAAAGGCATCAGTTCCTACTCACAAACTGCATAACCCATTAGTCTCACATCTGGTCGTGCCTGTGTAGCTGTCTAGAAAATGCAGAATAGTGTGGTGGGGTTGTTGGCTGCCATCTGACACAGCATTGAGTCCTCTTCTTATAGAGAATGCACAGTTGAAGCCATATTGGCTTTAACTACATATGCCCATGCAGCAAGCTCATACAGATGAGGCACTAAAGAAGTGAGAGACCCGACTTTGGCCAGATATCAATCGGGGAAGCCTGCTTTAGGGCCCCATACATGGGCCAATAAGCTGCCGACTCTCTGCAGCTTTTATTGGCCCGTGTATGGCCACCTTAACGGTTGGTGCAGTTCAAGAGGGAGGCCCTTGAAAGAGGTTTGAGGATTAGGGATTGGTGAATTTGACACGTTTGGCTTTGCAGAAAATTCATTAAAGTCTATGGATGCTAAAATTATTTTGACACGCGTCAATTTTTGAAGCACATAATTTTTTTTCTACCATTGAAGTCTATGGGATTCATTTCTGCGGCAAAACTTAAGTGTAAAAAAACGATCATCCCTACTGAGGATGTGTATTGAGGAGAACAGCAGCTAGATGATGAGGCAGTCAGCTACTTGTGGATGGAGGAACTTAAAGATTTCAGAGATCTAGGTCTTCTGATGCCATTTTTTCAGAAATTTTACCTGTGTCATGTGCGAATTTATGAAGACAGAAGGAGCTTAGGGGGCTAAACTTGTGGCTAAAATCTTGGAGTAGGAAGGAAAGGTTTGAGTTCCTAGAGCTCTTAGGAACAAAACTTTCATTTGAAGCAGCATAGGTGGTTCTTCACAATGAGGACAGCGAGGTCGTGGAATGCACTGCCGGGTGATGTTGTGATGGCTGATTCTGTTAATGCCTTGTATATAAAGTTTATGTGAGTGTATGGAGGGGTCAGTGTGAATGTGTGTTTGGATGGACACTGGGTTTCATTTGCAGGGGTTGAACTTGATTGTCTTTGGTCTATTTTTCAACCCAATCTAACTACAGTGTGTAACTATGTACTGTAAGTGTATCGTTCTCCTTTAACTTAGCACAGTAGCAGTATGTTAACAGTATACCAGGGTTCAAAATGGGACCTTTTTAATGATATCATTTAACTAGCTGCTTGGGGGCAGAGTTAACGACCAACAGGTTCAAACAAACATTACCGGGCCGAATAGTGTAATTGGATTCTTGCATTAATATTTTCAGGATCTTGGGGTCAGTTCAGAAGTTACCCCTGGTGTGTGCTTGTGTATAATGAAGCCTCCACTACTTAACTATGATTATATGTGTGTGTGGAGGGAAAGTAAAAACAAAAAGTACACACTTTACACTACTGTTAAAAACTTGATTTATTGGATTCTTTATTCCAATCAGCATCCGTGTATACCCCCTGTAAACCCCTATATACAAATATTCGCTGTTTGTATATACATTTTAAAGCTAGCTTCCAGTTGTCACAGAAAAAAAGAGTCACTACTCCAACAGAAGTCAGTGACGTGACATTCTCAAATCTCACAGGATATGGCTGAGTATTCTGCTTCTGGATCTCTGGCCTTTCCTGCTAGTTAAGGCTGCATGTAATTTGGAGCTGGATAGTCTTGAAACCATTTAAGTCATGGAAGTAAATTGCTCGGAGCGCTATAAAAATATCATTGAGGCCATGTGTTTCTTAAACCCTCTCTCTTTTCTCCTGTTGGACTTTTTTGAGCTGTGTGTGTGTGAATTACTCCCAGCTGCTTCTCTGTGTGCTTTGCACCTCCACTTTCACTGCTTTTATTACTCTCACAGTAGCATCTGCCATTTCTCCACAATGTTTTCATAATATTTTCATCATATCTTTTTAGTTTAAATAAAGGAAAAGCGACACTTTTATTTAGACAATCAATTAATTGTTTATGTGTCTGTTATCTTTTGTGGATTAGATTGTTTTCCTTTTAAATAATTGCTGTCATTTAGACTCTTCTGTTATCTGGAAATCGATTATCCAGAGACAGTGTCGGACTGGCTCATTGGGATACCAGGAAAACTCCTGGTGGGCCCTCTTGCTTCTAATCATTTGACTTATTTCAGGGTCAGTCACTATTTCTTGATAGGGAAAAAATAGGTATAGTAGGTAGATATAAAAGACTAGGAGAATAAAGAGGTTAAGTGAGGAGAGGAGGAATAATATTTTGGAAAGTGGGCGCACGGTCTAAGGTTTTCTGGTGGACCCCTGGCATCCCAGTTCAAAACTGTACAAAAAGCTCAGAATTATGGAAAGGCCATCTCCTGATGACTCCAGCTATCCAAAAAATCAACATTTTTAAAAACTGATTTCCTTTTTCTCTATAATAATGAAACAGTACCTTGCACTTGATCCCACATAAGATATAATTAATTCTTACTGGAAGCAAAACCAGCCTGCTTTTGGTTTAACATTTCTGGTTTCTGGCTTGTTTAATATTGACATGATTCTCTTGTAGACTTAAGGCATGACAATCCAAATTACAGAAATATCCCTTGTCTGGAAAACCCCAGGTCTCAAGCATTCAGGATAACAGGTTCCATACCTGAGTTCAAGAAAACATTTTAATAATGGTATCTTGTCTGGATTAATCTA
>CM044447.1:19369674-19426760 GCA_024363595.1 Xenopus borealis | reverse complement strand
ATATATATATATATATATATATATATATAGTTAGTATCCCATATTCATTTGCAATGGCACATTACAAATGAATATGTATTATTTTAATGCTGCCACCATGTACTCAAAATTTATTATATCAGCTCAGTGTAACTAACCATAACTCAGACTAACTTGCACCTTTACAAATAAACTGACTGTAGGTCAACATGTGTGTTTATTTTTACAGGGACACCAAGATAAAAATATTTCTGATATGACAGATGGAAGGTTTGTTACCCATCTTATACACACTGAAAATACATTTATCATATACAGGAAGAAATTGCCAATGGGATGGAATGCATTGAAATATAGAAATGTCTTGTGTAATAAATATATTTTCCACTCCAAATGCCCATTCTAATTGGTAAACCATGCATGAAGATGGCTCTAATCTGTTTCGGGAACTAAACTGTTTTTGGAAAGGGCAACTATATACTAAAGCTTTAAAACTAACCCTGGCTGATACCTTGCTGTCTGTTAGTAAACATACATATACATAACTAGCAGAAAGTTTGCTCTAGGTCTGAGAACCCATCACAACAATTTAGAGTTTTACTTTTAAACGGCAAATCAGAAAATGTTTTCAACCCCCCCACCCACACACACACACGCACACACACAGCTGCCTCAGCATTTTCCCCCGTTTCAGAAAACTACATTTACATCCCTGACTGCAACTCCAAATGGGCTTCCTTAGGTTATGTGGGTTATTGTAATGGGATTATACCACATTATAAAGGGTAGGGAGATGGGTGACTGGTCAGAAACATATGAATAGAAATTCCCTTTTAATATTTCCTTTAGATAAAGGGAAAGTGTAAATTGAAAAACTGAGTTTTGGTGACCTTTTGATGGGCTGCATGGCACATAACCATATAACCAAGTTATGACATGTATTGGTACTTAGAGACAAAACTTGCAATGTGTTGGCTACCTTTGCAATTAATTCATAAGTTTTTTTTAAACATAATTTGGCAACAATAATATTTCTGCAGCTGACTTCATTTATAATAACTGGTCTTTCCCCATACTAGGTAAAACTAATAGAGATCCACCGCCCTATACTGTTGTCCTTTCCAAATTATACAGTTCCTTGGAAATCCTAATAATTCTGTAACTACATACATTATCTGCCTTTCTCCCTCTTTGGTAAATGATTAAATGATTTTATTTTAACTTTCCTTACCTTCAGGTTTCCCAGTTCTTTGATTTGCTGTCCAATTCAAAACATTTCCTTCTAAATGGGAATTACAATCCCATTTTTTATCACTAAGTCAGTGCATAACTATAGTACATACATAAGAGCAGTAATCCCCCAACCATTGGCTCGTGAGAAATGTGTTGCTCTCCAAGCCCTTGGATGTTGCTCCCAGTGGCCTCAAAGCAGGTGCTTATTTTTGAATTCTCGACTTAAGGGCCAGCTTTAATTGCATAAAGCATGTGTACTACCAAACAGAGCTTCCTGTAGGCTTTAAGTCCACATAGGGGGATATCTGTCACTGATCACAGCCTATATTTTTCACCTCCAGGAACTTTTAGCATGTTTATGTTGCTCTCCAATATTTTTTTATATTTGAATGTGGATCACAGGTTGGGGACCCCTGCATAAGAGTGATCAAGGCCCTGATCAAAAGGAAAATTATCAACTGTATCTTGAAATGTCTAAATTAAGCTTAATATCTGAAGGATTGTTATTCTACCTGCATACCACAATCTTGGACCCAACAGCTATGACTTTGAATACATCAATTTCAGAGCAAGGGTTGTGCTTGATTCCTTAATCCAAAGAAAGGGTTTCTTAGTAAATGTGGCTCACATATCTCAAATGATGTGTAGCTGACAAGCAACCCACAGAACCCTACACTGTCTACACAGCTACTTAGTCAAGCTCACCAAACCCCCATTTAGGTATTCACCTGAGGCTCGGAGTAAAGCCATCCAGTGGTTTCACTTATTACTTTCTACAAATACAGAGAAAGAGAGTTATCTGTCCCTCCATCCCAGTGCAGTTGCAAAAAAAGCTGTGATGCCAATCTCATGCCAACAAATAAGGATAGCTGTATTCCTGGCTGCAACATGCTTGCATATCTCAAGAAAATTAAATCAGCCAGTTACAATAATCTCACAGAAAAAGGGGTTGTTGAAGGGGTTGTGCTCATGTATTTTTGTAAAGCTGTGCTTCCCTACACTGTGCATTAGGATCGGGGGTGCGGTTGTGCATATTTTTTATTGAGACTTTGTTCTATTTTTTGCAGGCTCTATACTAAGTTAGCAGGGCCTTCTGTTCAGGGGCCCAGCTGACCAATGGGTGAGTAATCAGGGTCTCCTGGGGGGAGTGATCTGCTTAAAATTCTGACAGACCAATATACTCTTGGAGAAAAGAGAGTAAAGGAAAAGAAGGATAAACCAATCCATAATAGGGTCAGCTTAAGCCAAGATTGAGTTGTTCATGGTGTTGAAAAACTACAGTACTTGTAGTTTCCATTCATTTCTCATATAGGGACAGATTCAGTTAAAACAAATATGATTTATCTCTTAAAAATTTTATTGAAATCTATGGGAACATTTACAAAAATATTTAATATTTCCTCAAATTGAATTTGGGACATAGATTTGCTAGAGGATGGGGTTATTCTTCCACTGTACAGAGCACTGGTAAGGCCCCTGTCTAGAACATGCCGTACAGTTTTGGGAGATTATTGAAATAGAGAAGGGCAGCTAAGCTGTTAAAAGTTATGGGAAATGTCAGCTTTGAAGAAAGACTGGCCAAGGTGGAGTTACATTGTTACGTAGTTCAGTCGGGTTGAAAAAAGACAATGTCCATCAAGTTCAACCCCTCCAAATGAAACTCAGCATCCAAACACTCAACCCTCCATACTCTCACACCAATTTTTATGTACAAATATCTATACTAACTATACATACAATAACCTTGGATATTATGCTTTTCCAATAAATCATCCAAATCACTCTTAAAGGCATTAAAAGATTCAGCCATCACAAAATCACTGCATTCCACAACCACACTGGAGAAGAGGCACTTAAGGGGGGATATGATAACTATGTATAAATATATTAGGGGATCTTATAATATTCTCTCTAATGCTTTATTAAAGAGTATATCCTTCCATCTGATAAGAGGACACTCATTATGTTTAGAAGAAAGGACCTGCGAATATGTGGAATTCTCTCCCTGAATCACTCATGCTGGCTGATGCATTAGTTAGATAGCTTGAAGAAGGGAATAGATTACTTTCTTAGCAAGCGAGGGAATACAAGGTTATCGCAGATAGCACATAGTACAAGTTGATCCAGGGACTGGACTTCGATTCAGTTAAGAATTTTTCCCCTCTGATGCATACTGGAGAAACTTCTAATGGGGGTTTTCCCTTCCTCTGGATCAACTGTCAGTTAGGCAGGTTGTATATAGACTTAAAAGGTTGAATTTGATGGATATGTTTCTTTTGTCAAACTAACTTACTATAAATCAGGGCCATTTGAAGCACTGGAGAATAACTACAGACATAAGTTTGCCATGTGATTGGAAATCAAATATTTTTGGTGCTGTGTTATTAATAAGGATAACAGGAATGCTGGCATATTTCCCCTGGAAAGTTGTCAACCCTGTGGGGAATAGCATGGCAAGAAGAATCAATTATCACTAGGTGAACACTCACAGAAGCTACAGAAGATCCCATGCACACATTATCTTACATTCATTTGCTAAAGTGTCCGTTGCCTAACATCTTTTTTTATTATTATTATTATTAACATGTTTTTATATAGCGCCAACATACTTGGTAGTGCTTTAAAGTAAATGTATGTAGAGCACTGTAGAAATTAAGAAAAGAACATACCAAACTCTTGTAAAACGTTCTCTATGGTAGAACAAAAAAAAAAGTTTTAGTGTGCCTTTAATGTCATAAGCAATGACATTTCACTTACAAGTGCCAGAATGATGGACAATATTACTTGGTCTATGATAAGCAATTGCTCAACTGTGGACCAAGTAATGTACTAAACTATATTTTACACTTCCTTGGCAAGGAAAGGTTAACTTACAAGTATGATAAATTTGTACATGTCAAAACCTTTTATCATAAGATTCCGTAATTGGATTTTCACCCGGCTAAGTTAGTTAAATGATCCCACTTGGGGATTCCGAGTTCTGTTGCCATGATGTCATTACATTCTCTCGTGCTGGAGGTTTAATAAAGTAGCAGAAGGCTGTTTTGCCTAGAAGTAAGTTTTATCCCTTCTAATGCAAAATAAATTAAGGGGAAGTCAATTATCGGCCAGATCGAATACGTATCAGATGGGAAATCTTGAAAGGACTCAGAATCTGGAAACAGAAGTCACACTTTCACCTCTTTGAGTCAATAAATTTGGTTGATGTCATAATGAAGAGACATAATGACCAAAACAGTATAAGCATTTTCTCCAGTTTTTTTTTTTTTTATAACTTTGCATCTTACTGAGAGCCTAGTAACATGTCAAGGTGGGATGTACCTATTAAAATGAACCCTAGGGTTCCCCTACACACTTGTTTATATTGACTATATAGTATCTCTATATTTGGAAAGGTTTTGAATAAACTACTTACTCATAAACAACACTGATGTGTGAAACACTATTTTCCTATAATTACTTTGAGAGATGCTAGAACATATTGCATCAAGCAATATTTGGAGAGAAAATAAGAAGTGACGCCTGACTGTTATTTTATGTTAGATGTTATCAGCCTTTAGTGAATAGACACATAAATCTGCTCTCATTTCAGGATCAGGCTTAGCTCCTTAATAAACAAGGCCCTGTGAGTCCTGTTTTACCTGCATTTCATTTATACACATACAGTAGGTATGTGCAATAAATAAATATGTTCTAAATTTCTGTTCTTCCATAGGATTTAACAGAAGTTCTAATATTCATGAGAATTTGAAAAACAAGTACTAGCATGACCAAGGGCCACGTGTAAAAAGGCCAGGCTGTTTCCATTTTGTGGCATTACCATAAGCATGCATGCCATTAGCTCTGTACAATCCATTAGTGTCACTGAAATTAGAAATTATCAAATAGAGTTTCACTGTTGAGAAGGAATGTCCCAGAGGTGATGGGAGAATTTAAAAAATATCCAGCCGGCCTGGATATGCCAACACATCAAGCATGATTGTTATTCAGGAAGTTCACAGACTCCGTAGGACAACTTGCTAATATACACATGAGAACAGACAAGGCGTCTGTTACGCCTAATGCGGGGAACTGCTGGCTGCCGGGTGTAATATTCATAGTATACTGTACATATCAGGTTTTACTATAAACCTAGACTGGTTTAAGCCACTCCAACAGAAAGGATGCTTTACAAATGCCCATCTCTCCCAACTGCGCAAGCTAAATCCACAATATTGTATTTTTTAAATGACTATTAATGCTGAATTAGGACTTGGTATATTATGGAAGAGTATTATATTTTATAAAATGTACAGTTTTATAGTTCAGTAGGATTTAAGATCTAATCTAGCATATTGACTTTCAGCAAATTAGGTGACACCGGCTGAATTTCCCTAATTCCTTCTTGCTGGGCCTTACAGTCTATCCGACAAGGAACTGCTAAGTGCAGATAAACATATATATATGTAGACAAACGTCAGTGATCAGGTTGTTATAGAATTCTCAAAAGACCCTCCATTGCAAGTGTATAGATTTCAAAATAGTTCTGCTGGATCCAAATTTAATCTACAAGCCATGCTACCAAGGCAGAGAATGAACCTTAAGAAGAAAGAGAAAAAGAATACCCCACTTTGCCTCTCATATATTACTAGTCACTGGTTATATGCCCTTGTGAATTACAGAATTGGCTAAAAAGGAGATTAAGCCAACTCAAATTGAATAGAGTGAAAATCCATTTACTTCAATCAATTCATTAGTGACTGATTTGGTTTAGTCAGAAATTAATTAGACATTACTAACGTGCCGTGCTTAATTACTTATACTTAAGTTAATAACAATTCATTAAATGCGAGAGTAAGTCTCAGCCCAAAAAATTGTTAAAAAGGATTTATATCAATTGTAGTTAGCAATGTTATTAAATAGTGAATAAATAGTAAAAAATAATAATTTATCTGTGCTAAAAAAGATTTCAATAATCAGGGTATATCAATTAATCCAATGACTATAATTAATTAGATAAAAACATTACAATAAATTAATGCTCAAGTTCATACAAGATAGGAGGAAAAGGAAACAAAAGAGAGGTGGAGTTGTCCCAAAAGCTACTGCCTATTAAATTTCTTCCCTGGGACACCACAAAGGTGCAGAAGGCAGAGAATCCGGGACTGTGGTCTCAGTTATTACCTAAACCCTGCCACTTCAACAAGATATCCTATAAAACCACAAATCCGCGGCCTCCTGGTAAATGAGAAATAGTTTCAAGTAATCCCTTGAGCACTCACTCTCCCAATTCCCACCCCTATATTCGACCAGAATTATTTAAAAGAAAAATCAAGGTTATAAACCGCCAACGCGTTTCGCTAAAATTTCGCTTTATCAAGGCGTTCTTTGAACCTTATCAACTTCCTTGCAGAAACAATAAAAGTGAAATATGTACTTCTCTTCAAAAAAACTGAGAGCCTACCTTTTGGAGCACTTGAATATTAGCCTAGTCCTGTGCCAACTGACTATGCCTTACCTTGTGCACTTTTTCATCTCCAATTTGTGCCTGTATGTTGGCCTCCTATCCACTGTAAGCTCTATGGGGCAGGTACCTCCTTCCCACTATGTCTGCAGTACTTAAGCTCTTTGTCCTGATATGATTCTGTATATATTTATTACATGATTTTTCTTCCCCATGTATACTTATATATATTTTATTATGTACAGCACTGCGGCTCCTTAACAGCGCTTTACAAATAAAGTTATACACACATACAAAGTTATACATACCTGACCATAAAATTCCAAAACTGTGATGCCCTTTGTCACAACCCAATATAATATTGTTTGGCTCATCTAAAGTGCTTTTTATCTTAAAGCAAATGAGCCCTTTTGCATTTTAAATCTTAAACATCCTGCAATTGATTCCACAGGGAAATATGAGGTACATGAGGGGTAGCACCAATACTCATGTAGTCTTCTTAAAATGCCTTTATTTAGACATGGGCACCGACCGAGAAAAAATACAATGTTTCAGACCCACATTGGTCTTTTTTCAAGTGGCTAGAAAAAAGACCAATGTGGGTCTGAAACATTGTATTTTTTCTGAGTCGGTGCCCATGTCTAAATAAAGGCATTTTAAGAAGACTACATGAGTATTGATGCTGTCCAATTGCGGGAATTTAACAGACTCAGGTGGAAACTCTGGGACGTGCACCAAAAGTTTATTGAATGGAATGAAGGAGTGCTGACTGAAAACGCTGTACATGAGGGGTACACATCCGGTTGTGGTACAAGCTCAAGACTGGGGTGGGGAAAGACGTGAGAGTTTGGGGGACCCTAAAACGGCAGCCCAGACGGCTCCAAACTCCCAGTCTGACACTGTCAGTAACATAGTGGATACAGTGTAATTACTAGTCTACTTGAATAGCTGTCAACCCTGGACTAGACAGGCAGATTGCAGATCTGCTTCTCTCACACTGCTAAAAATATGCAGATGAGCCTTCAGCAGCCTAAACAATGCAACCTGTTGGCTTCTTTTAAGCATATTCCAAAACAAAGGAGCGATATGGGAGTGGATAAAGGAGTCTTCAACACCAAAAGAACCCCCTTTTCTAAAATGAAAGGTACAGCAGACTACATAAAAAATTAAAATGGCTGACTAGCCAAGATAAACACACATCAAAATAATTTATAATGGACAGTCATACTCCTCAACCCAGCTTAAATTGGCAACTTCTTTAACAAAGTAGCAAAGTAGCTACAGCTTTATGATCCCTGTTCAACTCTCTGGACAGACTTCAAAATGGCAGAGCTAGGTCAAGTTCTAGTTATGGAATTCTTGGCCTGCTTGCATTTGGTGCAATGTCATTGGAAAATGACTTTAAAATGGTTCAAAAAGTATGAGACTGGATTCCGAAAATCTCTGCTCTGTAGTGTATGTAACCCTGTTGTGGAATCTCATGCTAGTTAGACTTGGTGGCAGCTAAAAAGGGTTACACCTGAGACTTATGTAGAACCTCACAGACAAAAGATTGTACTAAGTTAATGTTCCTGTTGCATCTCTTGGTAACCGAAGCCTTGTCGACCCACAGTTATTTTATATAACTGCTCATATGCAGAGTTAAAGCCAAAACAAAGGTGACCGTTAATTAGCAACCTTTTCTGTGAAGTTCTCAGCTCAGTCATTGTCTGTTAATGCCATTAATATTTTCTTTCAGGTGATCCAGCATTGCCTGTGTTTTAACTTGCCCATGCCTAACAGGTGAGACCCTGCCCTTAGACTATTATGCCAGCATCACTTTATGTTCATGTGAAACATGGGCAGTTTGATAGGTCTGTTCTGTAAAAAGACAATTAAATGAAACTCATTTGCAAATGTAATTTAAAAAGATTCAATTATATATGCTTCTGACTGAATTTGTTTTCAACTAAATCTGTGAGACCACTCTTTAAACTGTTACAAATGAGGTAAAATTTTCCCCAGAGGAGGCACTGCCCTGATTTTTGGGCTCTATGTGAAAGGAGCCCAAAAAAAAGCAGACGTCTGATCATTATTGAGCCTTATAATATGCCACAGGTTTTAATATTCTAAAATAAACAAACTCTCTGAAACGGAACCCTTTATTCATCTTCCTCAAGCATAATCGATGCTGACGTATTATTTTAAATCTGGATTCTTGGAGTTGGCTCTACAATCTTTATAATAATTGTTTGGTTTTCTCGAGTTATATTTTAAATGAATTGGAAACAGGATCCACATGATGGATTTGATAAATGAAAATTACAATCGTTATGACGCAACATTAAATGACAACGGTTTAAGGCTGAAATTGATATTACTTTTTCTTTATAATAGAAAGCAAAACTAAGAGTAAAGACAGTTTTATTCAAACCCAGTTTGAGATTTAACACTTCTGGTACTGATACACACCTGTGACAAATTAATTTAAATGATTAAATGTAAAAGTTAGGTTTCATTATTCTCTCTGGAACTGCATATACTTGTGATTGAACCAGGAACAGTTGCAGAGCTGATATTGGCTTGAATAATGCCTCTTTTGCAGCCCTAAGAACCATTTCCAACCTCTTATGAGTTTGGAATCATGTGTCTAGACCACCTCAGAGGAGAAACAAAAAGGAATAGATAAGTGAGATAGTGGTAGAAGAAGAGTTGTTGCTGAAGCTCACTGTAGAAGGTTAGGGTGAGAGGTAGGGACAGTTTACAGAGATCAGCAGTTGAGCCTCCAAAAGTAAGGGACCAGTGTCTTGGCGGTACTCAGTTAGGGAACCAGTAGGTGTGAGTATGTAGGGGCTAATTTGCAAACACAAGGCTGACCGTGCTGGAAGTTTGCAGGAGCAGAGAAGTAGGCAAGAAGCTGGAGCCAGTGGCTTCTTGGGTAACCCTAACTGTCAAGAGTGTGTGTGAGAAGAAAACATGTTTGTTAATTGTGGCTGGCAATAAATGTGTTGTTGAGTTCATTAAAAGTGAGCACTGACCTCCTGTTTAGTCAGAGCTACAGTGTGGCAAGGGATTCCCTAAGAAAGGGGCTTTGGCGTGTCTTACTCTATAAAGTATCCCAAAGGGGGCACGGAACACCATGTAACAAGTGTATGCTGTGTGATAGTTAGCTAAACCATGGCAGACATCACAAATAGTGATGGGCGAAACGGGCGCGTTTCGCTTCGCCGAAAAATTTGCGAATTTCCAGAGAAATTCACGAATTTTTCGCCGGTTCGCGAAACGAGTCGCGCGTAGTTTTTGACGCGTGTCAAACGCGGCGCGTCGTTTCCGACGCGCCGCATCATTTTCGTTGCGCGTCGCGACTCGTTTTTGCGCAGCAAATTTTTTTTGCAGAATTTTTTTGCCAGTTTCGCGAATTTATTCGCCAGCGGGAATTCGCCGCGAATTCGCCCCTGGAGAATAAATTCGCCCATCACTAATCACAAACAGACAAATGTATATCCTCTGAGGAAGCAGGATTGTATTCCAATGAAATATGTTGAGATTTTGGGGGGTTTTGAGCATCCAAATTCTGTGTTACACACTCTGATACACAGAAACATTAAACTTGAAGCTTCATCTTTTGAAAAACTATTTAAAAAAAACATGACAAACAACTGAAAGATTTTTATTTCTAGTGAGCAGTCTGAAAACCACTTAACTGAAAAAAATGGTTGGAAGTTGAATAACCCCATTTAATCCCATATATTTCAGGCATTAACAGTACACAGTAACAGTAATTTAATATAAAGAAAAGGCACAGAAGAAGTAGCTGTATGTCTGCAACACAAATCGGGATGATAAGATAAAGTCTCTATGTATACATTGATAAAAGGCTTCTTAATTCATCTAATTGTATACAGATGGAGCATTTAATATGTGGGCAGGTTAAGCAAATAGTGTGCTAATCATCATGGTTGGTGTACTTGAACATGATTCTATAACTACTGCCTGCAGGACTAAGAAGTTCACCCAAAATTGCAAGGTAATACACCATTGGAAGACTGTACATTGGCTAAACTTCCTAACATGTTGATTAAAAAAGGGTGTGTTGAAAAGTGGAGCAGAAAAAGTTTAAAATTAAGTAAAACCCTATATACTATAAGCAACTTTGAAAGCAGCAAGTAAGTTGCCGTTAAAAATTAGTCCCTTAGGGCTAGAGCAGACGGGGAGATTCGGGGGCATTTTGTCGCCTGGCGACTTGTAGCCGCGACTTGTAGCCCCCGAACCTCCCCGAATAGACAGGTCCTGGGGCGCACCGGCGTTACTTGAAAACGCCTGCGCCTATTCACACGCAGCGGCGCGATCTCCCCGTCTGCTCTAGCCCTTAGTAAAATGCATAATAAAGAAATGGACATCTTAGTGAATCAGATGCAAGTTGAGTGTAGGACTGGCCAGATATGGGATGACTTTGACGTAGTTGGCCAGCTTAAATATATTGCAATATATGGACAAACAATCCCTGTTTTGTTTAAAGGGTAAGGCATATTTAATAGCTTAAGGCACAAAATGTTTAAATCTCCTTAATATACTGATAATGGGTTGAGTGCAGAGAACTTCTTGTGTTTGTCTATATAAATATAGGGATCTCAGGATTGCATAGGAATAGCTAAATGTACCTGAAGGGTTTTTTTTTTATAGAAATTTAGATGTAGATACATACTATATGAAATATTGGTTACTCAGATTAACTAGTCAGTCATACACCACTTTTTTGTGCTCCCTGCAGGGCAAGTGAATCTTGATTTCCAGCTTTAAAGGTATCCAGACTAAGGCGATTATTTACTAAAACTCAAGTTTATCTCAGTTTTTTATCAAAACAAATTTGACCAACTTCCATTAATGAATTGAACTACTTTATCAATAATTCTTCTTGAAAAAGTTGGAGCCAAGAAACGTTGCAACAAAATCCTGCATCAATTTGAAACTCGCAATTTATGCTCCGGAAACACAACTTTAATTGTCATAGTCCAAAACTGAAGTTTATCAGATTATCAGGTTTATCAGGGACATCTGCCACTGATTTCACTGATGACAGACAAGTTTCAGATGGATTATTTTTGCATTTGGATTTTTAACAGCTTTGGGGTATAATAGATTTTTAAAAATGTGAGGTTTTTTTCTCTTGAAGAATTTGAGTTTTCCCAGTTAAAATCTCCACCAGATAAATTTGAAGTTTAATCAATGGGCCCCTAAATGACAAAGAATTGCAATTGCAGTATGCCTCTTAAAAATGATCTACATACGGTATTTCAAAGTAATTCACAGAGTCAAGAAGAATGAAGGAGAACATAAAGCAAATGATTTTATAAAAAACCAATTGCCGGAGAGCAATATAAGAATGGTGAGGAACGATGGGGAGCATTTTCAGTAGTATATATCCTCATTGTGACTGGGCTGCTTTACTTCTGGAAGTAGGTGAGATTAAAAAACTGTAGACCTATATTTATTGTTTGATTAAAAGCAAGCATGCAGCACATCACGCAAGTACAAGCTGTGGTGGAGGCCTATTTATTGAAGGACAATTTTTTTGTGTTTTTAGACTCACTTTAAACTCACTTTCTCTAAAACCACAAATATCATGGAATTTATTTAAAGTTCAGAATAAAAAGAGTACTAATAAAGCTGAACAATCCGAAAAATATCTGTCTACCTCTAAAACCTATAGAATTTTAGTTTCTCATACAATTCCTAGCGGAAAAAAAATCCTCTAAAAGTCCAAACTGATTTAAAATGTTCCAGTATGATCAGTGCAGTTCCCATTGACTTCTATAGGACCTCGACAACTTTTTCCAGGTGAAGTTTTGTTGTCATTCAAGGTGGTCAAGGTATTATTCAATTGCCATTTGTGTCAGAAAGATGTTTTTCATATGTAAGACATAATAGGCACCTGGCCTAATATGTGAGTTTTGCTACATGTAGAGATGGTTAAATATGATTGAAGCTCTTATAATTGTAAAACTATGTAGTACAGAAGTATCATAGTTGTAGATCTCAGCATTTCATGCAGAAAAAAGAGGTTTAGCGGTGTGTCCCAAAAATCTAAGGTCTTCTCCATACTATACTGGAACCCTCAAATATTGGGTGTATAGTCTATTTAGCATCATTTCAATTTGATGGTCTCCTGGTCAAACTTTTCACAAGGACCTCATCATTAGTCCGTATTATAAATTACTGTATCTTTGCGCAACATGGAAACCTGTTCATTAGCACAGCTGTGGTTCAGCAGAGGTTAGTGAACTGGCAGCAGCATCCTCGATCTGCACATGTCGCCGCCAACTTCTTCATGTCCCACTTGGACGGGTGAATCTGCGTAGGTGAGAAGTGATTAACTTTCTGAGTTCCTTCTGTTCAATGTTTCTCTCTGCTTGAGTATGACTGTCTTGCCTATGCCAAGGTTTTCTCAGTGGTTCCTGGAAGTTACGCACTGATTACTTGTGAAGGCACATTTCTGGTCCAGTTTGCAAAGGCTGTCAACATTAATTGGAAATTCAAGAGCTAAAATGAACAGATTAAGAAGTTACACCTGACACAATAATTTAATGATGTTAAATATACCCACTCAGCCCAATACTAAGTCATAGGAGCATAGATATACAGCATGGCAGGTGTGAGTACAGACAGTGTACTAATTGAGGCAGATTTATGGCTCAGGCAAAAGTTGGCACAAACATATACAGCATATAGTAAGCCTTTTTTGTGTAATACACCCTTGAGTGCACTGTGACAGCATGACTTTAGTGCATGTGACCAGGGGTATGCTACTTGCCCAGCGTTACTGAAACCATGAAGCCTGGGTAACTCCTGGCACCCTTGTATTATGTCCTTGTCCTTTTTTACCCAGCAGGAGGAATACCGCCCTAGCAGTTCAAGAGAATCACCTGTTGGCCCTGTACTGTAATAAACATATCTGTTTCACATATATTTCTTGCACCTATAAATGTATTTATTATTGTTAATGACAGAAAGTCAGTAGTCAATCTTTTGAGGTAGAGCAAGCTCAGTTTATAACATTTCTTCCCATAAAAAGGGAATTATATCACTCCTGTGCAGAGATTCCTCGGTGGGTGTAAACATTTTTTTCTGGGATCCCAACGCATACAGGATATGATGTCACATAAAACCTGAGGAAGAAGTAGCTTTGTTTTATCGGTTCCCCTGTTGGCGAAGGAAATAGGTAACGTTCAGTAAAATTCACACTTTTTTGTGGAGTAACCACCGTTCGCCAGAGGGAAAAAGTCACCTGGTGATAGGGTGCGGACATACGTTATCGACACTTTCTTTTGCTAGTTAATTGTCTTCTACTCCTGTTCGTAAATTGATGTCCATACTGATGGGATTTCTGGCAAATTGTTGCAAGAGACAATTTAGTAAATTTGCCACTATGACTGTAAAACTTGCTATCACTAGCTAAACTTCATCTAAACTTGAACCCAAGATGGTACTCTGAACCTGTATCCACCTCCCAGTGAGATGAGGTTCCAGGAAGAGACCCTGAGCACATGGTGCATTATACTTTTGAAAGATACTGCCACCTACTGTACATTACTTAGGCTAGCATTAAATTACACAACCCCAGGGAAGGGAAATAACTAAATGGGTGAACAAAGGACCACTTAAGGCTAAAGAAGGGGTAAGATGGCTTTTTAGCAAGTGAGGGAATACAGGGTTATGGAAGATAGCTCATCGTACAAGTTGATCCAGGGACTAGTCCGATTGCCATTTTGGAATCAGGAATGAATTTTTCCCCTCTGAGGCAAATTGGAGAGGCTTCAGAGTTTTTTTTTTTTGCCTTCCTCTGTATCAACTTGCAGTTAAGCAGGTTAAAAGGTTGAACTTGATGGACAAATGTCTTTTTTCAACCTAACTTACTTGTTACTATGTAACTGCCTGAGTGAAACACACTAGATCCTCAGGGTATCTACATTTGACAAAGCCTTCTGCATTAACAGTCTCAAGAATGATTTTGAGGAAGAGCAGAGTGGACATTTGCCCTTGATCACCAGAGCCATTGGGGGCTGAAAATTACAGGGGTGATATATTCTGTGTTTGAGTTGTTTTCAATTTATACATGGCCAAGGCTGCTGTGAGTGTTGGGACTGATCTAACACCAGCTGGAGGTTTGCAGGTTGCACTCTCCTGTTGTCATATGTTTCCTTCTCAGACTATGGGACGGATTCATTCACAAGGGCTAATTGTAGCCAGTGACCGATTTGCACACTTCGTACCACTTCGCCAGGAGCAAATTCATTACCACTACTTTAATTCGCTAAAACGTGAGGTTGCGTCCTGGGCACCGTATCCTTTGTGCCTACTGACAATTCGCTAGTAATCTTATGCTTAGGTCAATTGGAATAAGGGTGGCACATATATATGTCTTTTTTTATAAATGTTGGTGTAAATGCTTATAGTGGCCACTATTTATTACAAATGTCCAAGGGAGCTTAATAAAGACCTAAAAGCTCATATAATGCCCTAGACATGAGCCCACCCTAAAATATATGTGACAGGCCCATCAAATGTGTTCAAAAAATGTTCACACAAAAATCTTTAATAGTTCAGACTTTTGAAGACAATACCGCTTTTAAAATAAAAAAGTCGCCCGAATTTGTTACACTTTTTAGACTTTCTGGGTTACAGGATATGATGTCACTGATATCATATTGAGGATGATGTAGCTTCATTCAGCATTTCACCTGGTAAGAGGTGGTGAACAAAACTTTAGTGAAAATTTTGTGAATTTGCGGAGCATAAGGAACGCTAATGATGGTTTCTTTCACTAGCAAATTGTCATCTGCGCCTGTTAGTGAATTGGCAATGTACCTACAGATGGAATTTCTGGAATTAGCCAGTAAATCTGCCCCTATGACCCCCAGCCCTCCTTTATATTCTGGGTCTGCTCCCATCACTTAATATAGTCTTTAGAGGAGCATTAGTAAAGAAGAAGCAGGTCAGTGCTAGAGGCCCAAATAAACACTGACTGATAGGTGGTTTTAATAAATGTTTCTCAAAAATGTAGCTTTCCTAAACGTCTAGGGTGGCCTTAAATAATTTGATGTGAGGCCAGGCATCTTCTAGTTATGTCATTGTTCTGTACTGTATTATTACATGAGAGGTAATCACTTTCTGGTGTATGAGATCAGGGTTGGTCAGTGTGGAGATGGGAGTGTACTTATGCAGTAATCCCACCACTTGCATGGTCTTATTTAACAAGGCTTTTCATGTGTGTGGCCAGATTATAGAAGATTAAACAAGAAAATACGTTGAATAACTGATACATTTAGATACATGCTGTTTCTGTAGCTATCGATGTCTTCTTGATCAATGGCCAATGACTGTTGAGGGGATGTTAAGAGTTGCACTGGGCAATCATTTTTGATGAAACAGTTCCAGTGAAGACAAGTGCTTTAGGGGACAATGTTATGCTAGGTCACTCCCACATTAAGAAATATACTACAGGTATAGGACTTATCCAGAAACCTCTAAATTACAGGAAGCATCATTTTTAAGAAATAATTTTTTTTTTTTACATTATTTACTTTTTCTCTGTAATAATAAAACAGTACCTTGTACTTTGAGTTCATTGTCAGAATAATGATGAACCAAATGATAAAAAGATCCCTTATACAGAAATCTCAAGGTCCAAGCATTCTGAATAACAGGTCCTATGCACTAAACTAATTCAGCTGGACTTAGAGCTGCTGATCAATATTTATATGCATTAAACACCCATACCCTAATAGTCATAAATGCAAAAGTATAGGTACAGTAGGTCTTTCTTTTCTGCACTATTTATTGAAACAAAGTAAATAGACTATATTACAAAAAAATAATACACATTTTTGAAAGTGATTTCCTTTTTCTATGTAGTAATACAACAATAGCTTGTACTTGATCAAAACTAATATATAATTAATCCTTATTGGAAGCAAAACCAGTCTATTGGGTTTATTTAATATTTACATGATTTTCTAGTAGACTTAAGTTATGAAGATCCAAAATACGAAAATGTCCTCTACTTTAATAACTATAGTTCCTGCTGTGTTGTTGAGTTTTGCTCCTGAGAAGTAGCCATGGCATATAGGTAAACATGCTGGGGAAACAAATTTGTGGGGTCTTTATAATAGCCTAGATGTCCCCTGTAAAGAAGAGTAAATTTTCCATAAATAAAAAGGCTTCCATATTCAGCTCTAGATGTTTATAGGCTGTACGTGAATTAATATACTCTTCCTTTGTCCCTAATAGAATACGTCTTTCAGCAAGTAAAGGTGGCCATACATGGGCAGATAAAAGCTGCCGACAGACAGTGGGCAGCTTATCGGTCTGTGTATGGGGCCCTCCAACGGGCTTCCCCCCAATCAATATCTGGCCGAAAGTCGACCAGATGTCGGATTGCGGCCGCATCTGTTCATTGATGTGGTCCAGTGATCCAACTGCCCGTTCCCCTAGGGCCACGATCGGATCAACCCGATATCGCCCACCTCAAGGTAGGCATATTGGGGAGAGATCCGCTCATTTGACGACATTGGTAGTGATGGGCGAATCTATCCCTTATCGCTGAAAAATTTGCGAATTTCGATGGGCGTCGTGTCAATTTCGGCGTGCGTTGCATCAATTTTGACGTGCATCTCTTTTGACGCCAGCAAATTTTCGGCAGGTGAATTTTCGCTGGCGTTTCGGGAATTTATTCGCTGGCAGCAAATTGCAGGAATTGCAGGAATTCGCCGCGATTTCGTACCTGGCGAATAAATTCGCCCATCACTAGACATCGCCAAATGAGCAGATCTCTCCGTGTATGGCTACATTAACAGTATTAGGTGATGCGGGTTATCCAGAGTGCTCGGGGTGGGGGATCTGGAGTTTTTGGATCAAGGGTCTTTAAGTCTACTAGAAAATCATTTTACATTAATTAAGGATTAATTTGATCATAATTATTTCCTTTTTCTCTGTAGTAATAAAACAGTACATTTTAATTGCTCCTTATTGGAAGCAAAACCAGTCCATTGCGTTTTTTTTTTTTTTTTTTAAGTTTAAATGATTTTCTAATAGACTAATGATGTGAAAATCCAATCCAATTATTATCTGGCAAACCCAGGTCCTGAGCATTCTGGATAACAGGTCCAGTACCTGTATTGTGTCCTAGTCTATAATATGCCAGCGACCCACATTCGCCTGTTGCTGTCAGACGGAAATCGGAAAACCCGTTATCCAGAAAGTTCTGAACTACGAAAAAGCCATCTACCATACTCCATTAAAATCATATAATCCAAATGTATCTATATTATTTCCCTTTTCCCTATTTTAATAAAACAGTACCCTGTACCTGATGCAAACTAAGATATAATCAAACTTTATTGGAAGCAAAACCAGCTTATTTGGGTTTATTTAATGTTTATATGATTTTCTAGTAGACTTAAGGTGTGAAAATCCAAATTATGGAAAGTCCCATTATCCTGAATGCCCTAGGTCCCGAGCATTTTGGATAACAGATCCCATACCTGTAAATATGTTATTGGGCAACCCTTTTGAAATAAAAAATAACAAAATGGTATAAAGGTGATACCTTTATTGGCTAACTAATATAATCATAGCAAGCTTTCAGAACATTTTAGTTCCTTTTTCAAGCTGATTACAATGAAGCTGTGGTGTTCTCTGTTATATATACAACATTTAGCTCATAGATCAAATGACCAACAAAAAGGAATATCAAACTGTGTTGGTCATTTGATCTATGAGCTAAATGTTGTATACATACCAGAGAACACCACAGCTTCATTGTAATCAGCTTGAAAAAGGAACTAAAATGTTCTGAAAGCTTGCTATGATTATATTAGTTAGCCAATAAAGGTATCACCTTTATACCATTTTGTTATTTTTTATTTCAAAAGGGTTGCCCAATAACATTTTTACTGGCTAACACGGTACAGCAACTTTACCTGCAAATACCTGTAAATACAAATACTGCACTCTGGGATGCTTTGCTAGAATGTCAGCCTCTAATGACATGTAACATGTCTCCATGCCTCCACCTACAATATATTGCCTGTGTTGCATTTGATAGCTAAGTAATGGAATCTTGCAATGCTTAACCATTCCCTGTTTTACTAGTTATTGTTGCAGGGAAGTCATTCACTGCTTCACTCTGATTTAATTCATATTAGGAACGTTCCCCAGTTATCATACAGACTTTTTCCCTGCCGTAATTGATAAGTGGCTATTAAAGGTTCCCTGCCCTCTTAGCATAATGTTTTAATTGCCTGATTTGAATAAAATCCAGACACTTATGCTGTTCATTTTAAGTTAGTCACTCTCCCTCTCTCCCTCTCTCTCTCTCTGTTGAGCATCTCATACAAATTAAGACAAAAGGACAAACACACACATTCTCCTTTCACCTCTGGGCTCTCCCTTCTTTTAGTTTCATGCTTTAATGAATGTATTTAAATAAATGCTTTGAAAATAACATGCCAACTGTAAATGCTGTGAGAATGTTGTGCAAGCAGAACACAACAGAATCTCTCAGTACAATATCAGGGATATATGAGGTTTTTTTTCAGCGTATCTTTCCCTGATGCATCAATTTTCTGTAACTACTAAGTTTACACATTATAAAGAAAGACTTATTGTTGCAGTATGTTATTTATTAGGTGGCTTTATCTTCAATTCAAGTTCCAGCACTAGACAACTTGATAGATTTCAAGGATTTCACATTTGATTCCTCTCTATGCAATTCAGGCAGGTAAAGACATGCACAACCAGTGGTCAAATAATAAAACATCTGTCCAAGTGATGCATAAGGTTTGGTTAAGAAGGAAAACTTAAGGTATGTTGTTACTCAGGGCCGCCATTAGAAATCACGGGGCCCAGTACAACAAAATACCCCAGACCCCAAGCACCACCCAGACCCTGCCCACTCCACACCATGGTTAAAAGACCATACAGTCATCAGGGCTAAAACCGGTAACCCCACCCACCCACACACAAGTTATAAAAAGCTATTGATGATCAGGACCCCCTTATAAGTTAAAAAAAAACCTGTGGCACCAGGGTCCCCCATAAAAGTTTTTTTTAAAATTGGTGGTCATGGCCCCCTACAAGCTAAAAAAAGGTGAACAAGACCCCCTTTAAGTTAAAAAAATAAAACATTGGCGCCAGGGACCCCGTAAAAGTTAAAAAAATTTGTTGCCCCAGAGAATATTTAAAAAAAAAACATTGGTGGCAGGGGCTTATAGACTATTAAAATAATACATTGGTGGCAAGGGGCTTAAAAAACAAAAAACAAAAACAAACATTGGTGTTCAGTAGAACTGAACTTGTGGCTTCAGGACTTCAACTTTGGCCCTTTATGCAACTTCAGGACTTCAATTTGTTCTTTGGTCTTTTCGCTGCTTCAGGGCTTTGGCTGTTCAGCTGTTCAGCACTTCTGCTTTTCGGGACTTTAGGAGAAATGGCACGGCTTTGGCTTTATTAAGGGATGCCCGGATATTTCAGTACCTCCTGATGGCAGCCCTGTTGCTACCACCCCAGTAGAGTAGCCACCTTCTGTTGACAGGCAGTCTGGTCAGGGGGTGGTCCTTGTGGCATCAGGGGTGGAGCTTGTGATGCTGGGGGCAGGCAGGTGACATCTGGTATGAGGCGGATTCTGGGGTGTGTCTGTGACATCGGAAGCGGGGTTATAACAGTGCTCAGCACAAAATTCATTTAAAGGTGTCCGTTATAGGCAGAAGAAGAACACTCCTAGACAGGAATCCAGTCACTCCCCTGGGAGTTTGGTTTTGCCATACTTGACACTGCAGCACAGCATGGCATAGGGGTTGCCCTACCTGGACAGTTTGTGGTCACTTTTGGGAAGGCAGCTGTGGTTTAAAAATGTGTGGGCAGTAGAAAAGCCAGAGACTCTTATAGATAGTTTACAAGGTTCACCACAGGCAACATCCTAAAACGAGTGAAAGGGTTGGGTAAAAGTAACAGTGACATAAAAAAATTTAAGTGTTTAATTAAAGTAATAAAAAATATAATGCAGTGTTGCCCTGCACAGGTAAAAACTAATGTGCTTGCTTCAGAAACACTACTATTGTTTATATAAATAAGCTGCTGTGTAGCAATGGGGGCAGCCATTCAAAGGAGAAAATGATCAGGTTATACAGCAGATAGCAGATAATCTTTGTAGAACATAATGTTGTTGTTCACTATTTAACCTTTGGCATATAGCATTTTTTCAATTTCTGCCATTGCTACACAGCAGCTTGTGTATATGGTTAGTGGTTAGTTGAAGCCCTTTAAAATCATAAATACTACACAAATTACCCAAATGACCCTGATCAAAAGTTTACATACCCCAGCACCTTAATACGGTTCATTTTGCCACGAAATTCTGACCAAATTTCCTGTGCCTTTGTAGCTCACACATCCCCAAAACATCAGCATTCCACCACCATGTTTCACAGTAGGAATGATGTACCTTTCATCATAGGTCTTGTTGACTCCTCTCCAAATGTAGCGTTTGTGGTTGTTGCCAAAAAGTAAATTTTTGTCTCATCACTCCAAATGACTTTGTTCCAGGTCCGAGGTTTGTCTCTGTGATGTTTGGCATATTGTAAGTGGGATACTTTGTGGCATTTGCGTAGTAATGGCTTTCTTCTGGCATCTCTACCATGCATGCAGCCCATCGTATTGTGCATCTTGAAACAGCCACATCACAT
This sequence comes from Xenopus borealis, assembly GCA_024363595.1. Taxonomy (NCBI): domain Eukaryota; kingdom Metazoa; phylum Chordata; class Amphibia; order Anura; family Pipidae; genus Xenopus; species Xenopus borealis. Next base: position 19,405,385 of record CM044447.1, on the reverse strand, counting down.
TTTTTCAGAGAGTCCTGTATTTCACCTGAAGTTGTTTTGCATTCCGAACAATTTTTCTGGCAGCTGTGGCTGAAATTTTTGTTTTATTTGGTTTGGAACCCCTAATTTTCCACTTCTTAATTAGAGTTTGAACACTGCTGATTCATATTATCAATTCCTTTGATATTTTCTTATATCCCTTTCCTGTTTTATAGAGTTCCACTACCTTTTCCCACAGAGCCTTTGACAATTCTTTTGCTTTGCCCATGACTTAGAATCGAAAATAATCAGTGCATCACTAGATGAAAGATGCAAGGGTCTTTCAGAAAGTCACTGACTTTTTATACATTCCCACTAATTACAAGCAAACATCACAAATGAAGATGGTACCTTTAATAGCCATTCTAATCCTTATTTGCATGTTATCAGGCCAAATCCCTAGGGTATGTAAACTTTTGATTAGGGTCATTTGGGTAGTTTGTGTAGTGATTATGATTTTAAAAGAGTAAACACAGTTGTTTGACAATAAATGGCTTCAGCCAACCACTAACCATGAGTGAAAGAAAAGATTTTGTGTTAACATTCATATTCTCTGAAAAATGGTTAAGAAATCAGATTCTGCCAGGGTATGTAAATTTATGAGTACAACTGTATTTATATTACTTTAAAACACTTTTTTGGTGTTACTGCTCATTTAACTCTTCCAAATTGTGGTCAAGAAAGGGTTGAATGCCTTTTAAGAAAGTGGGGGAAAAGGCTAATAAACCGAGAGTTCAATGTCTGTCCATTCTGATGTCTGCTATCCTGTTGTCAGGCTCACTCACAAAGATTGAACTTGATGGACATGAGTCTTTTTCAACCTCATCTGTTATGTGTTATTTTTTGAGTCCATCACTTTGAAACAGCGGGTGACTAGAAGCCTTTTTTTAAGGTGGTCTATATTTTAAAAACACTGTATAAATAGGAACCTGACATCCAATGCATAAAAATATATTTTTTTCACAGTGGAGGTTTGTTAATAAGGGGTAATAGTTTAATAAGAAAAGGTTTCTTATTCAGGCTTGATTCAGTTATGACCTTTTATGGCTGTAGATGAAATGTGCCTGTTACACCTTGAGCATTGTAGCCAAAAATCAAATGCAAATGAAACAGATCCATGCAGTATTAATAAACTGCAAATGTTTTTATTAGCAGTGCAAGCACACTATATAAATCTGGCAAAGCCCATTGTCAAGTGTACAGTGTTCACAGCTTTATGGCATTAAATACCCATTTTAGAACAAAACCCTCCTCCAATTACAACTCTTACTATGACAGTCTTAAAACAATAAAAACCGTGAGTTCATCATGTATATAATACCTTGTACTAAGTCCATATCATGGAAATTACACCAACTGGGCTATCCTTGGGTATCAATCCTACAACAAGGTTTATTACAGACTACCCACATGTAGAATAAACATATTTGGACCTCACAGGAACTGTTAAGTGTAAAAATAAAACTGGGCAAATAGGCTGTGCAAAATAAAAAATATTTTCAATATAGTTTGCTTGCCAGAAATGTAATGTATAAAGGCTGGAGTGATGGATGTCTGCCAGAATAACCAGAACACTACTTCCTGCTTTGCAGTAACCAATCAGATTGGGCCAATGGGCCAGATTTAATTCTGCGAGAAAAGAGTTTATCACATGAAAAGTTATGAAAGTGATTCAATCGGAGATGAAATTCAATTCAGAAAAAACTGTTTATAACACGAAAAATCTATTGATGTCTATGGGGAAAAACAGGAACTGAATTTGGAGAAAAGATTTTCTCACTGAATTGAATCGGGCCCATTTATAAGATAAGACAATTTTCTAAGCCCTCATGTATTTCCCTTTTGGTATCACATTGATAATCTTGGGGGCAAATTTACTATAATTCCCCAAAAAAAAAATTTGTTTCTACTCGACATTCGATTAGCATTCGATTTTCGAATGTTAATTGAATAGTTCTAGGCTACCCTTTTATTCGATATTTGATCATTCGACGATTGAATACAAATTTATTCGATCAGTCGAATAAATCATTCGACTGAACGAATAAATCATTCGATCATTGGAATGATTCGTACGATTCGAACGATCGAAGACTTCGATCGTACGAATCCTATTCGATCAGGACTTAGCCTCAGAAGCCTATGGGAGTGCTCACATAGGCTTCTATTGCAATTCGGTAAGGTCCAATCTGCCGAAGTAGGCAATCGAATAAACTTTAAAATTAAAATCTTTTGCTGGTCGAATGATCGAATATTCGTTCATTCGACTCTATTCGAATGTATTCGATCGTTCGACCATTCGCTATTGGATGATCGAATATGCCAAAATTTGTATATTCAACCAAACAAATAAATCCTATGTTCGAAATTCGATCAAATACGTTCGAACTTCGAATCCTTCACGTGAATTTAGTAAATCAGCCCCTTGGTGTCATAAAAACTTTTAATAAATAATTGCATTCCATCATTTTGCTATACAAATTGGGGACAAAGTTACCGTCAACTATTTTTATTATCACATCCCAAATCACAAAAATATTGTCTACAAAACTATGTTAATTCTTAATATATTTCAAGTAAGGTTAATTCATAAACAAGCTGGTCTCTATACGATACATTGATATGTTAGCAACTGTTGGGACTACTGCAGAACCAATTTATCCCTTGGGACTGCTGATAGAACTCACCACCAAAAGTAATTAGAACATTTTTCAGGCAGTCAATCAAGAAATAGACCAAACTATTCTGCACTGATATATTCAGTAGCATGTCCATAGCCCATCTTATGCCTTCATCTTGCAGCATGGATGTAAATAAACTTTTTACATCAACTTTTTACATCAACACTACACAGTGTTACATTGCCATTACGTCTACCAACCGCTTTTGTTTTATTCAAAAAGTCTGTTGTGTCTTTGAGATACATTGGTACATCTTGATAAAAGTTGATATTACTATCATATATAACTATAAAACTTATACTTTTTAAACTTATACTTACTAATATCCTAATATGGGTCATTAATTATCAAACTATATTGGCCAGGAAATCAAGTTGGCGTTGGATTTCAGTTATGTCATGGACGAGATTCAATTTAAATTCAATTCATAATACGTGTCTTATGGTTTATCATTCAATTGAAGTATATAGGAAAAAAACTGAATTTGGAGAAGCATTTGTCTCGTACATGAGTTTTCACATGATAAACCATGAAATAACTGTTATTTACCAAATTGAATCTGGCCCAAAATGTAGTAAAATGATGATTATGCCAAATTTGGTGCAGCAGGGTTCCTGAAGGGTTTTTGCTATGCTACCCAGGATCTAGTTACACCACTGACCTTTGTCAAACTGTAGCACAACCTTCAATATGCTTTCTGTTATCAAACAACAAAACTTGTCCATGAATTTCACATTTACCATATCTATCATAGCAAATATATAAAGCATAAATATTATGGGACAAGTTTGGCAACTTCCACTTTTCTTACAGAGCACTTACAGAAACATTATGGAACGGAAATCAGTGCTTTCCTCCCTGTTGCATCATTATTTTCTTGGCTGAATGAGCAGGTACCATAAATATTGATTTGAAATTAAGTATGTTCCATAAATAATGCTTCCCATCACTTGCAGCTAAATCACGCAATAGATTGTGCCTCCCAATTACAATAGATTGAGACAATGATTAATACACAGCCATTTCCCATAATGAGCACTTCCCAGGTAATCATTTACTAATTTAGACGCCAATCAGTAGGGCTAGCTTGAACTGCTAATGTTATTATTCCAGTGTAATTGCCTGGCAGTTGCCATAGTCTATAAGAGATTATAAGAAATTGGCAGTATAATTAATAGACTCTCATTTTAACAGGGGAGGTCAGAGTAAAACGCTCAGTTTCAGTTACTGTAGTAATTGTAACATATTGAGATATTGAACCTTATATGTTGTCGTCACTGTATACAATGTTATGTCTACTAGTAGAGTTATTTTTTGTTATGTAGTACCGGGACCCCACATTCTCAGCCACAATTAGCATTTCCTGCTGTTTCTCTGCAATCCCTCTTAGGGTGAGACCCCCATCATACAGGATGTCATGGAAGACCTTCCTGAAAGCCCCACTGAAGAAGACAAAAGCTTTAAAATATTAAAGAGAAAAGGCAGTAGGAAGGAGAAAAAATAAAAACATGTCAACATATTTTGCCAGTTGATGTGTCAGAAGAGGGAAAAATCAATAAGGAAACATTATATTCATTTAATGAACCAAAATGGGACCACAGGGTCAGGGTAAAAGAGACTCAACCAGCAGCCAGAGGATATCTGTTCTAGAAATGTATAGCAACCAATCAGATGTTTGCATTCAAACAAATACTTAATATGTTCTACTACTACTGATTGGTTTATATAGGTTACTAGAGCCCATATTAATATTGCATTATCCCTTATTTAGGTGTAGGCACTGGGGGAAAGGGATAGCCTGTAATATTTATAATTGTAGATAAACATCCTGTTGTATCAGATTTATATCTGGCTATACAGTATTTTTATTTTCTACTGTCCTTCAGTAAGAAACTTGGCTATTTATTCTAATACATTGCAGACAAAAGTTGTTTAGCTGCACATACATATGTACAAGCACCCCTATTGTAGAATAGAAGGATATTATGTAACTTTTGAATTCCAAGATCAAAGAGCTAGTACTTTTATACAGGTTATGGAACTCTAAGGTGGTAAGGACAGGAGTGTGCCTCATGACACTGCTATTTTCAGGGAACGCCAGATTTTTGATCCAGAACTACCTTCAAAGAGGGGTATAACCCTGGGCGTAAGTGCTCTTAGAATGAGCACTAAGTGGCTCCTTTTTTCTTCACACTTGCATACAGAGACTTTGAAAATGAGCCCAAATGTCTTTTTTATTTGGCTATAGTCTTTGGTGTTAAAGCCTACAGCATAAACATTTAATGCTGCATTAGGCAATGAGACTGCACCTTTTTTTAAACGTATCTGAATTCTGAAATAATCTGTTAGACAACAATTATTTTTATAAAAACTGAGACCTGGTGGTATGAAATGTGACTGGATTGTGAATTTTTAGGAGGGTCAGACATATGAGGATATATTTATGTAAAATCTGAATTATAGCCATGTTCTAAATAAATGACCAGGGAGAGAAGGTCGTTCAGCAACCTTCTAGTAATGATTCTCTTTTGGATCTGGTAATAACTAATAATACTAAATTGTATTCATTTCCATGGGTGAGCATTTAGATGTGAAACTTGTACACACCTCAGCTGCCTCGCCACGTGTGCTCTTCTGCACATGCGTGAGCAGTGTGGGGTGACGTAGTCGGACGGGTTGCCTAGAGCGTAGAGTGCACAGATGTGCAACTGAACAGTGAAGGTAGACTGCCAATATCGGGGTTATTTTTTCTAAAGAAAATATGCTTGTGAGAGGACATGATTACTCTTTACAAGTATAAAAGTATATGTGAGGGTATTATAGATTGATAGCGGAAGATCATTTTTCCCATCAAAACGTTCAACGCACCAGAGGCCATTACTTTAGATTGGGAGAACAGATCTTTCATTTTAATGCCAACATGGACAGCGCAAAGCCGAATCCACAGAACAATTTGTAGCAGCTTTGAGAGAGATGGTTGTTACCTGTGAGTTTGGGAATCTAACAGATGAAAAGCTAAGTAACCAAATAGTGGAAAAAACAAACTCACCTCGCATTAGAGAGAGACTGCTCCTTGAGCAGGATTTAACCCATGCAAAGGCTATTATTGTTGCTAGCCAAATTGAAACACCAGTGGCAGAGGCTAAAACTCTCAGTCAGGGATCTTCTGGGAATGTACAGACTGTGAATCCAGCACTTTGGCCTAATAATCCACAATCACAGGCAAAACACAGTGCTAAGGAAAGGGATTCACCTACACTGCAAAATCGTGCAGCAAATACGAATAAAAAATACTGCTTCCACCGTGGTTCAACATAACACACTGCAAATTATGCTACATGTCCTGCAAAAGCTATATAGTTCCTCAGTTGTGAGGGATAATCATCCTTTGCCACACATAGAGGAAATATTTTCAGAACTCTGAAGAGCAAAATTATTTTCCACCTTGGATCTTCAGTGAGCTAATCACCAAGTATTACTGCATGAGGAATGCAGAAGACTGCTTTCTATGCTCCATGACATACCTGTTGTTAGGGATGGCGCGAACCGCGGCAAAAAAGTTCGCGAACATGTTCGCGAACTTGCGCAAAATCGCGAACGGTTCGCGAACCCCATAGACTTCAATGGGAAGGCGAACTTTTAAAGCTAAAAAAGACATTTCTGGCCAGAAAAATGATTTTAAAGTTGTTTAAAGGGTGCAACGACCTGGACAGTGGCATGCAAGAGGGGGATCAAGGGCAAAGAAAAATCCATTATTTTCTTATGTCAAAAGTGTTACAAAGTATCTTATCTGCACCTGTTAGCTGTTCTGGACTCTCTGCCAAAAGCCAATTAAGTTCAAATCTTTGCTTCTTTTTCTGGCTGTTCAGTGAAGAGAAAAGAGGGACTTAACAGTACAAATGAGGGACAGAGGGTTGAGCTCTCAAAAGAGGGACTGTCCCTCCAAAAAAGGGACAGTTGGGAGGTATGCACATTTTTTTTTTTTTGGTCCAGGGGGTGTGTGGGGGTGGTCCAGGGAGATCTTCCTGATTGGCTGCCATGTATCTGCTGGTCTGGGGTGAGAGGGCAAAAAAAAAGCGGCAAAAAAAATGCGGCAAATTGACGCGAACCCAAAATGTGAACGTCGCGCGACGTTCGCAAACTTTTGGCGAGTGCGAACAGCGGATGTTCGCCGGCGAACAGTTCGCGCCATCCCTACCTGTTGTACAATGCTACTTGGATGATATAATTGTATACGCTTCAACTATGGATCTTCATGACAATTATCTAAAAAATGTTCTGAAATGCATTGATTCTGCAGGACTGAATACTGAACCTTTCCAAATGCCACTTCAGACAAACTCAGCTGTCATTTCTGGGTCATATAATTTCAAAAGAGGGATTACTGCCTGACCCTGACCATGTCAACGCTGTTACACAAGCACCGACTCCGTCTGATTTTCAGACCTTACAAAATTTCTTAGGTCTTACTTCATGGTATTCTAAGTTTATTCAGAACTATGCTTCAGTTACACCACTTTGAGCACTACTATGTGGAACTTCAAGTCTGGTTTTGTCAGAGACTGCTTAACATAGCTTTGAAATAGTGAAACAGTCAATTGTGAACAATCCAGCACAAGCTTTATTTGATCCTGCACTACCCACTGTGGTTACTACAAAAGTTTAAGACTATGGCATTTGTGCAGTTCTCATGAAGATCATTCAGAGAAAACTGTTGCATTTGAATCCAGAACACTTACAGAGACAGAGCGTAAGTTTTGAACTGTAGAAAAAGAAGCTCTAGCATGTGTTTGGGCAACAGAAAAATGGAGACTTTACCTATGGGGTAGAGAATTTACCTTATGTATGGATCATAGCCCTTTAATTACACTGCTTACAACAAAGGGACTAGGAAGAGCTGTAATGTGTATAACTAGATAGTAAGCAAGGCTACTGAATTTCAATTACAAACCATGTTTGAAAAATGTTACTGCTGATTGTTTGTCATGTTTACCTTTACCTGAAGTTCCTGATACTCTGGATGAGGACATAGAAGTTGTAGCAATGACTGATATACTGTCATCTACAGTTACAACTGTTGATTTTAAGCAAACTTGCCTCACATGTCCAATTCAAGTAAAACTACAGGACATCTTACAAAGCAAATGGCCAAATGCTGAGAAGAAACTCATCCTTTGCATTTGTTTCTCATATAACATCAACTACAGTAATAACATTTCTGTCTACAGTCTTCAGCAGGTAATCCAAAGGAGTTAATATCAGACAATGGGCCACAGTTTGTCCAATCTGAGTGTGAATTCTTTCTGAGAGAGAGAGGAATATTGTGCATAGGAAATCTTCATTTTACCCACAAGCAAATGGAGAAATTGAGAGATTCAACAGAAGTCTGAAAGAAGCACTACAGATAGCAATCGTACGGGGAAAGCTTGGAAAGTATTTATAACAGAGATCCTACATAACTACAGAGAAACATGCCATGCAACAACCCAAGCATCTCCTGCTTAATTATTACATGGCAGACAGGTGCGCACTAAGTTACATATTGCAGACATCAAACTTCCACAAAATACTGTGGATACAAAGGCATCTACTGCGGACATTGCAAAATGTCAACAAGCCAAATGCAAGGCTCATACTGACAGAAAACGTGGTACAAGAGAAGTGCTCTTTCAGCCTGTGTCTTTAGTCAGAAATAAGAAACCAGGACCACTGAAGCAAGGACCATCTAAATTTACTACACCATTTAAAGTGAGATGCCAGTGGGGACCATACACATATGAACTGTCTGATGGACGCATATAGAATGCAATTTTTCTTGCTCCTGCTAGATATGACTTTGGAGAAGCTCCATTTTATAAAGGACATTTTCCAACTCCTGATGCCAACTGCAATAGGCCTGAAGAAAGTGAACCGATAACGTGTACTGAGAGAATCGGGAAAACTACCTGCATAGACCAAGGACTGTGTGTTGTGAAGAATGTATAATATTGCTTTAAGATGCATACTGTTTTACTGTTGTTTATTACATTTGTCCAAATGATCTCCTACTATAGGGGGAATATGTGGTGTTTATATAAATGGCCTGTAGGTGTCACTGTGCACGTGAGTTATACTGTGCATACACAGTACTTTATATACAGCTTAAAGCATTAGAGTTGAAGTTACCATTGAAGTGTAATGGCTGCATGAACCTGCTAATAAAGCACTCTTATATTCTACTCATCCTTGGCTACCAAAAAATAACAAGTACTTCAAAGTGAGGGTAGTGAGGATGTGGACTCTGGTCTATTAATGCATTTAAGAGTAGCTTGGATGATTTCTTGAACAAGCATAATATCAAAGGCTATTGTGATATTAAAATCTGCAATTAGAGTAAAAATTGGTATATATAGTTCACAAATTTGAGTGTATAGATAGATTGGTATAAGTATGTGTATACATTATATCTTCATTATGAGGGGTTGAACTTGATGGTCTTTTTTCAACTGATCTGAAAGGGGACATTTTATATAACTAGGTAACTATATAAATATGGTCTCATATTTATGCTTATCATCCCCCTTAGCCCACTCCTCTTTTGTTTTATAATGTTTTTTCAAAAAACTGGTAGTACAGGGAGGGGCTAATAAGGCAATAAACTGAACACCCTTTAGTTTCATACTGTTTTATGTGCATTGTCATGTAAAATGTATTAAATTAAATAATGCATTTAAATTAAATTTGTTTCATTAAAATACATCCTGATGACTTGAACATTCTGTTGTACTGTTCATAGTTTATAGTCTTTATAGATGTACAGTAAAGAAATGTTTATTATTTTGAAATAATTTCACTAGGCTCCAGCTTTCTGTCCCTTCTGACAACCTTACAGGCCATTCCAGGCCCTTGTTCCACATTGCCTTCCATGTTGTAAATAAGGACGCTTTCAGTTGTCTTATTTATTTTGAACAAAACACTCTGCAAATTAACAGAAAAAGCAATGTGTAATGTTTTATTTTTATTGCATCTACCTTCCCTTGAATGAAACTTCCTTTTAAGACTTGAAAACAATCCAAAATAACCTACATGCGAGGCAAGAAAATAAGGCTCCATTTCATTTTGGCTTCATTATATTGCAGTAGAATTTTTGTATGGGTTTTGGTTACTCTTAATTTAATTACCCTCCCATTACCTTGTGTATCAAGTTATTGGCTCATTTTCAGCACCTCATCTGTGTTGTCCAAGTCTCCTGCACTCTGCTCATTATACATTTAAAACTAATTTTCTGGGCTCCAGAAAGCTAGACCTTTCAATCCAACCAATCTCCAGTTCTTGATGACATGACTGCTCTCTTAGTCACCATCATCATCAGATACTGAGTGTTTATTTTCCTGGTAAATGAAAAAAAATAGACACAACTGGCTCCAAAAATGTTTTTAGTCTACAAACGGACAGAAATACAAGCGTTACAAATTTTGTATGTGTTTGCAACAATTGAGACATTCATGTTTCTAAACTAATATGTGGAATTTGTGGTGCTGGGACCTATAGAAACTAATCAGCAATTAGCATTGATTGGTCTAGTGCAGTTAGAATAAATGAAAGCAAATGTCTCCGTTGCAGACCGGGGTATATTTGAATTATGTTGCTACCTATGCCAAAATAGCTTTTCAGTAGGAACAGATATATATATATATATATATATATATATATATATATATATATATAGCCTCTATTTGGGTTAAGGTCAAGTATATTTCTTTTTTATGTATCAAATTAACAAAAATTGCTGTCATGCAATGATAGCCTTCAAAAATAATAAAGGTCTTATTAGGATCTCTCATTCCAAATGTCTGCTCTGAAGTAGAACCACATCTACTTTATTTATAAGGAAATTCTCATAACCTCATGTTGTTTTTCTGAGTTTTTTTTCTAAGACCTCACCTGTTCCTAGTTACAGTAGTCTAGTCGTTTACATTCTAACCATGTTCCTGCCTTGCCTGCTTTATTCTGCATGAGCCACGCATGTTCCTCTTCCAGTTCAACAAGGGCCTCATTCTATTTCAGTCTGGAGTGAGTCATGGCAAATCCTTTCTTGTTTAAGACATTTTAATTGGGTTGTATTTGCTTCCACTCTACTCTGAAGATTGGCTGGTCTGGCTAGATCTCAGATCAAGGAAGCGGTATTTCCCAAATTTGATTTGAAAAGTGGAAATCTAGTTCTATTTGTGAAGGCCTTTCATTTGTCATTTAGGCTCCAGAGTTCCTTTAATTGCATGCTGTACATACAAAAAACACAACAGTCTATCAGATTCAACCTTTCCAAGTGATCCACAGTACATATTTATACTCACACACACAACACGCACAATGTATAAAACATCTCCCTTAATAATTGATAATTACTTCAGGCAAAACAATATATTACTTTTAGCTTCTCTTAGAACAAAATCAACTTTCATTGACAAAATAAATTGTATCCTCTGTAAATTTGCTCTGTTCAACTTGGTTTGCTTGGAGCAAAAAATATTTTTAGTTATTTCCAGCAAAGGGTACAAAAGATATTTTGCAAAATGTTCGGTGATTTGTGTAAGCCATTTGACTGGATATAAAAACCCCTCTGCCCAGTATAGGTCTATTCCCGTAGTTCCTGGGTGTGATTTGTTATTGTTCAAACCATGTTTGACCTTGACTGTCCCTGTTTCTTGACTTGTACATCGATATCAGTGTGTTTTGACTTCTCTTCGTCTGTTGTATCTGTTCTTGTTTGGTATCAACTCGGCCTGTCCCACAACCTCCTTCTTGTTCAAAATTTTTGTACTACGTGCAGTTCTCCTGCCTGCCAGAACGGTCTCCTAGTCCTCTCACATTTAGAACTGGTGGCACCCGAGTAGCTGATGGCTCCACCCGAAGCAAAGGGTGGATGTTATAGGCAGAGGACCTCAGGATTGTTTTGGTTTTTAGGATACCAATCATGACAGTTTCCTTTCATCTGTGGAATCAGGCATGTCTGTTTAAAAACAATACATTGTGAAAGTGGATATAGTGTGTATGCACCTATTCTATATGCGCCCAACTGAATGAGCTCATATAAAAAATTAAGTATATTTTCCCCTTAAGTTAGTGGAAGAAGTAGACCGTAGCACTACAAAAAAACAAGATTTCTAAACTGTATGTCTGTTTTAGTGCTTCCTTGCTGCCATGTCATTGCATTCTCCTGCCCATTCGTTTTACAACCCTGAGCAGCAACACTAAGGGGCAAATTTACTATTATTCACCAAAAAATCCCTCGAATTTGTTAGAAATTCGATAAGCATTCGACTATCGAATCCTTGTAGAATAGTTTTAGGCAATTTTTTCCTCGATATTCGATTTCTTGATTAAATCATACGATCAAACACCGATCGTTCGATTTCACAAAAAAATCGTAAAATTTCCTTTGAGCGCTCGAAAAATTTGTACAATTCGAACGATTGAGGCGTTCGATCATACGAATGGTATTCGAGCAGGTGTTTGAAAAAGAAGCCTATGGGGGGGATTCCCATAGGCTTCTATTGCAATTCGGTAGGTTCAATCTGGCAAAGTAGGCAGTCGAATAAAATTTTAAAGTTAAAGTCCTTCGATCATCGAATGGTCAAATGATCGAATATTCGATCATTCGATCTTTTTGATATATTCAATTCAATATTCAAAAAATTTGCATATTCGAATATCCGAAAAAAACGTACGGAATTTGATCGAATTCGATCGAACTTCAATCTATTCACGAGAATTTTGTAAATTTGCCCCTAAATATACATTTATGATGGTTAATATTGGCCAATATTGATTAATGGTTAGTATTTTTAATAATAATAAAAATTAATATTAAAAATAATATTAAGCTCTTCACCTTTGACATACAGTGTCTATATAATGCTACAATTCAAAGTGCCTGATAAGCAGCAGTTTTCAGAGATTCAGATTTCACCACAGCTGTGTGTTGGTATGGGTCATGGGTCAAATGAAGTGCATGACTTGCACTTGGAGAGATTTGCACAAGTAATAGGACCATGACTGGGAATGAATCAGTAGAACCAGAAAATACTTCTATAAAAGATACATGGAAACATGCAAGGATCAGCACAATTAGAAAACTACCCTTTCATTGTTGCACATTAAGACAAATGGCGTTTCTTATGGTCCATACACAATTAATTTTTAATCCAGAAAAACTTTTAGATTCCCATGGATAAGAGATCACGGTCATTATACTCTATGGGTGGGCTCAATTCCTATACTATCTCTTCAAATCTGACATTCGGAGAAAGCACAGGAATAATCCCCATTCTGGAACACTGCAAACCAATAGCAGCTGAGCGTTAATCACAGGCTGATCCCTTCAATCTTCATAATCACAGACAGCTGCTATTTAATTCTTAGTGCACAAGCCACCGTGCTATTACTGTGGATATGTGTACACCCATTTCACATACCTGTATTGTTGGCATGGGAAATCATCTTTTATTATAAACTATGACATGCTCCCATGCTAGTAGCATACATTTCATTACATATCATTACATATTACAAGTTTGTATTAATATAATAAATCACTGGCAGCCTCACCATTTTAAATTACTTTCTTCATTCCGTGTATATTGTTCCCTCTTCCATCATATTTCTGTATTTCTGACTTTTCATCTTTGTTGCAAGCTATTTAACTACTTACCATCATTTTGTGCTAGAAGTATCCGCCAACATGTTCCCCTTTTCTACCATAATCCTCATGCCCTTGTTTGTTTTCCAGTTTACTGCAGGTGTACCGTAGATTTCTATTTCTGTTTTTAATTGTTTGGCTGTCCCTAAAGAATTCTTCATCCACCATATTTATGAACAGTATATCAGCAGTAGTGATGAGTGAATTTATTCACCAGCCATGGATTCACTCTGAAATTCCCAAGTTAAAATTTTTTCAAGAAACAGCAGCGAAAATTCACAACAGAAAAAAATGACCATAAGAAAAAAGAAAATGCCCATTGACTTTATTGCATTTGGACATAAAAGTCTCCATAAGAAAAATGCCCCTTGACTTTAATGCATTAGGACAAAAAAAGTCGCAATTAGAAAAAACACCCAAAAATTGTCACTCAATAAATAAAGTTGTGCTTAAAAACAGCCATTGACTTCAATACGTTTAACAAATTTTACTCATCACTAATCAGTAGCATACTTAGTTGAGGCCATAAGTTAACTGTAAAAGTTCAATCAACAAGCTCAGTTTGCTGTAACCCAAATTTGAGAAGAAATCTGCTGTCCCCCAGATGCCCTGGTTTTGGTTCTGCTAAATATTAAAATCTCAGTTTCCCAAAAGATTTATTTTGGGAGAATAACGTTATCAGTTCTAGAATGGTTGGAAGGTTTGATTTTTTTTTCAAGAATCTACCATGGTGGCCTTACAGTCAGGAAAACGTATCTTATACAGTATCAAGTGGGAAATTATTCAATAATTGGTTCAGTAAAGCCAAAGATTAATCATCTGATTATCAATGGAATCAACTCTTCCACAAGTGGATAAAACTGGTCATATTAGTGCATCTTGTATCCTGTTTTGTTTCAGAGCTGAGTATCCTCTATCAGTAGGATCGAAAATAAAATCTTCAGCCAACAGAAATATAGTAAATGAAGGAAAATGCAGCTTTTCAGGAAGTAACCTGCATCAGTAAATCAAAATTTTGCTTTTAATCAGCAGATCTGTAAAGTAACTGCTGATTGGGTGCTACAGTTACTAAACCTTATTACTGTACACAGACCCATTACATTTTTGCAAACAATTTTCAGCAGTTTTGCTAAATTTTTGGTGAAGCAAAATAGAGAAATTCATATTCTTTCATTACTATTTACAAAATAGATGTAAATATAGTTATTTTATATACTACTAACTTGCATTTCTGTTGTACTGTCCCTTTTATTATCTACAATGCAACTTTTTGAAAGGTACAGGTAAAGCACACAATGCATGCATTGCAAGGGATGTTAAACACTGAACTGACCTTGGCATTGTAACACAAGTACCCTTGTGTAAACCTATAGCTGTGAGAAACACTGCTAAAGATTTAAGGCATTAAGGAAAAAAATTCCCTTTCTTTCATTTGTTGTCAATGGTAATTCCTGTGCTTAAGGTAAATGCCCATGCAATCGTAGATCAAGAACCAGACATAATATTGTTGTACAGAAATGGCTGAAAATAATTTATTGCACAGGGAGCATGCACATGGAACAATTTAGTGTGCAAAGATACACACAGTTATAGGAGCTGTGCACAGATATATTGTACGTTTTCACATTGCCCCACTGCAGAGAAAGTTACAATCACCTTAGAAGTAAAGAAATAGGAAGGAACGGGGAACAGAACTCTGTTACTAAACATTGCAAGGTTTTGATCCTTTTACTCATTGGGACAAATTCACGAAATGGCAAATTTATGCCTATGAAGGTTACACCACACTTCGCACCACTAGGTTCACTAATGTTAATTCATCAGCTCGATCATTTCATAGCGAACTTTCACTAGCGTTCATTTCTGCCTAGCAAAACTTCGTTAGTATATTTACACTTAGGTCAGTTTGAATAGGGCAGGTACAGAGATGTGGGTTAATATGCTTGAAGTGGCCACTTATTATTGCACAAGTCTAAGGAAACAAAATAAAGACAAAAGAGATCCTTTAATACTCTAGACATGAGCCCACCCTAAAACAAATGTGACATGCCCCTCAAATGGTTGGAAAAAAAATCTTAACACAAACATTTTTAATAATTAAGAACTTTTGAAGGCGATACCACTTAAAAGGGGACCTGCCACCTGAAAAAATCCTTATAAATCCGATTTTATCACATTAGTCAAGCAAAATAAACTTTAATTACACTATATAAATTATTTGGACACTGTTATAAAGGCAAGCCTTGCATCATCTCAAAATCTTTTTTGTGCACCAGTTTGGGGACCTGATGTCTATCCCCATGCACTGGTTACACAATTAAATGGTAAAGAGAGAATGGGAATGCAGTGACATCTAGTAACTGCTGAATGGAAAGTGAAAGTCATTTTTTTTAATGCGTTTACAAAGCTATGAATGCTTATTTAAAAAAAAAACTAATTTGGATTTCATGTTTGATTTCAAATGGACTTTTATTATACAACTTTGTATATCTGGGTCACAGGTCCACTTTAAAATATGAAAAGTACTTTTATGATTTTTACCTGATATGATGTAACTGACATTTGATTGAGGAGGATGTTGTAAGGCCCGAAGGCTCAATTGTGGTTTCGGACCAAGGAGGTAACGAGTTCACAGTACAGATAAGGGTAAGGCAGAATCAAGGTCAGAATCAGAGCAGAAGGTTAATCCAGGCAGATCAGGTTCAAGGTCCAGAACAAGGCGAAGGTCGGTACATGGTAGTCAGGAACTATCTTCTGGGAAAGAGAACTCTTCTCCAGATTGACCTTGGTAGCCTGCCAGATGGCAGACATGTGAGCCGCTTGGTCGTTGGCTGCAGAAACATTGGTAAGGATGAGATCCTGAGGAACAGCCAAGGGATTGAGTTCATAAACACAGAAAAAGGGGGATTTTCCGGAGGAGTCATGGAGTGCGTTGTTATGGACAAATTCTGCCCAAGGAAGTAAGTCGACCCAGTCATCTTGACACAAGGAAATATGGCATCGGGGGAATTGCTCAAGGGCTTGGATGACTCTCTCTGCAGCACCGTTAGACTGAGGATGGTAAGCGGACGAAAACTGAAGAGAGATATTGAGAGATTTGCACAGATGGCCCACAGAGCCTGTCTGGGATTGAGATGCTTCATAGACTGAATATACTCAAGGTTCTTGTGATACGTGTAGATGGTTACAGGAACGGTAGAACCCTCCAGAAGGTGTCACCATTCTTCTAGGACAAGCTTGAGGCAAGTAACTCTCGATTACTTACATCATAATTCCGTTCTGAGAGGGGAAAATTTCTTGGAAAAGTAGGCACATGGATGCAACTTCGCATCACAAGGAAATCTCTGAGACAGAATGGCTCCAGGGCCAACATTGGAGGCATCGACCTCAATGAAGAAGGGCTTGAGAAAAGGACTGCTTAAGAGAATCGAAGGCTTCCAAGGCTTGTGGGGACCAGTTTTGGGGCTTTTCTCCCTTACGGATAAGTGCCAGGATGGGAGAAATCTTGGAAGAGAAGCCCTTGATAAATTGTCTATAATAATTGGCAAAACCAATGAAGCGCTGAATTGCCCTGGTACAGGTGGGTAATGGCCAGTTTAGGATCGCGGAAACCTTTGCAGGATCCATCCTGAAACTTTCTTGGGAAATAATGTATCTGAGGAATGGAATGGAAGAAGCTTCAAAAACACATTTTTCCAGTTTTGCATAAAGTGCGTTCTTCACGTACTTCACGTACTTGGAGATGATGTTTTTGCCGGGTCTTGGAAAAGATCAGAATTATAGGCTTGTGATGCTGAGTGCAGCCTTCAAAACAATTACATGATAAATTGTGTTATTGAGTCTTCAGTTAGGGACAAAAATCTTAAAAATGGCATAACATCCTTAAACATGCATGTCATCTATTATTTCTCTATCAGAGAATTTCTGTGCAGGCCAGTTTAAAAGAAACTCCACTGTTCAGTATTATTATTTACAATATTACTAACTGCCGAATACTATTAGTGAACTTCTAAATTAGAAAGTGCATTGAAAATTCTATGCTTTATCCGTAAGCTATTGTGGAAGTAAGATCATTCTTCCAGCCACACAAAGAATGACATTTTTATTTACTGCTCATCTCTTTATACTTTTGTCTCATTTCCATAAAAGCGTACTAAGGAAGACACAAGGAATTCAGGATATTAAATAAAACTTGGTTGTTGGATACAATCTTGGCCAGTCTGAGCTGACACCCTATTGTTCACTCTTTGTTTTGGGTGGAAGACTGATGCTGATATTTGTGTGGGTTTCATAGTTTTGTGGGGGAGAGACAGAAAGGGCAAGGGTTGGCACAGCACTAAATGGCATTCTATCTGGATCAGTGCCAATTTGTTCTCATTTAATTGAGTGAAAGAAGGGAATGGGCTATTCCAGTCATCTCTGATTCTGCTTGCTTCAGCTGTAAACTAAATATTCAGTCCTTTTCCATCTCGTCTTACATTATAAAATCAACCTTACAGGATAACAGGTCCCATACCTATAAAAATTAATTGTATCTATACTTGTGTGTATAGTATATTTTGTAAACCATGCAGCTTATTTATAAACCCAGCACTGGTGCAGTTACCCAATAGCAACCAATCATCAATGAGTTTTGACCAAGCTTTTGCTTTGTTTAACCATTTAAAACAACACTGGCTTCTATACAACCATAAGGCTAAATGAATTGCTAATTCACCATATAGCTTTATAATTTAATAAAGTATAGCTTTATACTGTACTTAAATAACATATAGCTTTATAATTTAATAACACTGTTTGTAAAACGGAATGAATGCTTTGTGGAAATGGGAAAAACTACATTAAAGGGATTATTTATTGAAGTCCGAATAGAAAAAAACTAAAAAAAATTGATTTGTTTTTTTAATATAAAATCTGAATTAGTAGTGGTAAAAAATGAAATTGTTTCATGATTTATTAAAGTTTGATGCAGCAAAATAGTCTGGATCCAAAAATCCGGCATCTCAGACCTGCCAAGGTTGTATATTAGTCAATGGGAGATGTCCCTATACTATTTGAAAGATTCTGTGGTCTGTGCAGGAATTATCTGAAAATCTGACTTTTTTGAAGTTATTGGACAAAAATCTGAAAAATTCAGACTTTTCAGGAGAAAAAATTGAGCGATTTGGGGAAAAACACATATGATTCAGGTTTTCACTCAATTTTATCAAGTTTATGCCTAATCTGATTAAATCGTACTTTTTTAATAATAAAGGTGAAATCATTGGATTATAGTTTGGTCGGACTTTTTAATTAAAAAAAACAGATATATTCAGATTTTGATAAATAATTCCCGCAATGTGCTATAGAACAGTACAAAAATGCTGCGAGTGCAGCACCTTTATCAAGTCCTGTCACATATTCTGCTAGAGGTCATTTATTGTTAAACACATGCAAACCAGGGAGACGAAGAAGACGTTTGCTTTTTGTTTTGTCTTTTTTTCTGAAGGGATGGGGGCAGAAGCAAGAGGGATCCCCATATAAATTAAATGCACATACTTAAAATGTCTTGACACTTGGAAAGAAAGTCGGAAGCACAGGAATTTCTTTCTGTGTCTTCAATAGCCAGCCTTGGTCAGGCAGCTTCCCAGCTGTGAATTAATGAGTTCAGCAACAAAATGAGAGGAAAAATCTCTATTCTTTGGTAGAAGCTGTAAAGCATGAGAGCTGTGGAGTAACTGAATTTCTATTTCTATTCACTCTTTCATCTAAGAAGGTTCAAGTGTCAAATTTGTTACAGTCCCAAAATAAATTCAGCTTTTTGAAAGTATAGATGTCCTTTGTTATACATGTTTTAATTTTATTAACATGTTTTCCCTTCTACACAACCTTTAATCATTGAATGTACTGTCTTTTAATTACATAGAAAAGGAAACTAGTAAAAATTTAAATTGTTGCTTAAACTGGATGCTATAGCAAATGACACTGCCATTGAGTTTTACAGTTAACACATCTCATTTGGTAAAGTAGAGTAAAAATTCAAGATGCTTTTGGGATTTGAGAGGCATGATCAGGGCTATTCTGATCTTTGACTAAAAAAGATGATCATATAGAGCATATATATGCTCTTAATCCACTATTTGGGATTCAAATCCCCGATTACTTTGTGAAAGATTTCACCGAATACTGAACCGAATCCTAGTTTGCACATGTTTTTACTTCTTTGTTTTGCAATGAAAAGTAAAGTGATTTCCCTTCCCGCCTCTAATTTACATATGCAGGATTCAGACTAAGTTTGGCCAGACGCAAGGATTCGACCAAATCCAAATCCTGCTGAAAAACTTTGAATCCTGGCCACATCCCTATATGGAACTAAATAAGGCTTATTAGAAGACTTCATTCATGGCCTTTTGGGGTTCTGTCCAGGCAGTAGGGCACATTCTTCTTACAATAGGATGCTGATTGGTTGTAGTGAATTTGTATGTTCTCCACACATTTAAATATGATTTATCTATGTGCTTTCTTTCCACAATAGAAAAAACATACTGGTACATTAGCTTAATAGACTCTTATTCAATTGGCCTTGGTGTTTAGGCATATTAGACATGCATGGTTATAAATCTCATAAAATATTTGTTGAAACTCCTGTTTAGAAAACACCACTGGACATTATGCACTGTATACATAAGACTATCCAAAAAAGATAAAACTTCCAGAATATTATTCTGTGGTTCTTTTAAAGGGATACTACCTTAAAAACACAGTTTGTTCATTGTGTAAAAAAAAAGACTTATTTAGGAGAGGGGTGTGAGCACACACCCCTTAGTGCTCATGCACAGAGCACAGTTGTTTTTCTACTGGATAAGCACTGCACCTCTGGAATGAAAAGTGAAAGGCATTGACTTTTGACAGGGAACAACCAAGCCCCATGTCAGAGAGCATCCACTGTTTTCTGTGTTTCAAGATGAAGTCAGTGTGCAAAGTGAAAAAAATACTTAATTTCCCATCATAAATGAGCCCTTTAGAGTTATAATATAAAAAATTCATGTCTGGGTCTTTCTCTGTAAAAAACAACATTCCAGTCAACAACTGTTCTAGTCGTTTCTTGTCTGAAGTCAGTGACTTTCACTTTCCAATCCAGTGCTTGTCCCATGTAATCTTCTTAATGCCCTCTTTACCACATCCAGGCAACCCTTACTCAAAAATAAAGCAACCTTATAATAGAATAATCATGTAAACATTAAATAAACCCAATAGGCCGTTTTGTTTTTATATATTAGTTTGAATAAAGTACATGGTACTGTTTAATTATTACACCGTAATTCAGAGCTTTCTGTAGAATGGATCATTTACTTGTACTGTAATCTTGAAAGCATAAAGACAAGTTAGCGTTCAATTGGGATGAACACTTGCTTTCCTAGATACTCAAGATGTCTGATTCAACACTAATTTTTGTTAATGGATGATTGGTGTTCTGACTAAATCTGGAAAATGCTGATCTGAAGCAGAAAGTCAAAGGACTGTGCAATAGTATATAGTCCAGGACTGTCAAGGATAGCCCACTGAAGGATTATGTGGACCTAGATATCTCGGATCAGTGGTTCATTTATTGGGTGCTCATGTAGAGTTGTTAAAAATATATAATATTGCGGATACAGTATGGCAGTGTTTTGGAACATTTGGGGGCCCATTCATTAAAGGGCAAGGAAAGGCAAAGAAATAAAATCCAATTTTTACTTTCTTTAATGAAAAAGAAATCTATCTCCAATATACTTTAATTTTAAAATCTGTACCGTTTTTATAAGAAACCTGACTGTATGCAGTGAAATTCTCCCTTCATTTAGAGCTGTGGATAGGAATTGTCAGACGGTCCCGAACTTCTGCCAGGGAAACAATCATACTCATGAACAGCAGGGAGAGCCCCTGCCTTACTTACAAACAGCTTTGTTTTTGATCATTTATGACGATCCCTAAGAAGCCCAGACCACACTGAGCATGTGTATGTAGTCTAGTCTTGCAAAGATGTATAACAAAGTTACAAGATGACAGCCCCCTGTGGCCAACTTTGAAAGCATAAATAATTTGTTTGATTAGGCTTGTGGTGCAGTACAGATACAGTCACTTGGATTTGTAAGATAAATGCCTCGTGACTCAGGACTAATTGAAGAAACTGTTTATCTAAAGTTATCTTAACTCATTTAATGCATTTAACCTTTTCATTAGCATACCAAAGCACCATTGTTTTAATGGTGAACTCTTTAATTGGATGGGATGCTGTGACACAATATTCTGTGCTAAGTGGGATAAATGAGATAGATGAGTTAAGTCACGACGCATTTAACTTACAATACAAAGTGACTGCATCTGTAAGTTCATGTTTATGTTTAGTATACAAAATACTGCATTTCTAGCCTTATTCTATTTTACACTTTCCTTGCCCTTTAAACCTTGAATTTATAGGGTCAAGGTTTTTAAGGGAAAAGGTTGATTTTTTTGTGGATTTTTTATTTATAGATTTAATATACTCAAAGCTGATATAAATCCAAATCTGAAAATACTCCATCTCAAATCTCTCAAGGTCATGTAGAAGTCAATGGAAGATGTCCCTGAAGTTGTTTCTTGACATCGTGATCTGTGCTGGATAATCTGATAAAGAAAAAGAGTTTTCATCCTGTAATATAATAAAGTAAAATTTTTGCAGCAATAATTCGATAAAGTCGAATTTTCGGAGCATCAATCGTACAAAAGGAATTAACTCTCCATTTTGTTGCAATGTTTTTTCTTTCCGACTTTTTCGAAAACAGTTTTTGATAAATGAGTTCATTTCATGAAATGGAGTTTTGGTCGACCCTTAGAGGCACATTTACTAAGGGCCAAATTTTTTAAGTGAAAAAACTTTGAAATTCGACCCTCAAAGTTTTTTTAAAGGGTTTTTTCAATCAAAAATGGACCTATCTTGATCGAATATGGTCCATTTTTGATCAAATAAAAATTGTTTGAATTGTTCGATTGCATCATTCGAATTCTTGGATTTTTCAGGACAGGTTCTATGAGGTGTCCCCCATAGGCTAAAATAGTAATTCAGCAGCTTTAAGCTGGCAAGGGATCGAAGTTGAAGGATTTTAAAGAGCCTGTACTTGTCGAATATTCAAATGTTTCAATTTTAATAGAATTTTGATCTATTCCATAGTCAAAGTAGCCCAAAATTACTTCGAAATTCATATTTGTTTAATTCAAATCTTATTTGAATATTCACTTCGATTTAGATTAATTTGTTTTAGTAAATAACCCTCTTGTTGTTGAAAACAAGTATCAATCTGATTTAGAGGAAACCTCTGTTTCCCAATTTGCCTGCATGATGTGGACATAATGCATACAGTTCCTTGCATATAGCCTGAGATCAGTTTTGGGTATACATAGGTTTATATGTAGCTTGTGATCCACTCTGACTTAACTGATAAGGTATAATTTATTAATAAATAATTACTCCTGCTTAGGAAAGTCATAATTTTTTCAAACTTTTTTTGTCAGTTTTCTGGAAATGTTGCAAATGTTCTGTTCCTTAGCCAACGCCTGAGGCGCTTGTCTTCTTAACTTCAGTCAGGCACTGTAAGAGTTAATCATGCAATTTCTGCCAAAATAGAAGAGAATACACTGACAACAATGTATACAATTCATTAATGCCAATGATTCAAACTTTGCTATAGATAGAAAGGCTGAATGAATGCAGATGCAAAGCTTTGTTTTAATTTGTATAGTGTTGTTCTTGTTTTGGTGCTAAATAATGACATGAATCTCAATAGAGGACACTGTCACTTTAATAGGAAAAACATATATATTGATATCCTATCTCTTTTGCTCTTGGTCACTTCCTGCCTATGAAAGCTGCAGGTGGTGGGATCTTACTGCGGCCATTGTTTAGAGCATAAAGCCGTGCAAGGGCAACACAATTCATGCGCTCGGCAACGTGGAGCAAAATAGAGTTTATAGGACAATAAATTATCCCAGCCGCCCCGTCCTGGAGTCCTGTGAATGGATACATCCGGATACCCAGACATCAGCTATTAGTGCCTGATTCCCACTGAACGTGGGGGTGAAATGAATTAACCTGTGCTTTATCTGCACTGGAGAAGCCATCGTTAAATATTTCAGAATGGGTGCAGGTGTGAGCCAGGACAAAATTATACTGTGAGAGTCTTGTCATGTCAACCTACTGTTCATACCCATTGGGATCCCACTCAATGCTTGTTTAAAAAAAAGCATTGTAATCAAGTTAAGCCCCATGTAATCCGAATATGCTGACAATGAACATCTATGAAGGGACAGGGAATCATTTACACATTAGTTTGGCAGCCATCATGGACAAGGAAGAATGAAAAACTTGTTCCTAGAAAGTAATTGAGCTTCACGCTCATCAAACATATAAAATGCATGTCCTTTGACTAAAGAGCCAGCTGCACTTACAACTCATCTACTTGTATTTCTTAATGGTTTAGCCTCCTCTTATATTTAGTTTCAAGGCTTTGCAGATCCTGTACTCCATCTTTGGGGATCCAAAAGGCTTTCAGAATATCAGATAGAACTTAGCTTGCAGAACTAAATTTTGTTAACTTCTCTTCGTTGCTGTTATATTTTAGGGGTGATGTGTTCTTCTCAACAGCAAAAGTTTGGGGGCCAGGGATCAATACACCAGCAACATAAAGAGGTTGAGGCAAGAGAATATTGGTGTAGGGTTACATACACACACCAAATTATGAATATAAACTACATATAAAGCAAACTTTGTCAATAAAGGTGGGCGGCAACTTTAAGGGGCAAATTTACTAAAATTCACCCAAACATCCTATAAATCCATTCGAAATTCGATAAGCATTTCAACTATTGAATGCTTATTGAATAGTTTTAGATTTCACAAAAAAATTGTACTTTTTCCTTCAAGACACCGAAGAATTCATATGATTCGAATGATCAAGGCGTTTGATCGTACAAATGGTATTCGAACAGGACTTAACAAAAGAAGCCTATGGGGGGTTCCCATAGGCTTCTATTGGTATTCGGTAGGTTTAATCTGGCAGTAGGCATTCAAAGGATTTTAAAATTTTCAATCCTTCGATCATCGAATGATCAAATTATCGAATATCCGATCATTCGATCTATTTGATAAATCGATAATTTGGTATTCGATGATCGAAGAGGCCAAATTTGCATATTCAAATATAAAAACGTACGATCGGTATTCGATCAAATTCGATCGAACTTCGAATCCTTCATGTGAATTTAGCAAATTTGCCCTATTAGTCTCATTAACAAAAGTTTCTTAACTCGTTATTAAAGGGGTTGTTCACCTTTAAATTAACTTTTAGGGGCAGATTCGCTAAAGAGCGAATTTTTCGACCGCAAATGATTCACACACTTTGCACACTACGTTAATTCACTAAAATGCCGTAGTTGTGTCCTGGGCACCAAAGGCTGACGACTTTTCACTACTGATACTTCTTCAGTGTGAGCAAAGATTTTTTAGCATTTGTCTATGCCTAGGGAAAAGTTACTAGTGATCTTACACTTGGGTCAATTTGAATAGGGCAGGTACCTTAAAGTTGCATGAACTTCTTTATTAGAGTTGATTCAAATGCTTGAAGTGGCCACTTTTTATTACAAATGTACAAGAAAACGTAATAAAGACAAAAGAGATCCTCTAAAGCCCTACACCTGAGACCACTGTAAAATGAATGTTCCATGCCCCTTAAATGTTGTTGTTTGAGCATGTGGAAACCCTCTTAAACTGTTTAGATGTAAAATGATGTTGCCACATTATAAAGTGAATGGTTAGTCATTATAAAACACAAGAGGTGAGTTTTAGCTCTAGTATCATACAATCAAAGCAAGCATCAATTGTGGTTCAAGATGATTAAAATAACATAATAGAAACAACATTACTGTCACAAATGGTACCCAGAATCCAGAACCAATGCTAGGTCCCTGGTCTTGGCTCTTGCTTCTGCCTCTAACAGCCACCTTTCACCTGGGATGGAGCCCTCGGCAAATCGGATGCCGCCAGGTCTTATTAAAAGAGGAGCCAAGCGAGGGTTCTGGACGAGTAGAGGGGCACGATTGTTTAAACAAAGTCTTTTGTGCAGAAGGTCTAAGTTCAAGGAACATACGAAAGCATAGTCAGACAGGCCGGGTCGGTGCGGGCAGAATTCAAGCGAAGTTAGACAAGCAAGGGTCATAACCAGTGATCAGTCAAGAATGGTCAAACAGGCACGGTTTGGGTTACGGAGTGGAGAATAGTCAGTTACCAGGCAGGAGTCAAGATCACAGAAATCAGGAAGGTGAGGCAGGCAGAGGTCAAAACAGGAATCAGAATACACAGGAATTGCACCCAGGAACCAGGCAGCCATTACAGTGCCAGAGCCCCTTTAATACAGTTGAATTTCACACCATTGAACACTGACATAATCATGCCAGCTCCAATGCGCCTAGAACAAGCAGAAGTGCATGCCATGCGTGCCCTAAGTCACAAGAGTTTCGGCAGGCAAAGAGGCAGCATCAAGTGGCGGGGCGTCCCCATTGGACCCCCAGGGTGAATGTTCCTAACAATTACAAATCGTTGCAAAACCTTTTCGTAGAAGCGGTCTGTTACTGAGCTCACCCGAATCCACGTGTCCTCTCCCGTGCTGCCGATACGCTATGCCGGAAGCTACATACCGGCTTCTCGTAGTACACTTGCAGTTTTCTCGTATCCCTGTCGCTTCAAGGAGATTTCAGCATGCTCGAATTTGTATTACTTCATGGCTTTATTCAAGGCACACACAGTGTCAAACAGTGGGCTCTTTGCACAAGTGACTAACGCGTTTCCTGCCGACCTAGCGGCGCCAATAGGATAAAACCATGTTAATGGGATTCTCTTGGAGCTTGTTTCAAATTCATTCCCAGGATTCCTTTTGGTTCTGCCAAGTCACTGTTTGCAAAGGAAAAGCTTGTTAAACAAATGAGTAGTCCACAGATAATCCCTCTGTATAATAGGCTGCTCCATATACAATAGCCTAACCAAGGGTGCAATTTAATGTTTATTTATACAGCTCGTTATCTTCATTTAAACCACAAGCTTGTATTTACAGGGATAGAGGTAGCTTCAGTTCAAGGAAAACTAACCTTTTTTGAATTAGTGTTTTATAATGGCAAACAAACTAGGACAAATACAAATTAAAACAACAGGCATGCAAATATTTTCATTGTAATTAGTGATGGGTGAATCTCCCGCGATTCGCTTCGCCTAAAGATTCGCAAATTTCTAGAGAAATTCGCAAATCGGCGAAAAATTCGCGAAACGAGTCGCGGGACGCTTTTGACGCGCGTCGCGTCAACTTTGACACTTTGACACTTTCCGACGTGCGACTAATTTTTTAGGCAAAATTTCGCTTGGCGAAATTTCACTGGTGATTCACGGATTTATTCGCTAGCGGCGAATCGCGGGAATTTGCTGCGAATTCGGCCCTGGCGAATAAATTCGCCCATCACTAATTGTAATACCTATTTATTGTGCTAAAATTTAGCCAAAGTGTATTGTGCCACTGGTGTTCCCAATCACTGTCCATTCTTCAAGCGAAAGGAATCAATAAATGGTAAAACCAAGAATCTAGTGACACTGTATTTGATACAGAATATTGAGCAGAACCGAAACTCAACACTCTTTTCATTATTGTAGGCCTGCTCCACAGATTAGGTCTGCATGTGCTGTAGATCATCACCTCCATGAGCAAGTCTGGAATCCCATCAACATCTGGCTGCTTCTGCTCCTTATTTAATTTAGTTTTTGCTCCTAAGTACGACCACCCTAGCAGAGAGATCAGGGATGAACAGCAGTTTTTCATGCATGGATGGTTGGATGAGTTGTGTTTGTGTGTCATGTCAGGGGAACCAGGAATGGAATTCCACCATATTATTTCCCTAGGTTTTCATTAAGCAACACATCAAAAGGTAAATTTAGTGCTGAGGAATTACAGCTCAGCAAGGCTGCTAATCAGGCTTGAATATTAAAGGCTGATTTGACATATTCTTCCAAATAAACATATTTTTTCAAAGGTATATAATTACAATAAAAATACTATTTTTAGGAGACGAATATTACTCAATACATAGTATATTTTTTTGCGCAGCACATGTCATGCCTGAAGTATTTTCTACTTATTGGGTGTTTAATCTGTAAAACACTGCAATTCCTTAAATTATACAAACTCACACTCAAGTGTGCACAGAGACAACACTCACATTCTAGATTATTTGCGTATAGTGATGGGCAAATTTATTTCACCTGGGGCGAATTTGCGGCAAATTCCTGCGATTCACGAAACTCCAGCGAAAATTTGTTGACATCTTGTTTTGGATGCAGGCGTACATTTTTGGATGCCGTTTAGAAATCTTCGGAATTTCAGCGAAGTAAGACGCCCCAGATTTGCCCATAACTATTTGCGTACTAGAGTTGAACAGGTGGTTGTAATGTCAGAGACCTGGTCATGGTGGAGGATATTGAAATTGGTGGGCTTGCCTATAAATAGTTAATTAGGAATGCAGATCCATAAGGACCTGAAAACATATGAACGATTGAATATCTCATTTGTTCTAACTCAGCTATGAGAAAGAATGCTGGTCTGGCAAAATCAGTAGTATGTATATATATATATATATATATATCAACTCACAGCAGCAGCAGCACTCTCCCAAAGTGGTGAATATTCGTGGTGCACAGCCTCAGAGGGGGATTGCCGAGTCTCTCCTCCTTCTCATATAGAGCAACACAAGAAAAAGGCAGCACTCACTGGTTAGATATCAAAGTGGTGTATTAAAATCAGGCTGTCAGGCTAGCATCTTGCCATCAAGCTCAGGCTACGTTTCGGACATGCATCGTGTCCTTTATCAAGCCAAAAAAGTGTACATGGAACAGCATGGTCATGTGACATTTAAGGAAAGAGACAGGAAGTGACATCAGTAGTTCAGAGGTAATAGAATACATGCAAAAATTCTCAGCTAATGCATATTTTCTTAACATCAATACAAAGGTATACCCAACACTAACATAGATTTATTCGGTAACATATGTTTCCCAACTTTGCCCCTTATAAGAAGAGATAAAGGTCATAGTCTCTATTTAGTCCCTTTGGTTGCAGGGAACCTAATTTGTGAATCCACCAAACTTCTCTTTGCTTTAACCGAAGCTCCCTATCACCTCCATTTTTGAGGGGGGGAACTGATTCCAACACCATAAACTTAATTTGGTCAGCTGTATGTCCCTTTTCAACAAAATGTTTAGAGACCGGCTGACTTGTATTGCCCAAGTTAATGGCTGATCTGTGTTGGGAAATACGCGATTTGATCATCTGTGTGGTCTCACCTATATAGATGAGACCACACGGACAGATGAACGCATATATCACGTATTTCGTGTACACTTTTTTGGCTTGATAAAGGACACGATGCATGTCCGAAACGTAGCCTGAGCTTGACGGCAAGATGCTAGCCTGACAGCCTGATTTTAATACACCACTTTGATATCTAACCAGTGAGTGCTGCCTTTTTCTTGTGTTGCTCTATATATATATATATATACAGAATGCCTATGCTGGGTTGGGAACCTTTTAGTACAGGGTATAAGACAACTTCTGGGGTGGGGGGACCTGTTAACGATGATGATAATCATGAGGTTTGGTTTTGTGCAGTTGCTCACTACAGCAATTTTGTTGCAGTCTGCATTTGAAAGGACTGGTCACTGGATGCTTCACCTTCTGCTACGTGTAATGGGACAGGGCTTAGAGAAAGCTGGAACTGGAATGAATGGGGGACTGGAACAAATGGGAGATTGCCGGTGGCCAAGATCCTTTGATTTTCAAACATTTCCAAAAACACTTCTTAAAGGTTCCAGGAGGTCCACCATAGGCTAAAATAGCAGTTTGGCAGGTTTAAAGTGGCACAGTGTGGAATTCAATTTTTTAAAGAGAAAGTACTTCGATTTTTAAAATTCTTTAAAAAAAATTTCAATTTGAATCAAATTTTGGACTATTCGATAATCGAAGTAGCCAAAAATTTCTTCGAAATTCGAATTATTTTTAATTCGAATTCTCACTTCGACCCTTGGGGGCACGTTTACTAAGGGTTGAAGTGAATATTCAAATAAATCTTTAATTTTAAGGAATTTTGGACTACTTCGACTATCAAATAGCCCAAAATTAGATTCAAATTGAAAAAAATTTGAATTTTGAAGTACTGTCTCTTTAAAAGACTTCAAATTCAACACTTCACCACCTTAAAGCTGCCGAATTGCCATTGCAGCCTATGGGGGACCTTCTGGAACCTTTCCTGGAATCAAAATATGCATTCGAATAATTCAAACAATTTTTATTCAATTGAAAATTTACCTATTCGATCGAAAATACCGTTTAAAAAAAATTAAATAATCAAATTTCGAATTAATGATTCAGATAATTTTTTTTTGTAGTTCAAAATTCGACTCTTAGTAAATCTGCCCCTTAGTGTTGATATTTGTATTGCACCAGTGATTTCAACTTGCCTCCCCTTTTCACATTTATTTACTTTTTTTTTTTTATTCGCATACATTTTTTTTTTAGAAATGTTGGGAATTTACTGTAATGGACATCATATTTTTCTCATGCAGGAATCATTGTAATTAAAATGTTTCCTATAGGTGTATATTGTAAGAATATATATAAAAATAATCAATCCCAAAACTAAGAAATTTCAAACTGCTTTAGTATATAGGGTAAAAGCTTGTCATTCTGGAAATGAAATACTGAAAGGGAAAATTTTTTTAAATATTTACATTTTATCAGGGAAAAGAACTCAACCTTTAGTAAATCTTTCTCGATAAATTCCACCCAGATTTTTTTTTATATATATATATATATTTAAAACAAACAGCATGGGCATGGTAGCATGGCATTATTTGCATTCTTATTGCTTTTATTAAATCTCAAGTCCAAAACTGTTTTACTTTCTTCTCACCGCTCCATTAGCAATGGCTGGAGTCCTGTCTACAGCATGTCATTCTCTAGGAGAAAGTTTATGTATTATCTGGCGCAGCCCATCCCTCAAAGAGAAAGGTTCCATTAAATCTTCATTTTCTTGGTTGGCATCTGTTAATAGCAGATTTACTGGAGCAAAGCATTCGTTCTGCTTATTCAGATCTGCTGCTTCTCACCAGTGATTCCCATATAAACCTTGGAGTCTCTGGGTATCATGTAAGATGATCAAAGGAATGAGTCAACTTATTAAGCTTGGACATCATGCTTGTGGCCCTTGAGCTGCTGTGAATTATAGCTCACCCTGATCATAGCACCAAATACCATGATGTGTAGCACTAGTGTTTTGCCTAATGTTCTTTGCAAGTGTTTCCTTAAGTGCAGACTCACTCAGGGTCTACACATTTAATAGATATTTATTTCAGTCTTCTCCATTGGCCATGCTTATGGGACAATCAATGGTCTGAATGGTTTTCAGAGATTGTATGAAGCGCATACAAAACCAAGGGTTACAGGGAAGGGGAAGAGTTGCTGCTTACTTTTTCTTTTGCCTTACATGGATTGGTTTCACTAGATAGGTTTGAAATATATATATATGAAAATTGAAGGGGTTATTTGCCAAAGTCTGAATGCCAAAAACTCAAAAAAGTTGAGTTTTTTTTCACTATAAAATCCACATATTTAGTGGGAAAAAAACTAGAATTTCTTTGGAATTTGTTAAACTCCAAGGGGCAAATTCACTAAAGCGCGAAAATGCACTAGCGACAGCTTCACCAGGTGAATTTTCGCCAGCTCTACGCAAATTCACTAAGATGCGAATTTGCGCTCAGGGCGGCGAACGGTAGCAAAGTAGCGCTACCGTTATCAGGCAAAGTGCATTTACACTAGCGATGCCTAATTTGCATATGGAGCGAACTTAAACGCATAATAGAAGTATATGTTACAGCCACTACATTACACTACACAAGCCCAGGAAACCTTTAATAAATAAAATATAGTTGTCCTATTGCTCTACATGTGCCCCCTGTATAGTTGTGTTGCCATATGTTAGGAAATGTAGTGGCGGAAAAAATTATGCTATGTTATGCTATTTTTCTGGCTATCACCCTACAAAAGGTAAAAGACATCAGAGTTTTTTGGGACTTTTAAATTAAATTTTTATTTTCAACCTCCTATCTATTGTATTGAACTTCACCAGGTCTGACCTGGCGAAGTAATGTCTAGCGCAAGAGGTAACATTCAGAAAAATGTTAATCTTCGTGAATTAGCGTAGTTACGTCCCTTTGTCAGTGCGCAACTTCGCTTGGCGTAAGGGTGCGAAGTTTCGCAAGTCTATCTACTTCACTAGAGAATTTTCGCCAGGGACACTGTTAGTAAATCGGCGAAGTTGCAAATTGACGTCATGCTGGTGAATTAGCGCTAGCCTTAGACGCTTCCCTTTAGTGAATTTGCACCCAAGGGTGTTAAAAAACTGAATAAATAAGTACTCCAACTCAGACCTGCCAAGTTCATGGAGAAGTCAATGGCAGAAGTCCCTAAGGTATCCTGATCTGTGATTTTGTGGTTTTCGGGCAAAAATCCCCCCAAAAATTGGTCTGAAATTCCGGTTTTGTTTAAAGGAGAGGACTTTTTTGTAGCCTTTTTAACAAACTGTGTTAGTATTGAAGTCTATATTGATAACAGGCAGAGGATTTCTTGTCTGTTTATGAAATAATAATAATACAGCTATGGGATCCATTATCCAGAAACCCGATATCCAGAAACCCGATATCCAGAAAGCTCTGAAATACGGAAAGGCTGACTCCATTATAATCAAATAATCCAAATTTTTTAAATTGATTTCCTTTTTCTCTGTATTAATAAAACAGTACATTATATTTGATCCAAACTAAGATATAATGAATCCTTATTGGATACAAAGCCAGTCTATTGGGTTTATTTCATGTCTATATAATTTTCTAGGGACTTACGGTTTGAAGATCCAAACTACAGAAAGATCCGTTATCCGGAAACCCCCAGGTCCTGAGCATTCTGGATAACAGGTCCCATACCTGCAACAATAATAATAATAATTGATCTACAATATATGCAAGGTACCCATTTATTTAACTACATGTAATTACATTTTGTAATTTGAATCTGGGCAATCCAACTTTTCTGGATAAAAAAAAATCCCCGGCTGGATGGCACTCAGAAAGCTTTGTTTTCCGAAGTCATCCAAAGTTGCTTAAAAGGAAACGCCTGGAGACTTAAAAAACCAAAGTGTTCCGAATGCTATCCCGCCGGGGATTTACACTCTAGCCAGCAGGGAGGAAGTTCAGGGAGATTAGTCGCCCAAAGAAGAAGCGATTTGTTGCTGGGTGACTAATCTCCCCCAGTAGCTTTGTGTGCCCTAAAAAACAAAGCAAGGTGCTCAGGGTTACAGTTTCCATTAGCACGTGTAATCATGATAGAAATGACATCATGACATAACATATTGAGGCTCATTTATAAACTTTGTACAACTCTCACAGTGAACATATTTGCCCTATGAATGGTTATGTTTATAAAGCTGGATAAGGGTGGTGTATTTAAAGTGCAAACAGAGTCTGAATACTGAATTTGTATTTACACTGCAAATGTCCCTAAAAACTTTCTAAATATGTATTGTTGGGTGAATCTGGGGCGTTTCATTCACCAAATTTTTAGGGAATTTCCTGAGAAAATATTTTTTGTAAAACGGCGCACATTCATCGGCATCTTGTTTTGGACGCGGACATCTGTTTTTTAGAGCCCGGCGAATTTTCACCATGCGAATTTATTCGCTGGCAACAAATCGCGGGAATTCGCCCATCACTATAAATATGGCATAATCGCAAATATCTATAAGCACACTCTGTGTTTCATTTAAGCCACAACTTTTTTTCACAACAGTTTTCACGGATTAAGAATTTAAATTACAGTGAATACTATTTTCGCACCACAATATCCTTGCAAAGTTGTGCGTACGCATGAAGACACGTCTACCCACACTGATGTACACCCCTTCCTCTAAATTTCATAGTAAAGTATCTGGGAGTTTACTATGAAATCTTTTACCATGTAAACATTGGATCGCAAAAAAAACTACCACCCTTGGCATGGGCCCACGATAAGCTTATATGGAAAATACGCTCTTGAAGGTGCATCCAATTGTGAGCCTACACTTGTTATTAAACTAGTTGCATCTGTTAGAGGAGGGATTCTGAGTGTTGAAGTAAAGGTGGGCCCAATGATTGGATCATAATGGAGACCATATGGGTGGTCAGATCGCGGGACCACAGCAATGAACATATATGACCGCGATCCGACGGGATTTTTAGTCCCGCCTGATCATCTGGCCGACTTCCGGCCAGATATCGATCGGTATAGCTCGTCGGACGGCCCCATCAACAGCTTTTATCAGCCTGAGTATGGCCACCTTTTACATTGCCACATCTCCCATTAATATATTAAAATAAGTATTTTATAGATGGGGTGCTCCTGGCCCTGCTGCTGCTGCCTGAAGTAGCAGACCTGCAGAAGACATAAAAACAGCACTAGATAAAATGGCTTTCTAAGAGCCTTCAACAGACCTGTGCAGAAGAATGCAAGACATTGTGAAAAATGAGTCTCGGCTTGAGCACAGCTGAATTCTGCTACATTGATTCAGGCGTCGGTAGAGCCAGTGCAGAAGGGATACATGAATACTGCTCTCAATGGCAATTACATTTATGAATAACTTTAAAATTATAGAATCATTTTTAAGACTAATGATGACTTTGTATTTTACTAGAGACCTATCTATTTCTTTATCACCCACTACCACTATTCATATCTATTTAAATATTTAGACCAGTTGGTAAATTATCAGGTATACTCATACAATACAGGGATCTTTAGAAATGCACAATTCTGTGTACCATGGGGAAGAACCATGCACCGCAAGGTCATATTTACAGTTAGCATTTAACTCCAAAAAAAATATTTCCTTTGATTAAATCTTCTATAGGACTGACAGCGATTATAAATCAAATTTCACATATAAAAAAAATAACTGGAAGAGAAGGAGAGACAGACTGTACCTTCCTGCTAAAAGAGCTTCACGTTTATATACAGTATAAATGAAAGTTAATTTTACCTTGCCCTACAATCAGTCTCAAATCTGAGAGCTGGAGCGCAACCATTTGTAAGTTAATGGCGCCCTCTATCAGTCACTTTCCTAACTGTTAGGGTTGCCACCTTTTCTAGAAAAAAATACCAGCCTTCCTATATATTTATCATTTTTCCCTATTAATAACATTGGGATCAACCATCATTTTTACCAGCCAGTCCGGTAAAATACCGGCCAGGTGGCAACCCTAGTTATAGCCTGTAAGGCAATTCAACACTTGTATTGGTGAGTTTTACTAAATGATAAAAACAGGGTGCATGGGAGATGATAAGAAGAGATAGTGGACTACTTTCGGTGGGCAGTCAGAACTTCTAAATAAAGTACAGCTTAAATATCCTGCCTTATGCTTGGGTTTGCTAAGCACATTCTTATTAAGATTGGGTTGACATTACTAATTAATAACAATATGCATGCATAGCAAGTTAAAATGCACATTCATATGAAATAATCAGATAATAAACAGAATAAAATAATACAGAGAAATAATCATATCAGCAGAGAGATGACCTAGTAGCCACTGAGAGGCCCAATAATACAGAAATATCCATGAAGGTCAAGAATAATGTGCGATTTACACAAGATTGGGCAAAGCAAAATTATCTCAATTGCAGCTAGGGTTTTCACCTTTAAAAAAATAAATAAATAAATTACCGGCTAGTGCTGGGGGGCGGAAGAAAGGGGCTGGGACTGACGTAAAAGGGGCGGGGAGTGGTGTAAAGGGGCAGGTCAAGGAAATTACACACACAAGGGGCGGGGCCACTGCAGCATCAGGGAACAAATACGTTTAAAGTGAAGGTCCGAGGGCTTTTTGTGATGGTATTACAAATTACCGGCAACTACATTGCCGGTAAATTTGTAATACCAGCCCTGGCCCTTGCAGGTATTTTACCGGCTGGGTGGCAACCCTAATTGCAGCCCTAGGCCCAGACCTTTCCACAAATCAGGATTGCAGCTGCCTATTGATGTGTCAGTTGATATGACACACTGCCTATTGGTAGTGTCAATAGGCACGTCACAGATTTGTGCAGATTGAATTAGCATACCAAACACCAGAAATGACATCAGACTTGCCACAAAATGCACATTCAGTGGCATCATTTTGGCAAACTGAATGCCATTGTGTCAACAGCATTGCAACTATGTCAGGCACA
>CM044447.1:19319533-19335811 GCA_024363595.1 Xenopus borealis | reverse complement strand
TGAATTTAGTAAATCTGCCCCATACAGTATTTTGTAGCAATTTTGCTGTAATGTTGAGGTCATTCTAATCCTGTAATACCCCAAAATAACAAGACCACTAAGTGTCCCTTGAACCCCTCTTGCTTCCAGAGTGTGCAGTCAATAGGGCAGCTCTTTGTTTTTTTAATTTTCAACACAATTGGGCAGCCTCAAAATAAACAAAACCATAGCCTAATGGTACCACATTTTTCAGTTGATTTCAAAAGTTTAAGTCAATGCAATTCATCTTTTTTATAACACTAATGTGAATTTCTTAAATCTATGTGCACATGGAAAACGTAATTTATTTTAAAACAGATCTATTTTGGTGCAGACCTTCACATCATGTTCTATTTTGCAATCCATTCTCCTGTGTTGACGCGTAGAGTAAATGACTACTCCCTGTGCCATGGCCTGACCACCTAAGTAGCCAATCTCACAAGCACCTCTTACGTGGGTAGCCTTTCTGAATAATGAGTGTTTGCATGCAACTGGGCAATGTACGTGGGGGGCTGCTACCCACAAAAGCCTTCTTAAAGAATGAAGTCTGCACTCACATGAAAAGAGATTTCTAATGACTCATGAAGTTGTAAAGAACAAAGTGCTGTTGCGTTACGACTGGCATTTCCATATCCAGTGTAATTACATTGTGCATGCAGTTAAATGAGACTGTTTTCACTGTGGTCAGTAATAGAAATTGTTCCATTAAACAATGTCATTGGTAACTTTTTCCATTCCAAATGACTACTCTGGCTATTAAGGTCGCCAGCTGTTCTACTACTGAGACCAGCAGAACAGGAAAGGGGTGAAACAGAATAAAACAATATGCTAAAGGAAATAATGCAGAAATTATATGGCTGAGTATAGTATAACATCAACTGTATACACTATTATTCATGCAGGACAATAGAAAACCCATGGGATTGTTCCAAGGGAAAAAATGTAAAAATATTGTTACTCTATTGATACCTAAGTGCTCTAAAATACACATGCAGGAGTATAAGCAAACACATGGCCTTATGAATTGCAGGGCCCTTTGGCTCTTCTGATGGGCTGCATTGGAAAGGGTAAGGCAGATTGAGAGGAAGTTTTGGATCAGGAGGAGGGGATAGCAAGGTTCATATAGGAGAGAGCAGGAAAGAAAATACCGGCCTTTTTCAGGAGAGCAGGGGCCATGTGACAAGCCATTTTTTTGTGTTCAGGTGGGGGGTCAAAATGTTTGTCACAGCTGCTTGCCCGGGGTGGGGGCATTATAGGTTATTATGGTCAAGGTTCCAGTATGGTAGTTTTTCTGGCTGCCTGCTCCAACGTGCCCTCATTTTTGTAATAAAGCTGTGGCCTGTTAGATGTCCGTTTGGCTGTCCTCATTATTTTGGATGTTGGTAAAGGGTTTCAGGGTTTAGAAAGGTCAGCCTATGAGTTTGAAGATGCACAGTCAAGGGCTTTCCCCCCTGCCACAAAATGAACTTCTCTGGGTAAGTTGCCACAAAGCCCATTGTTTACAGAATCAACATTCAAGTGTTACTTGGGTTGTCTATGGACATGTACAGTATGATCTGTTTGCTTTTCCCATTTTGTGCCCACAGAGGGTATTTTGCATTTTCCTTCCA
Organism: Xenopus borealis; assembly: GCA_024363595.1. Taxonomy (NCBI): domain Eukaryota; kingdom Metazoa; phylum Chordata; class Amphibia; order Anura; family Pipidae; genus Xenopus; species Xenopus borealis. Next base: position 19,334,183 of record CM044447.1, on the reverse strand, counting down.
CCCTCCACCTACTTCTCCTCTGCACTGGGCCAGGGTGTAGTGGTGTTTTCACTATTATAGAACTCTTGCACTTACCTAAATGTAACGGTGTTTTCACTATTATAGAATTCTTGCACTTACCTATAATTTAAAAAATTAACAAGGATTGTATTTTATTCTCCTTGGTTAAGTGCTTCTTTCCTTGCTTTATAACAGAAAGTGCTTCTGTGCGCCTGATTTTCTGTAGACTAATGATACTGCATCTTGTTCCCCTTTTAAATGTAGTAAGGACAAATAATTTTTAAGAGTTATTTGTTTCCCAGCATCTTTTCACGCTGCTATTACCGTACACAAATAATAAAGAAAATATATTTATATATTGGAAACAAATACAAAAATACACATACCCACACACTATGCCAGTTCTTGGTCATATTGTATAAATGTGCTATCAATAGACATGTTATTGTGCCATATCTGTTTGCTTGGGAGATCTGTTGCAAAGCTTCAAGGACAGTGACTTCAGTTTTATTTCACACTATAGGGTGGGTTGATGTAGGATGCAAGAATATAACCATATATTGCCTGCAGTTTTCGTTGTTCCAATGACATGTACAATCATGTGGATACACTTGTCAGTGGTCCTTAATTCATTTTTTCTTTAGTCTTTAAGAGAATAGATAAAAAGTGACCTTGAATGTGTGGGATTGTCAAGACTGTGTTTTTGCTCCTTCCCGTCAGAGCGCTCGGAAGTTTTCTCCGGGATTCAGTGGGAAAGAATAGCATGTTATGAAAATATCACACCACAACAGGAAACTCTAGTCACATGCCAACAGATGTAGTGCATCAATAAAAATGTGATAAGCTCTATCATTTCCGATCAGAACAAAGTTCCCGCTGGCTGAATTTTCTCACCCTCAAGCAAAGCCTGGGTACTGACAATTGAACAAAGTACAGTTCAGATGCATTTAATGTCTGCTCTGCAGGATACAGTACATATGACCTTTCATTTCCATGCCACCTTCCTACTTGCATACTACTTTACAAACCTGATGGGGAACATAAAAAGGCACTTGTTAAATAATGTTGGTACGCACTGCTTATCACTGTGCACAAATCTTATTATCAACTTGGTGGTTCTCTCCTTTCTCATATCACTGTGCCTAAACAATTTGGTGGTCACAGGCTAGGTACATAACCTTACTACTCAGTTCGGCATTACTCAGAGCACGTGAGTGTTGCCCCTACAGAACTAAGAGGGAATAGAATGAGTGTGGCCCCTACAGAACTAAGAGGTAATAGATTATGTTTCCTCATACCTTGACCTTCAACACATTGTACTAGAACTCTGATTCCCAGCTGACTGTATGGACATGTGTGCACAAGTAAATAAATCACATTATGGATGGATGGTCACAGAAAGGGGAGCTCATTCACAGTCCCAACTCGAAAACAGTGTGGCACCACATGCTGACTCCATATCTGTAAAAGCACACGCACACCTGGCCTCTCAGACTTGATATAACAAACAAGGGAAAGTTGTGCTCACCACTAATTTTTAAAGCAGTGGTGCAATGAGACCGTGACTACAAAATTCATATACAAATACAAGAGGTCCTCTACACTCAACCCATTATCAATATATTTACGGTAAAACATTGCTGACTACCAAAAATTGAGGTGTAGTGTCAAACAGAGCCTAATGTAGGCTACCAGTCCATATAGGGCTACCAAATAACCAATCACAGAGTTTGACTAATGGGTAAAAATGGGTGGTTGACCCCTGCCATACTGGAAGCACATAGATTTAGGCATTTTGTAAAAGCAACCCTGGAGGAGAACAAGTTACAAAGGAGCATGAATATAAATTGATAGAGGACTACAATGAAAACATCTCAAGTCATAAACCATGATTACTTGTTGACAAGAATGAAGGCAAATTAATAATGGGTTACATACTAACAGTAACTTCCAAGAAGAGACAAGTCTTTTTACGTTGACGGTGCCCTTTTTGATAGAAGGAGGAATCCCCCACTCTTAATAGGAAAATACTTATGTGAGATGTCACAAAGCTGTTCAGAAAAGCTTAATAATAGTAAAGTGAAGGGGGAAAGGCTTTAAGTATCAGCTTGGTAATCGCTTACACATGAAATTTTATTTTTGCTATTGTTTTGTTAAATTAAAGGAACAGGAAATGTTTCAACCCTTTCAGTGCTGTAGAAAGCAAAGAGAGTTGTGCCGATCCAATTGGACCATTTGTAAATACGAATTTTAGAGGTTTTTGGATTTTTTATGAATGGTGAAAAACTAAAATTTTTAGAAGTTTTTAGAGGTTTTAGAGTTGTTTAGCGTTAGAGCATTTTTTTCATTCATACTTTTTTAATTGGAACTTTTAATAAAGTGAACAACAATAATGGTTTTAGAGTTTGTGAGTTTAGTCGTGGTTTCCAAAATCACTAAAAGCCTACCTTTAATAAATGAGCCTTATAAGGTTTGCCATTTCTAATGCTAAGCCTTTAAAGGAGAACTAAAGCCTAACTAAAGAAGTAGATATAAATGTTGTACATGATGTTTTGTGCTTGTGTACCAGCCCAAAGCAACCTCAGTCCTTTAGCAGAGGTGCCCCAATAGCTCCCCATCTTCTTTTCTGTTTCAATGCACATGCTCTGTGCTGCTGTCACTTACTGAGCTTAGGGACCAACTCACAATATACAGTACAATTAGAATTTAAATGTCACAATATAAGGCTGATTAGTAATAAATATAGATAATTACTATTTGGCAGCACATAAACCAGTGCAACTAGCACCAGAATTTTATAATCAGCCCTGTAGCATCATCTTATATTACAGGACAATCTAATTTTTGGCTTGCTGTCAACTCTTTTTTGAACCTTAATGGAACAGTTGGTTAAATGTAATAAAAATAAAGATTTAAAAAAACAAAACAGGAAATTTAGAAGAAAACACTCTGAAAGGGATAGTGTAAAATATTGGTGAAGGATAGATTGGGGGCAGATTCTCCAAAAAGAAATAGGTATAGAAAAAAGAGAAAGACCTAGAAAAAAGTAACAGAATTCCAGAACGAAAACATGATACAAGAAAAAGGAAATGGGTAGGTATGTGTGTGTGTATCAAATGTAGTAAAAATATATAGTTTATTGTTAGGATGCAAGTGGGGGAATGTTTGTTTTGTTTTCATTGTCCGCATAATTTTTTTTTTACCAATTTCAGACCTCAATTACTCCTTCGCAAAGTTTGTGACAAAACTGATCTTGCGAACATGCGCAGTCCGGCTCTGCCAGAGATTGACCATCTAGCATTAGACTAGCAACATGGGAAAAGGCCAGCAAACCTATTTAACATGATATAGTGTACTGGAGAAATTAAGGGGAAGAGAAATGTGCAACCATATGTGGATAATGAATGTTTGTTCAATGGAGGTGCAGGGGACAACATTTGCTGCTCCCAAATTTGCAAATCCAAATGATGCACAAGTTGGAGTGGAGACACCTACATTCCTCCCCCCCACTCATACCTCTTGAATAGAGTGCTGTCTATCGCACCTATCCTCACTGTGTAAGTTTAATTCATTCATTTCTGATAAACCCATAAGACCTACCCTTTTCCGGATACCATCTTGAGTATATAGTAAAAGTTGAATAAATCCATGTGATAACTCCTTACATCCATACTGGCTTTGGTACTCTTTCAAAGAAATTTTAGAGAGTGATGAACTTTTTTCTCCTACATCTCCTATACTTTCACACATGGTTTTACCAGTGGTAAACCAATTAAATGTGTAGAATTCAGAAACTAGCTAAATACTAAAGTCTAACAATTCATATTTTCCATTGTATACAATACAATTTATACATAGGAAAGCAAAGGAAATAGAGGGCTAACCATGCATCACTAAGCAGCACTAAGGAAGGGCAACATTAAAGTCACCAATCAGAACTCGAGGTACTCGAGAAAACAGGGTGGAGGGGTTTTTCACACCCTTCCCAATGCCCATCTATGCATGTCCTATTGTGTAATAAAATCCCTAGCAAGAGGCCAGATATACATCCTATAAACTATGGCAGCAAACATACTGTATTCTGTAGGAGAATTTGAGGGTTTGTTGGGCCTTGAAGACATTTAAAGAAATACTTGCTTATAGCATTAGCTTATTGGATTAGACTTGAATGACAATTTTTGTCAACATACAGTACTTCAATCATGGCCCATGAGGTTGAATTGTAACCAGAGATTATTTAGGGTGTTTCCAAAACTGCTTTCGGTAAAGAGAAAAAATACACCCTTAGGATGACAATAGCCTGTACCTGAACATAGGGAACACATTACCATCTCCTATATAAGGAACATTTTCCAAAACATAATAGACTCTACAAAGGCAATCCAGGGGAAACGTTACAACCAATTTAACATTCCTACTAAGACATTAAAGTCAATTAGAAATCTCATGCAGACTAAAAAGTACCAATTCATAATGGTTAAAAATGGATGTGGAAAATTCCTTGCAAACCTGGTGTACCCGCCAGTCTTATGACTGTTATGATTAGACACATTTGTCCTTAGTCATTTGAAAAAAGAGGAAATGTGCTAAAGTGCAACTAGTTTTTTTTTTCAAAGCCCTTGTACATAGAGTTCTATTCTGTTAGCAGAATGAAATACAGTATTTTATAATAACACTGAACCTCACATCAATAAATATTTTAAATTACAAGAAAAACATTGTATCAGCATGCACTAATGCCTAAAGATGTCTTTTTTTTTATGCATTTTATTTTTAGGTTCCTGTTTCCTCCTGGGCAGTCCAAGGGTGGTCGTTCAGATTGGGGACAGCCCATAAAATAGAAATTGTGCAATGCTATAAATTAGGGATGCACTGAATCCAGGATTCGGTTTGGTATTTGGCCAGGATTCGGACATTTTCAGCAGGATTCGGATTTGGCCGATTCCTTTTGCCTGGCCGAACCGAATCCGAATCCTTAAAATCATGTGACTTTTCATCACAAAACAAGGATGTAAAAAAAATGTTTTGGCTTTTGCCCTTCCTCTCACTCATTTTTGGCTGAATCTTTCACAATGGTTTCAGGGGTTCGGTCGAATCCAAAATAGTGGATTTGGTGCATCCATACTATAAATACAAAGTATATAATCTATAATTGCATGTTGAAGTGTATTCAACTTCTCCTTAAGACAGTAATTGTATAACCAATAAATCTGAGGGCTAAACTTTTTCTTAAAATGTGCCATGTGACTCTTGAGTACCCCTTATATAATCCAAGTCACCTTACCTTCATTTTTAATTGCCCAGTGAAGCATCAAAAATGCAGTATACACTCTACATGAAGAAGCAGAAGATTTAGTGCAGAGAAATATGTCTTCTTTCAAACACATTACCAGTCTTTAGCAGCTCGCACATCAAAATGGGAAAAAAAATAATTTGACCGCTCAATGCTTTTATAAATGTGATAATTTGATTAAAAAAAGTTTACAAATTGTCAGGGAAGTTTTATGGTATAGATTTAATTACTATAAATTATACTGTGCACATTGCATAGTAATTCTACCATTTCAAATTTTATTCTTGAATCATTATTGTGTGTAGGCAAGGCACAACATTGGCTACAATCAGCTGTTTTGTTGTGCTTTGCCCACTGCATGGGTCATTCTGTAAATAGCTGCAGACGACTGCACTTCCTTTAGGAGCACAGAGACCTGCAGACTGGCAATTGAATTGAGCTTCTCGATTCAAAAGAGTTGGGCAATGTTGACGTCCCCCCAGCTACCCTCTTATGTGTCATCCAGAGGCACAAAGTATATGGTGGAAGGAGATGCAGCACAAACTGGGGCATTGCACTTGCCGCTTAGGTGCAAAGAGCAGCAACATTGGGGGTACAAGTGCTGTGTAAATAAGCACTAAGGTCCATGATCTTACACTTCTTAGTACTCTTGCACTTGACCCATTTTATGTCCCTTCCACTGAAATCCATGGAATCCTAACAAAACCTTTGACTTCAATGGGAAGTCGCCCATCATCATAATCATCATTTTGAAAAACAAAAGCGGAAAGAAGCTTTAACACTGTGTATACTACAGCTATGGAATCTATTACCTGGGAACCTGTATTCCAAAACATTCTGAAATGCAGCATTGTCATTGCTCATATTACCCCATTCAAATTAGCAATATAAATTTTTTTAGAAAGCTTTTTTTCCTGTGTTATAAGATAATACCTTGCACTTGATGGTAAAGATAGTTTAAATTCATACTAATAGCATAAATATAATTTATGTTTGAATGTTTTAAAGTAGCTTTAAGGCATGGTGCATTAAGTTGCAATAACTCCCCTCATCCAGAAAATCCCAGACCCCAGGTAACACTTTATTAGTGTATTAATTAGTTACTCTTAAAAGAAAAGGGAAAACTAATACAAAGGTTGAGCATGTGTTTAGTATATTAGTGCAGAATTATTAGCATAGATTACAATTTCAAGTCTGTTTCTGCTGTATAATTGGATGCTCACAAAATGCAATAGTTCATTTTCTTTTCTACGCAGAATGAATGGGGATGTAAGCTGCTGTGTCTATATTTAGAAATAGTAACAGGAGTAGTGTGGGTGGAACAATGGATTTTTTCACAATACTGTGTGCGCAAAGAGAACCTCATTTAGGAACTGATTCTAATTGCGCAGAAGGGTTAAACCACAGAGGGCAAATGCTCAAATACGTAATTCTATTACAGTTTTTAAAGAAAGCTTTGGTACTGTTTGGCAATTTACAGCTTTCTTATCACTTTATAATCTACTGGCTGTTCTTAAAGGACAAGTAACTCTATAAAGTGAAAATAAATTATTTTGTTTGACACCTGTTTATCTTCCTGTGTAAGAACAACATTTTTTAATCTATATGTATCTGCTATGTAAAAATTACCCTATTGCCCTGTACATCTTCAATGGCCGTCTTCTTGGCTACACAACAGCTTCTATATAAACTAGACTACAGTACAACATATTTAAACCCCTTGGTTTTTTGGTGTTACTTCATATAAGAATTATTGAGAAATTTGTGTGTTGTTTTGCTCATACAAATTATTAGGTCAGTCACAAATCAGAATTTTATCATTTTTAAAAAATGCATACATTTTTAGGGTACATTATAGGTACTTATCTATTAGAATATTACAAACAGGAGACCACCTTCCATCCTATCTTTCTATAACTGATCAAAGAGCACTAAAGGGCGCAAGAGCACACCCCCTAGTGTTTATTTAACAGCACCTGCACCCTCTGTGTTGGTTGATGGCTGAATGGAGATTGAAAATCCATCACTAGGGCAAATTCACTAAAGCGCGTAGCGTCTAAAGCTAGAGCTAATTCGCCAGGGTGATGTCATTTCACAACTTTGCGAATTTGCTAACAGTGTCCCTGGCGAAAATTCTCTAGCGAAGTAGATGGACTAGCGCAACTTTGCACCCTTACACCAGGCGAAGTTGCGCACTGATGAAGGGACGTAACTACGCTAATTCACTAAGATCAACATTTTATCAAATGCTACTTCTTGTGCTAGACTTTACTTCGCCAGGTCAGACCTGGCGAAGTTCAATACAATAGATAGGAGATTGAAAAAAAAGTCCCAAAAAAATGCTGGCATCTTTTACTTTTTTATGGTGATAGTCTGAAAAATAACGTAATTCCCCCCTACATTACCTAACATATGGCAACACAACTATACAGGGGGCACATGTTTAGGGCAATAGGACAACTTTATTTTATTTATTAAAGGTTTCCTGGGCTTGTGTAGTGGAATGTAGTGGATGTAACATATACTTCTATTATACTTTCAACTTTGCTCCTTATGCAAATTAGGCATCGCTAGTGTAAATAAACTTTGCCCGATGAAGTAACGGTAGCGCAACTAACGTTCGCCCGCCCTGAGCATAAATTAGCATTTTAAAAATTAAGCACATCAGCAGCTTCCACTGCTATGCAGAGCACTGGTGGTTATAAAAGTAGTTTTAAGATTGTAAGCTCTTGTGAGAAGGGCCCTCTGGGTCTACTAGTGCTACTTTTGTTTTTTTTGTTTTTGTTTTTTTTGCTATTGTAATAGTCCTATGTGTTATAAATGAATGTAAAGCAATGCGTAACTTGCTGGTTCTACAGTATGTAAATAAATGCAGATGATGACAACACATTTGAGAATGTTACAGTTTGGTGTTTATGAGTCACTGGTAGTTCTGTATGTCACACCACAAACTGTATTTAGCAATTCTGTTCAGGCTTGAAGCATAAGGCATTTAAGTGGATCATTTAGATACTCTGCGTTTGCTTTATATTTGTTAGTGATGATGGGGCTCTCATCATTCTAGTGGGGGGTTACTGAAAATACATAAAACATGGGATTGGGCTGTTTGTGTTGCAATTGACTAGAAATAGGACAATAGCCCCAAACAAATGACATGTTTTCTCATCTTAATTCAAATATTGTGGGATTTTTTTGAGTGAGATATCTTTAATATTTTTATCTGCAAGAAGTTCTCCTCTTGTATTTTAAGGAAGTTGCTTTGCTTGCGCAATCTTGAGCAAATTAAAGGCACATTATCTGAGCAAAAATATAGCTTACTATATTGAGTGCTGACCTATGGGAAGCAAGGAAGAAAATAAATAGGTACTGTGACTCCAGATAAATGTGCATTGTAAAGAATGTAATAAAATAATTTTTGCTGAAGTCTTTAACGACCAATGGCCAAGCTGAAAAGAGATTGCTTACACCTGTGCACAGTGGATGCAACACAGCTTCTTACAGAAAAAGTTGCGTTTGCACCAATTAAAATTGGACACCTTTAATCATGAGGAAAGAATGGGTCCTAAGCAACTTCCTAATGATGAATATTACTATAGATATGATTTTTTATAACAATTTTTCTAACCCCATGGATATTTCATTATTTTAAGGTTGCTGGCTATAACCTACAATTGTAAGGTGTATTCAATTCAGTAAAATTAAGAACAGGTTTGCGTATACGTTCAAAGGAATAGTTAAATATTACTTATGGTTTTGCCAAAAAAAAAAAAAACAATTCATACACTAGTTGTTCTTTTGTTGGCAACATACTATGTACAGAGTGGATTTTTTTTTTCTTAGTGGATTTTATGTGCCCTAATGAACGTCAGCAAGTAAGGGGTATCCCACGTGCTGCCTACTTTGACCCCACTGGTAAATGAGACCTTTAAGCCTATGACAAAGCGATATTCAGGGGATTATTTATTAAAGCTCACATTTTCAGGTCGGGAAAACAACTAGATTTTTTCAAGGTTTATTATACCCTGAAGCTGCTAAAAATACTCCATCTCAAACCTGTGGAGGTCCTGTAGAAGTCAACGGCAGATGTCCCTTTTCCAATTTGAAGATACTGTAGCTGTATTTCGTACAGGGGCTCTGCCAATGAGGCGAGTTGAGGCACTCAGGCGGCAGCGCCCCACTGGTTACCAGGGGTGGCAAAAATGCAGCGCCTGGTAACTAAGAGCCAAATTTCCGGTTTTCACTAGCGCCGTGGACCCCCCCACCCCTGTCCAGCACTGAAAAAGTGAGCAATGTGGGGATGGGAGGGTGGCATATTGAAGCCCGTCTCAGGCGGCAAAATCGACTGGATCTCCCCTGGTTTCGTACGATAATCTGAAAAATTCTGGGTTGTCAGGTCAAAATTAAAAAAAATCGAGCGATTTGGGAGTCAAATCCCAAAATAATTGCACAAATCATTCGAGTTTTTTTATGATTCCATCGAGACTTTTCCTGAACCAAATTTTTCAAATAATTTTATTAATAAATAAGGTAAAATTGTGGAAGGGAGTTTGACTGAGTTTGTTTTATTGAAATAATAAGTAAAATTTGAGTTTTAGTAAATAACCCCCTCAGTGTTTTTCTACACATGGCTTATTTATACAGGAAAACTAGCTGCACATGTATATACAGATGAAAATTGACAAACTGAAGATTTTGGTATCTTCTGAGCTACAGCTGCCAATATCCCCAAGCATCTTTTTGCTCTTGGAATATGCCGGGGATGTAGTAGGGCAGGTGTCTGAAAAGTGCAGGTTTTGCACCTCTTGTCTGCTTCTCCAGTTGCCTAGAGCGCCTGCTGGGCCCATTGTCGCAGTTTAGACTATGCACAGGAGGCATTGCATTATTTTCAGCAGGAATTATCCATGTGTGTATAGGTTATGTGGTCACATTATTATTCCCAGGATGATAGGACAGCCCTTGAGGCACTGGGCCCCACCAACTTTTAGCCTTCCAATTAGTACATAACTTCTTCCCATATTTCAGACAGGTAGTTAAACATCCAAACTTGGAGCTATTTAAGTCAAAGACATTTTGAACTCCGACTTTTTTCTTATTTGATCTTTAAAGTCATATTCTAAATTTATTTTTTTTAATATTGTTCAAGTGAAACCAGACCCTGTTTACAATAAATCACATTTTTCTTTAATAAGAAGAAGCAGATGTAAAGTGGGGACTGCTGAAAGGAGAACTGATGGTATTTCATAGCCTCATTCAAACCACGAGCGTTTGTTACATATAAGCGGGGCAGCAAGAATAGAACGTTACCAAATAAAAAACATTAGTTGTAGATATTCAGCCCTTCCACTACACCTCAATATATATATGATATATGTATATATATATATCATATATCATATATATATACTTCGCTTGGATGGTTATATATATATATATATATATGATTTTTTAAATCTGTTCTAATTCCATTATGTAGTATGCCTTGTTACATTTATATATTCTCAGCAAACGCTCTCAAAATGAATTGTAGGCTTTATTCATGAGCTTCATTGCAAAGCACTTGAATGGGCTCAGAAATGCACATAAATGCTCATTTGCAAGTGCGTATGCACAGATTCAGCCTGCTCTGATGAACAGAATGAAAAAAGGAGGATTGCATACTCAAAAACATATTAGAAAGAGCTTATCTAAATCAAAATATCATATTACTGCATGTCCTATGTGTTTAGGACCGCAAAGTGGCAGAATGAGTGTTATGTTAATGAAGATTTTTACATGACATTTAACTTATTTGTTATAATTTTCTCTGGAGACATTGATGGACAGCCTCATGTACATTTGCCCCTCACTATAAACTATTAGTGCAGCAACTGTTTAACGAGTAAATTCCTGCAAGGTGCAAAAGCCCAAATTGCTTACATATACAGTATGCTGAACAAGCATTGTAGGCATTATTGCTATCAGTTCTGTGCAAATCAAGCTGTACATTTGTGGCTGGAGCAACCTCAAAAAAAAAAGAGGTTGAACTTGATGGACATGTGTCTTTTTTCAACCTAACTGACTATGTTATTCTTCATTCTGACTCAGGTTGTTCTTAGGGCCAGGAGTGTATTTTATAAACATTGGACAAATTTCCACCTGGGCAGTAACCCATGACAGCCTATCAGATCTTCACTTTTGCAACTGGCTGAAAAAAAAGCTAATCGCTGATTGGTTGCTCTGGGTTACTGCCCAGGTACAAATTTGCTCAATGATCCCCACTGATTCAGACAAAAAAAAAGGGTCAGCCTTCCAACCCAGGGGATGACACTTCTACATAATTTGACATTTTCATGCAGGGGCATGAGTATTGCTTTAATTACTTTAATAATAGGAAATACAATTAAGTTGCTGATGACATGTGGCAGATAGTTTATTAGACCTTAAGAAATTTTGCATGAGGGAAATTTATTGAGAGGGACATGAAAAATAAAGAGGTGTGTGGGTTCAATACTAGTGTACCAGCCAGTGTAGCAGCGAGCATAAACTGGAAATGGATTGTGGACGGTAATGAAAAACAAATATGTTTAGTGGAGGTTCTTAGGAGGGATTATATAAGATAAAGTCTGATAATGAGTTGACCAGATCAGTAGTAGATTTGCAATAATAAAGACATTACATAATGAGAGGATGCATTGGAATTTTTTATGTGATAGAGATTGGAATGGCCTAATTTGGCCTATAATGTGGAGCTGAAAGTGACAGGATTAAGACAGTTCTTAAACTAAAATGAAGACATGATTTGAGAACTGTAATTAAATATTGTACATATGGCAATTGAAAATACCCACCAAATCTATTTTACATTTCATATTTATCAGACAATACTAAAACTTGTTTCTGCCATGGGATGACTTTAACGTATTAAATATATCTCTAGACCGCAGCCAGGCCAACTTGGGCCCAAAAACTCTTGGGCAGAAGTCTACAACACCAAGGGGTAAATTGATCAAAGAGTGTAGTTCAGCCACTAGAGTGAAATTCCGCAGCTCTCAGTTCATTTCTATGAGATTTTGAAAGGCGTATTTATCAATGGGTGAAAGTGAAATTTCATCCTTTGATAAATATGAAATGAATGGAGAGTGGTGGAATTTCACTCTAGTGGCTGAACTTCACGCTTACATGGTAGGAAAATGTAGGCTTTACATGTCCTTTAAACACAACTTTGAACTTAACAAGTCAATGGTTTGGTCTCCTTCTTATAACTGTATCAAGACACTGTTCTACTGTAGTTTCAGTTCTACATTTGCATTAACAGTCACCTTTCTATAATTCCAAGTCATCTATGTTTGTCCAAGTGTGTATTCATTGATAGGTATGGCTATAGGCTGGCAGGATGAAGGGAATCGGGGTGGTATGGAGGCCCTCCCTGTATTAGTATAACAGTACTTAAAAACTCAGAGAAGTTTATATTGGTTCTCTTGGATGTAACTGGCATTAATAATGAGCAAATATATTCACCAGGCATTATTTTGTAAAGTTTTCACAATTTTCTCTGACTATCATTGAATTCAATGCCTTCAGTATCCCTTTTCTATATTTTAACCTTATCCTGTAAAGCCAAGTGGGTAGGAGGACTTCACAAGGCAGTGTTACACTTCCCTTCGATTTCCAGCAGAATTCACCTAGACGACTACAAACACTTCACAATCTGTCAGACCTGGGGCCCTGCTTTCCATGCACATTATCTAGTAGCTCCTGAATAAAAGGAAACTCCTCCCACCATTAGATATTGCTGTTCTTCATGTCAAGTGTGTTATGGCCTCTGGTTTGACCTCTGCCACATCTTTTGGAGCAGCAGAGTGTAGAGTTCATAGATTAGATTGATAGAGATGATAGAGATGATAGATCATAGATAGATAGATAGATAGATAGATAGATAGATAGATAGATAGATAGATAGATAGATAGATAGATCAAATCATTCTTATGGGGGTCACAGGTGCAAAGTTTGCTTAGCTTCTAGTAACCCTTATCAACCAATGAATATGTAACATTTACTGGTGTGATGTCTGAAGACCATTGGTTGCTGAGGGTTGCTATGAAATACATAACTACAGTAGCTGCTTGTCACCAAACTAACAATTCCCTTTATTGTTGATGTTATTTTGTAATCTTATACTGTAATCAAATAACAATAATAATTATAATAATAAAAGTGCATATGGTAAGAAACATTGGTTATCACTAAACCTATTTTAATGTGAAGAAATAAATATTAAATATATAGCAGAAACCAAGTTATATTAATATCCACCATATTTTTTAGATTACATTAACTATCAATTTCATATATTCCAATGCGTGTATTTGCAGAGAATATTGCTTAGTCTTGTTTTGCAGTAGACAAATATATTCCATATGGCTAGTCTGTTAATTTGCTTTGCAGGATAACGCAGAAGGGTATACTAGGGGTCACAATAAATGTGAAATATGAGGATATCGTTCATTCCATGTCCAAAATGAAATCCTGACTCTAAATGGCTGCATTATGCGAATACTGATATTCATGAGCTGAAGTTCCTATTTTGTTTTCCAAGCATAAAACAAGTGGCAAATACTATACCATATATGTTATTAGCTAGTAAGAGTCATGTTATTTTAATTACCAGATTATCAACATTGACATGTTTATTTCTCTATATCTTTTCCACTGGTTTGCAAGATTGTATTGCCTTAATATTTTATATACTATATTTTGTTTTGTTGTTATCCAATACAATTATAGCATGTCCTTATAGTTGCATTTTTTTTAGATTTGAAAGAGAGTAATTCTCCATGAACTAATGTCAGTGATGTGATCATATGTAACTGCAATAACCACTCACCTACTGACTTCCATTAAGTCAAGTGCATGTTTGACTTTTTCCCCCAAAATGGACCATAGGTATGATGGCCTGTGCAAATAAGCTCACAATATTAGTCCAAAGTGCATTATTGGTCAAACTGCAACTTGTATCCAATGCCTTCCCATCATCTGAATAAGATTGACATACCATTTTGTGAATAACACAGATTTTAAATAATGTACATTGTGCATAAATGTATAAAATCATTTTAAACGTGGACAGTGGCGTAACTAGATGTTACTGGGCCCCACAGAGAATTAATTTTAGGTCCACTAACATATCCTTAGATAGTCCTGTTTTAACAATATGGGGAAGATTTACAAAAGTCATGTGAATGATTTGAAATTTTATCAAATTTAAAAAAAAAATTCAAATTAAAATTTTCTAATAGTTTTTGGGCCCACTTCGACGATTCAATCGAATCAAATGATTCGAATAGATCGAATAAAATCTATTCGATTATTCGACTATT
>CM044447.1:19257289-19297134 GCA_024363595.1 Xenopus borealis | reverse complement strand
AACCCTATTGCCAAGTGTTTACTATAACACACTCTCCATATGTACAGGCAGAAATGTGTAACATTCTTTAGACCCACTCACATTTTTTTAATCTCCCCTTATTGAATCTTGTCATTAAGCAATTACAAAGTTCAGTTAAGAGGCATCATTTGTTATAATAAATGTCAGAAACAGCTGCCATATTGTATGCAGGGATACTGGAAGCAAGTGTTAGACTCAGCTAGCACAGTATAGGGGAAACTCAGAATGAAAAGGAAAAATACAGATTTTGAAGGGTGTTAGATACTGAAAGTGGAAGTGAGAGCAGCTCTTTGACCTTCTGTGATGCAATTCAGTGCTTGGTAGCAATATTTTTGTGTCAGGGTTTGTTGGGTCACAGTTAATTGAATGTGTTTGAAAGGGAGTGGGTGGAGGAATGTTTGCAGCTTAAGCACAAATAGTTTGCCCTGTTAACCCTCTCCAATACCACCAGAGACATCAATTTAATTGTGGATTGACTTGAGTTTTCATATAGTTCCTATAGACACGTCTACCAAGTTTAATTTATTGATCAACTGAAACCTGCCTCAAAGCCATCTACAATATCTTTTAGAGGGGTAAAAATTCCACCCTGACTGAGTGAGGGAAAGCATCAACTTTGTACTAACTAGGAGCTTTTTTCATTAACCTTGTATTTTCTCCTTTGCTAAAAACACATCCATCTTTTTATTGAAACTCCTAATGTATCTGCCAGTACAACCACTTTATGGAGACAATTCCACAAGTTCACAGTTCTCATCATAAAAAAAACCCTTTTTACACCTTTAGATGGAAATTCCATTATTCTAATTAAGGCGTGCCCTTGTATCCACTGGAATGAATGTACATAGTATTCCACTTATATATTCCGTTTGTTGACAAATATAGAAATACTTCTATTTCCATTGAACGGTATTAATTTTCATGCCTTACCCTACAGTCCCAGATAGCAACTTAAAAATCCTCTTCTAGCTGACTTGTCACAGACTCAGTAGAGGACAGGGAGTGTGTCTTTTATGAAATGCTTGGGGGTCATAACTGATTTTCTTCAAGTAATTTGGGGTTATCGGATACATATTTCTCTTCATTGCACTAAAAGTTAAAAGAAAATAAACACCCAACCAAGGCCATCAAGTTACATTGCAGCATCAGTATAATTTAATAAGTAGTCCTATAATATCAGTTCCTACTCCAAATGTAACCTTACTTTCTGCTATTATTCTGATAATTTTCCTATGATTAGTTCTCTGCAGCAGCCCAGAGCTCACAGAGAATCAGCATTGCAGCTGGTTTGCAAAAGAAAGGCATTTATCATTAATGTTATAGGAGTTCTGAACCTGTGGTACATATAGAGTGTAGGGTTTTTTGGCTTTTGTTCTCCTTGAATTCTCAGATGAACTTTAGGAGTACACGTAAAAACTGATTTGTGAACTACCCACTAAATAACACTGAGGAAATAATTACACCCTACTGTTTCTATCCAAACTTTCTATTTTGGTGTCTGTGTTCGTTTCAACAGCCAAAGGGCACCACTGATATGTTCTTCCATTGTCATCTCCCTGACCAATTTATCCATCCACACATGGCAGAAAAACCAGTCCTAAAGGTGAGCTTCAGTGACAGAGATAAGCTTAATATCTCTAGACCTCACCCAAAAAATGTAACCTTAAGTTTACTTTTGGCAGTCGGGAATTATTTGTGACACTGCTAATGTGTTCCTTTTGGCAGTTTGTGCAGAAAGAATGACAGACTATAAAGACATGTATTCAAACCCAGCTGTTTCCTGCTTCCTTTGCAAAGTGATTGAAACCGCTTGTAAGAAAGAACAATGCCATTACTTCCAAATATTTGCAGAAGAAATATCTGCTGTCTGCACTGAGGCCATAAAAATGACTTGTTACTTGGTAAAATAACCTTTCAAAATTATCACCTCCAGCCTAGACACTCACAAATCAGCTTTCTATTTTTTCCCTAAGTAATCATGTTTTAAATTTCCATTTCAATGAAAAATGTTACCGCGGCTAGAGAGAGAGAGATTAAGAATGAAATGCGGAGAGGCCTAGCCAGAAAATGGTTTATAGGTGCAGCGCTGTCTGGTGGCACAAAAAAAAAAAAAAAACTTGGTGAAATTTCCTCCAGGACTGCCCTCTTATTCAAGCTTTCAGGATTTTAGGGTTTGACGTTTGGGCAAAAAAGTTATTTTTAATGCTTCTGCTGCCTAAATGAGACAGTAACGTAGTTGGAAGTGGTGAAACCACATCAAGAGATCAAAGCAGCGAGAAGCTGTTAAAATTCATGTTATGTGGCAAAGCTACAATGGGAGTAGGCTGCTCTTTTGCTAAGTTAATAAGTACATGTTCACTTCACCTCAGTTGAATTAAAAACACATGCAAAGCAGATACTTATCTTGATATGCATCCAATTAAAGAATAACAGGAAGAAGTACATTATGGGAGTAAAATACACGGTTCTGTCCATTCATTGGCTGATGTAACCTAGCATATATGTGCACCCTTGGTTTGTGTGTGAGAGCAGAACCTGATTTGAGCCAGAGGGTGGAGTTTAGTACTTAAAATAGCACTTACTCCTAAACATTTTTTTTTATTTATTTCTATGAAACGTTGCTTTTTATTATATATTTATTATACAGACTTGCCATAGGACAGGTGGTTCGGACAGGGTCCTTTTGTGGCCTGCAACTTCTGCTGCTCCCTAACTTGCTCATATCAAGAGCACAAGTTTGGAGTTGAGTCATCCAGAGTTTGCAGTGCAGTTTTGGACTCCAGGCCTTAAGAGGGATATAAATTAGCTGGAGAGAGTGCAGAGACTAAGTGCAACTAAACTCGTTAGAGGGATGGAAGACTTAAATTATGAGGGTAGACAGGTTGGGGTTGTTTTCTCTGGAAGAAAGGCACTTGCGAGGGGACATGATTACATTTTACAAATACATTAGAGGACATTATAGACAAATATCAGGGGATCTTTTTACCCATAAAGAGGATCACCAGAGGCCACCCCTTCAGACTAGAAGAAAAGGACTTTCATTTGAAGCAGCGTAGGTGGTTCTTCACAGTGAGGACAGTGAGGTTGTGGAATGC
Source organism: Xenopus borealis (assembly GCA_024363595.1). Lineage (NCBI taxonomy): Eukaryota > Metazoa > Chordata > Amphibia > Anura > Pipidae > Xenopus > Xenopus borealis. The sequence goes on along the minus strand of CM044447.1, from coordinate 19,294,018 downwards.
ACTGCCGGGTGATGTTGTGATGGCTCATTCTGTTGATGCTTTCAAAAAGGGCTTGGATGATTTTTTGGACAGACATAATATCAAAGGCTATTTTGATACTAAACTCTACAGTTAGTATAGCTATGGGCATATATGGTTTGTGTGAAAGAGAGGAGGGGTGTGTGTGCGTATACTGGAGGGATTTTTTAATTTGGAGGGATTGAACTTGATGAACTTTGTCTTTTTTCAAGCCAATTTAACTATGTAACTATGTAACCTACATTTTTTTCATAACTAACTAAAGCTGCCTAACATGGGAACTTTTGAACAGGACACCTAGTCACTATTAGCAGGCTGGATATTTAAATGTATTGATACCCAAACAGATGTATATTCTACTAACCAAGACACGCATGTGTCCAGCTAATCAGAATTGACAACCTGGTGCCTAGGGGTGCACTAGTTGCGCCCTTAAGTGAATCCGCAGGTATATTTTGCAGACTAACATGTGTACTGACCTGCTAAATTTAGCATCACAATTCTCTAGGGGGGTTGTACCCTAAGTTGGGTATCCTTGCTCAATTATACTAAGAGCAGATCATGTCACAGTTGCTATATGCAGGGCCCCGCACAACAAATCACAGGGCCCGCACAACAAACGTGTACTGACTTGCTAAATTTAGCATTTTCTAGTTGTTCCTGTAATTTGGCATTCTGGTTCTGTTTTGTGCCTGCTTTTGTTTATCATGGTTTAAATTTTTTTGTTAATTTTGTCTTTCCAGCTCCTTCTTGTTTATTTTGTTTCCAGGTGTCTGATTCATGGCCTTTGTATTGTCTTTACCTCTTCTTTTTTCTGGCCTGTTCCTTCTAATATACTAGTTAATCTCCTTTGTCAAAAAGTTTTCCCTACTACTGTACCACTCAATAGTACTGGGGGTGCCCACTGCACCCTCAGCAGGGATGCCCACTGCATCCATCTCCTTTAGTTGCATCCTTGTCAATGCGCAGTCTTCCAGGTTTGCGCATATGGCTATTTCCGTCTATATCCGGAAAGTACTAAACATGACATCATCGTATCGCTCTCAGTGTAAAATCGGTGCCCAACGTAAAGGTATATTTACTGGGGTGTTATTTTCAAGTGTCCCTGATTTGTTTTAGACCCTGCCTGTTCCTGATCTTGTCTAGTCTGGTGCCTGCCTTGAACTTGTCTGTCTCCTGACTATTCTTTGGATACAGATTTTGTACTGTGTTTTGGTGTTAGACCCGTCTTGTGACCTCGACTCCACTTTGTCTTTCGATTCCATACTGCACTGCCTGATATGACTCAGCCTGTACCTTGACCACTCTCCTATTCTCCATACCTCCTGTTAATGTTCAGGTTCCCTAGTCTGCCCAGAACTTTCCCCCTGGTCCTCTCAAACTAAGTCCTTGCAGCATCCAATTAGCTGACGATTTCACCGAATGCCAAAGCTGGCTGTTATAGGTGGAAAAGTGAGCCATGTCCAGGTCTTTTGGGTTTGTTCTGGGTTTGGGAAATCTAACGTAACAGCTTCAGTAATTTCCCGTATGTATATTCATGCTTTTCAAGGCCCCTTCCTGATCGGCTTAAGGTTTCTTCCAGCACTGGGAACCTTCTGTTATATGGACTGACTGACTTCACAAATGCATTGCAGTTTCAACATATGTGCCTATTCTTGGCAAGTGCCTCGTTTCATGGTTGCCTCAACAGACCCACAATTGGATTCCCCAAGGGTATTTTCTTACTGCTTAAAATTACACTTTATATAGTGAACAAAAGTATCACCCATGTATAAATAATGTTGGCTTAACAACACCTCTAATTGTCTAGTTAAATATACATATATTGAGTCCTGGGGTTTTTCCAAATAACAGATATTTTTTAAGTCTACTACAATATTATATAACCATGAAATAAACCCAATAGGCTGCCTTTGCTTCTAATACGGATTAATAATATTAATCATACCTACAAGCTAATTTTATTATTACAGAGAAAATGTAAATCATTCATAAAAATTTGGATTATTTGGATAGAATGGAGTTTGGCGAATGGGAGACAATTCAGAGCTTTCTAGATAATGGGTTTCTGGATAATATATCCCATACCTGTACTTACATAAATAGTGATTATTAGAGATAATCAGTTATAATCAGCACATACTTACATATCCCAAAGAAACTTACAACCCCCATTTGTAAGTCATGATGCTATGGTGTTTGGAATACCTCAGTGACTTCCAAAATACTTATTTTACAACAAGGTGGTGCATTATTCCATATCCCATTAACATGTACATATATAGAAACCAATTATCCATTAGGAGACTTCTGTAAAGACATTTTATTATTTGGATAATGGTTACATTCATTCTTCTGTCATAAAACATAGTCGTCTTCCAAAAGCCATTATTTCTACTTCAAAACAATAATTTGAATCAGGGAGACATAGGTCTTATTTCTGTGGAACCAGTCAAATCCCTAAAAACAAAAATCACCTGGAATTTAATTCAGAAATTTTGTCTCATTCAAATCTATTTGTGTCTGTAAAGATTTTCATAATCCTTTCAGTCCTACTTAGCCGCCTTCTTAAATTACATAACTCATAAATATGGGACTCTGGTTTGCCAATATTATGGGAGTAAAGAGCAGGAATCCTATTTCCACTTTGAAAAACATGTTCATTTTTCCCTTCAAAGGTTCATAGATTTAATACTGCTTATAATTACTTTAATATTAATTACAAAAAAGATATATTATTATAACTATATTTTTTAATAGTGACGAGTTTCTGCATTGAGACCAGAGGAGAAACTAAGGGGGTAAAAATGGCATAATATTTAAAACAGTGTATGAGTGGAAGCAGCAGTAGCCAAATGGTAACTAGTGTTGAATAAATGGGTTCACTTTTAATGAGATCTCCTTTCAAGACAGAAATAAAAAATTTTTTGGCAAGTTTAGCAATGCAATATTTCACTTATATTTTTTTTTAAAAAGGGGGGTTTAAACTTAAGGCACCAATAAATCCTTCTATCTGTATATTTCTAGAACTTGCAGAACACAGATGCACAGATGATCCATTCGGAAATCCGTTATCTAGAAGGCTCAGAATTGCAGAAATAATCCAAATTTTAAAACATGATTTCCTTTTTCTCTGTAATAATAAAAACAGTACCTTGCACTTGATCTAAATGAGATATAATGAATCCTTATTGGAAGCAAAACCAGCCTATTGGGCTTATTTAATGCTTTTATGATTCTCTAGTAGACTTAATCTAGGGTCAGACAGGACCAAAATCAGCCTGCTGAAATCCCCAGGCCGGTTTCAGCCCCTCACCATTAGTAGCAGAAGAGGATACTGTTAGTGGTGAGGGTCTGTTGAGGGTTTTTAGTAATGATGGGTGAATTTATCCGCCAGGGGCAAATTTGCGGCGAATTTCCGCGATTCGCCGCTGGCGAATAAATTCACGAAACGCCAACGATATTTCGCCTGGCGAAAATTCGCCCAAAAAAAACGAGCAGCGCGTCGAAGTTGACGTGACGCGCATCAAAAGCGTGCCGCAACTCGTTTCGCGAATTTTTTGCCAATTCGCGAATTTCTCTGGAAATTCGCAAATTTTTCGGCGAAGCGAAACTGGGGAGATTCGCCCATCACTAGTTTTTAGCAGTCCGAATTTGGCCTGTCTGGCCCTAGACTTAAAGGAGAAGGAAGGGCATCCTAACATTGGCACCCCCAAGTGATTGTTCAACTGCTCATGCGTTTGCCCCTGGAAATTTGAAGCATGAAGAAGCTAGAAGAGGATTGCTCCCTGGTGCTCACTTGTATAACCCTTTTCAAGTCAATACAATCACATGGGGGTGCCTAAAATTTGGCACTCCCAAGTACAGGATACCTTTCCTTTTAGGACTGTCTTATATTTCATGATGTTGAGTCGAACACTAGCTTTATTAGCTTGGTATCAAAAAAATGCACACTTCATTATTTTATCATTTTTATTATTTTGCACCTTTTCACTTTCAAACTGTTAGGTTGGTATAAGCCAAGGAATTCGTATCATTTACACATTGTATTCATATTGACACGTTATTTCTTCACAGATTAAAAAGTGTAATCAAATCTGAAATTCCCTATATGAGTCAGTCTTAATTGCAAGCTAAACTATTCTGCAAAGGTCTTTTCTTATTTAACATATAGGGTCCCTGTTAGGCTTCCCACAGTCACCTAGGTTATGTGATTAGATGTTTTTTAAAAAGGGGGAGTGGGTACCACTTCCTTATTATAAGTCATTATTCAAATATGGAGAGTGAGATGAAAGATGGAAGAAGAGAAGGAAACAAAAAAGAAAGGTTGCTTGGTCACATACCTGCCCAACATTGCAGTCATGACAATTTATTTTTATTTATACAAGCTCCTAGTCCTTGTGGAAATGCCAGAAAAATTTCGCCAGTGTCTGTTTTTGGATGCAGGCATTCAAAAAGGACTCAGGTGTCCATTTTTTCAACACTGGTAATGGGCGCCTTCGTCCAAAAATGGACACCAACGTCCAAAACGAGACGTAGTGTCAATTTTTTCGCCATTTCAGCGAAGCAAAATGCCCCAGATTCACCCATCACTACCTAGGGGTCATCCCCACTTGCATCTGTTCTGTTGTGCCTCTAATTTTTCCTTCATTTGGTTATGTAGAGGGTGCCGATCCCTTAAACTCTGAACCGAACATTCACTTTTAGAGAGGCTAGGATGTGCTGCCAGTGGTGTAACTAGATGTTTCTAGGCCCTGTAGCGAATTCAATTTAGGGCCCCAAAATATTGATACATTGGCCTATTCTACCAAGTTGTATTAAAATTGTTCATTAATTAGGACCTCACTGGGCCCCCTACACTCCAAGCCCCCCTGCAACCGCAGTGTCTGCTTCCTCTATAGTTACACCGCTGTGTGCTGGTGAGTTGTGCCATCATATATGCATTGACTGCAAATTAATCTGTGCTGAACTGGGCTCCCCAGCAATTACATGTTCCACTTCCGCTATGGATATGCCCTTGGTGGTCTAGAACTCTTGTTTCAATGTTCTTGCAAACTCTATATTTCGAATACAGTGCATGATTGGCTGGTTCCAGACTCTTATCTTAGTGTTGATTACACAGAGGCATAGAAGGATAAATACCATGGCAATGAGCACCTGCACTAGTGAAATTCGATTCAGGTATCCTAGTGAACTAAGCTATAAGGTAGTACCATTACTTTTAGGTCTCTGTCATTGACCAGAAGATTGAGGTATAATCTTATCTACAATCAAATCAGACCTGCTGTTTGATCTCCAGTTTTTATTGAAAGGAGTTTTAGAATATATTTTATATGATTTTATAAAGAATTGTCTCTTCAGCCCCAACAAATACATACAAATGTAAAGGTATGGGATCCATTATCTGGAAGCCCATTATCCAGAAAGCTATGAATTACGGAAATGCTGTCTCCCATAGACTCCACTTTATCCTAATAATCCACATTTGTAAATTGTGATTTCCTTGTTTAGCACCTTGTACTTGATCCCAACTAAGATATAATTAATCCTTATTGGAAGCAAGAGCAGCCTATTGGCTTTATTTAAAGTTAAAAAGATTTTCTAGTAGATTTAAGGTATGTAGATCCAAATTAAAGGTCTGTTAGCTGGAAAAGCTCTGGTCCTGAGCTTCTATATAAAAGGTGCCATACCTGTATATAGACAACCAGACACCAAACTCAAATAAAGTCCAAGGCTAATCACCTGCTCAACTAGAAACAGCAGTAGCGTTATTTCAGGGACAGCGATGACAGAAGTTTTCAGTAAACTTGCTTGTAGCTATTAAAAAATGATTAAAATATGTTTTGTGATTTATCTTACTAAAGAGTAAAGAAGAATGTAACATAGAAAAGCTCCACCAAAGTGTATTTCATGGCATAATCTGGGAAATGAACAAAATAATTTTGTTACTGAGAGTGTTTAATATGTTGATAGTTGCCTAGAAATATGAATAAATGGAATATAATAACATGTGAAACTAAAAATACACCAAGTACACAGAACAAAAATAATAAAGTGTAGTCTGTTCTGTAATACATTTTCCTTTGGCATAACTGACAGACAGACAGATACTAGAATTAAGGAAGAGACAAGTGAAGACGCTCAGCATACAATGGAAAGCAGAGCGCATACCCAAAAGCCATAACCACCCAATATTTTAATATATCCGTTCACCTCTCTGGAAAAATTTTCCGGCCCTGCTAAAATCACACCTTGTAAATTGTGGCAGGATGCTGAATAAATCCAGAAAATACATTGTTTGGGTCGGAAATTTGGAGCAAGCCTAAACAGCAATGAAGAGTGGAATCCAGTGATTAACCGCTGGAGTGCTAAGAGGAAGAAAAGCAGTACCAAAGACACTTTCGCAGATTTTATTTCTAAGGTACATTAAAAATCTGCATAGGGATTTTTCTTATATGCAGTCCATATTCCTAGTAAAGCAATGGCACCAGGAGGATTCTGTACAAAGCTAGCAGTCATCATTTTTACATTTTGCTACTAAACCACCAGAAACACATTTGAACTAATAATTATTTTTATTCTGCATCTCTGCATACCTCTATTCTACATTTGTTTAGGCTGATTATAATTTACTGTGTTTACCCTCAGTTCAGATGAACTGTATGCAGACAGAGTGTTGCTGAAACAACATGTTCATAGTCACACATGGCTAGTGCAACATTAGTTAACACAAATTGATGACTTAGGACAACAATCCCCCCACAATGAATGACATTGTGAAATTGAAAAATTAGCACGTGTGTGTATAAATGTTTGTTTATACGAGATGGGATCTGTTATCTGGAAACCCACTATCCAGAAAGCTCTGAAATACAGAAAGGCTGTCCTATACACTCAATTTTATCGAAATAATTACATTTTTAAAAAACGATTTCCTTTCTCTGTAATAATAAAACAGTAGATTGTATTTGATCTAAACTAAGATATAAGTAATCCTTATTGGAAGTAAAACCAGCCTGTTTGGTTTATTTAATGTGTTCATGATTGTCTAATAGACTTAAGGTATGAAGATATAAATTATGGAAAGAACTGTTATCCTGAAAAATCTCAGGTCACGAACATTGTGGGAACTAACCAGGAGTAGGCCTACCACCTGTTCCCAAAATAGAGAATATCCAGAAAACTAATGTAATCTCAATTTTCAAGCCTCTCAGTGACCTCACACAGGCAGCTTTTCCCCCCATACTGGAGCCCTTATTCTATCAACCAATTGTTTTTTCTGTTGGGGCATGAATGATTTCCAATTTTTCACTATCAATCCTTTCACTGCTGTCAGGATATGGTTGGCCATCATTTGTGGAAGGTTTTCCAATCTAGGGATTCTATCTTCCAGAATAAATATATTCAGGTCAGGTTTTACTGCTACAATAATCACTCTATCCGCCCATGCTTTAACTACAGGGTCGGACTGGGACTGGAAAAAACCCAGTGGGCCCCAGGCCTAATGGTCCTAGACCTGTTCCCCTGTCTGCCCCAAAAAAAAGTTACTGGCACATTTGTGGGAAATTTGTGGCGTTCTAAGGCTTGAAAATAAGTTTTGAGATCAGACATCTTCTTCTTTATAGTAGTCCATATTGATCTCCTTGCATTCACCCAGATCCCCTCCCACATAGGAATAGAAATCACTTTTCCAAAAGCTTGTGCCTACTGGGTCATATATTGTGGTGATTCTGTATAAAAGCAAGTTAATATATTTTGCTAAGAGCCTTGTAACTTAGATAAATAATACTTAGTTACTAGGAAAATGACTAGTTGTGCTGTTAGGTCAGACCATGGTTTCAAAGAAAAGGAAAAGTAAAGGTGAAATTACTGGGGTGTGCTAAATCGTAGGCCCCCCTTGATATCCTGGGCCGGCTCCAGCCTGGGGAAATTCTTAGTGAGCACCATTGAGCAATCATCATCCTTCTTCTTCATTCTTCAATCCCCTTGGGATGCACATGAGAACTGGCTAAAAGAAGGTAGAAGGTGGAAGAATAATGTTCCGTGTTGCTCATTTGCCAGTGCAGTTTTTTGCTTCCAAAAGACAAAATAAAAGAAAAATAATTCAATATACAAGAGTTTTTGGACTTTTAGGAATCAAACTTCTCATCGTTATTAGAAGTGAACGCAAACTGTGTATATGAAAATATGTCCATAACAGGCTTGCTAATTCCGAGAACAACAATAAAAGCGTAGAGCTCAAAATGTATTCAAGGAAAGAACAATGAATTGTGTCTAAAGCACATGGTGAATTTGCACTTACTTTATTCTAAATGTCTCATGTAATAAATAACAGGCAAGGTTTAAAGAGTGAAGTAGGATGGCTCACAACAATGTAGAATTTGTTTATAAAATAGTCTTTTTATTAAAATGTAGATTTTTTCTAGAAAATCATAGGGAAAAACACAATCTTGAATTTGTTCAAATTTTGAGTTTTCCAAATTTTTTCAATTTATCAGTATAAAATATCTTAACTGAAAATTTGGTAGTTAAAATCTAGTAAGCTTATGTAGGGATGGGAAAATTAGACACCCTCACATATTTCTAACAGGCACATTCCTAATAATATGGACGCCTAATCTGTCCTAATGGGGACCTTGTTCTTATGTAATCCCCTGTAGTTCTCACAGTGTACACTAGATGGCACTGTGTAAAAGTATAAAGGTCATGGGAGCCATGCGGTCAGTGTTCATTGCTTTAGCCCAACCTTGCAGGCTGGAAGGGAATGGGCATGATCCCTAGGCGCAAAGGCCCTAGTAAAGTACAGCTATACTCTAGGAGTGATAGAAAGGTAGCTAGTTGAGCAGCTCATACTCCAACAGGAGAAATAGAGGGATTAAGATCCCGGGTACAAATAACCCAGAAGTAGGGACTAAGTGTACAGACCTAGGGATAGGGTTTCCCCTCAGGTTCCACTTAGGGCAAAGGCAGAAACCTGGTGCATACCTTTCCACATTCAAAGCTCAACTACTGCTATCATGACCCCTTGCCTGAAGGGATCCAGCCCATATGGGTGTGGTGCTGTGAGTATATGCTCCTTTATGCTGTGTGCTCTGTATTTATACAACTGTACTGATATCTTTACTTCAATGTGGTGATTGATCTATTGCTCTGCGGTTCAATAAATACTGTTTGGTTAAGCATAAAGAATCACTGGCGCCCAACTAATTGTGCTGATTGCACCTGGTTACAGTTCTACTATATCCTTCCTCCACCCCGCTGAGAGGGCTCATCCCTGAGAAAGAGAGTTTCATTTGTGGTGTAATACCATTTGAAAGTAGCTAAAACTGATTCCTGTCACAGCAGTTTACTATAGCGCTACACTTATATAGAAGTAAATAGGAGGTGCATTTTCACCCAACAATCTATTGTTAAACAGTCAAATTTGTAAAAATTAAAGGAACAATGTGATTTTTGTTGTGATCAAGTTTTATTTCATCAAAGTAGTTATCAGCAGCACACTGTGAATCTGCATAAATGTAAATTTTATTGTGCCGTCACATACAAAACAGGGCAACGTTTCGGGCCACCCGGGCCCTTTATCAAGCTTGACGGCACAATAAAATTCACATTTATGCAGATTCACGATGTTCTGCTGATAACTACTTTGATCGAATATTTGACGCACAAGCAGGAGTGGGTCCTTCAGTGCAGCACCTGGTACCAAAAGGTAATTAGTTCAAGGATTTCAGCTCTCTACCTTTGATATTGCAAGTTTTATTTCATGACATGTTTTCCATCTATAATTTTCCATTAATACTTGTAGTAGTAGGAAAAAACTTAATTGAGTTTGAATGCATTTATTTCCTCAAAGAAGGAGCTTGATTTCAAGAATTAATAGGTCTGACTGCACAAGTATTCTTCTTAGGTAGCATGTTGCTTTTTCAGACTTTTAAATTAATTGATGCTGTATTCTACTGCAGAATTTAATATGTATTAGAAACTTTATTGTTAGGTCTTGAAATGTTTATCCATTGCCATAAATATCACTGCCAGTGCATCACGTGGGAAGTCCCCTGCTGTCTTAAGCATCACTTACTGGCACTTTAAAAGTACTCATGAGAAAGCACCCATCTGGTTTCTTACTTAAAATATCTAAGAAATACTGGACTAGATGACATCTGGGAACCTCACAAAAAGCTGATTTGCTATTTTATTCATCTCTGCCTTTTTGTGAATGAAGACTCCAAATGGGATTCATTAAGCAACGATTAACGTTTAAGTTGATTGCATATTCATTATAAAAATGTGCTATAAATAGACTACCAGTGGGTTTCTACATTTGGAAGCACAACTGCAGAACATAATAAAGTTCATCACAGCCTAGCACTATTCCTGACAGGCAAAAAATTAATCTATCATAATGATGGCAGAGGAAAGAAGCTACTGAAAGTGTTCTCCATATAAGACTCCTGTTGCTGGAAAATTATGTTTAAGCATGAAGCACACCTCAAAGGCTTACTGGTTGAGGTATGATGAAGAGATACTGTTCAAAAATAACCATACATGGTGCTCAACTTTTGACCAAAAAATCTGTAAATGGAAAGAATCATTAGGATTATATAAACAAGTTCTATAATTTGAGGCATTCTACGGCACCCCTGAATTTCTGATGGAACTTAAAGCTTAGAGCAAAAATATATATTTGCAGTATATATTTCTGGCAAAATGGATATGGGTTACCGTAATTCTCAGTTCCAACCTAGCCCATGTAGTCTAAAATGTAGTTGTAAATAAAGTCTATGAAAACAATAATACAATATTTTTTCATGGAGACGCAGTGGCTCTAAAACTCTAAAAGTTCCCAAAATATTGTGAAACCAATGGCCTAGAGGGAAAAAAAATCAGTACTAGTAAAATACCAGGCCATGTGAATTATGAAGATATGGTTCTAGACTGTCATGATGGCATTAAATAAATCAATAAAAATGTAAATAAAATACATAAAAAACATATTTTTTCAAAGAGCTTTAAAACTTGGAGCTCCAACAGTTGTTGGGTAAACATGTCCATAGCAGCAGCATTCACTAATTCTAAATCTAACCATATTCCTGACAGCAAGAAGATCATATTGTATCTTATTTTCCATTAAGAAGGTGTTGGCATCCCTAATAACTGTCTGGAAAAGCAACATCTGGTATGAGCATCATACAGGCTTAATACCAATATCCACATAGGATCTGCATTGACTGACACAAGCACAATTAGAAGAATGGGCATTGTGCTGGGTTAGACAGTCATTCAGCTAGCCTGGAGCTAGAATAACATGAAGGATAAGATTTCAAGCCAGACAATATTTTATGTGGAGCAAGGAGTTTTGCATGTTTCAGGCTTGTTTTGGTCAGTTGTTCCTAAAGTCTACTTGAAAAAGTCATTCTTACAGCAAACAATGGCTAATACAAATATGTTATTTACTACCTTGCAAGAACATTAAGGAGGTTATTTATTAAAGTCCAAATGCAAAAAAAAATTAAAATTCAAGTTAGTGTTATATAGAATCCAAATTTTCAGTTTAAAAAAAAACTCCACTCCGAGGTAGGAAAAAGTTTGAATCAGAAAATCCGCCATCTCAGATCTACCAAGGTCAGTCAGCGGAAGAGGGTAATATCCAAACAATTCGGACTTTTCATTAAAAAGCCCTAAAAAAAACCATACTATTTGAATTTTCGTTCGATTTTATTGTTTGTCCCTTAGCCAAATAAATCATGCTTTTTAAATAATAAATATAAGGTCCAATTTCGATAAATAACCAGTTTTTTCCTCACTTTGTGAAGAAAGCCTTCTGTGCTCTTTCCAACCCGCTTTCCAGTCTGATACATGGGCAATCTCTCTACAACAGTGTTAAAACCAGTGGTAAAACATCTGAACAGGTGCCCAAAGTTTCCTCTTTAGGCAACTTTGGATGACTTCGTAATAACGAAGAGTCGCATATGTTTGACCACTGGTGTATGACAAAGTTATATAGTGACACAAAAAAGTACTCTTAAAATATGACTGTACATTAAAATTTACCTATAGGTCATGTTGATCATTTTTTGCAAGAGATTTATTTTGTAAGTAATTGTTAGTTGAAGTTTTTTAACTTGACTGTTTTGTCAGCCTGGCTGTCACATCTAAAGATGGCCATACACTGGCCGATAAAAGCTGCCGACAGACCGAGTCGGCAGCTTATTGGCCCGTGTATGTAGCCCTCCAACGGGCTTCCCCAATTGATGTCTGGCCAAAAGTCAGCCAGATGTCGATCGGACAGGACTAGAAATCCTGTCAGATCGCAGCTGCATCTGTTCATTGATGGGGTCCCGTTATCCGACTGCCTGTTCCCCTTCATTTCAAGCCCTGTCACCCTATGAATGTGTTAACATAATATTAAATTCTATCTATATTCCATTTACTTTCTTTTCTTAAAAGGACAAGGAAAATTAAATTCAAGAACTAGCTAGAAATGTTGTACATTATGTTTTGTGCTTCTGTACCAGCCCAAGGCAATCACAGTCCTTTAGCAGTAAAGATCTGTGTCTCCAAAGGTGCCCCAGTAGCTCCCCATCTTCTTTTCTGCTGATTCACTGATTCACATGCTCTGTGTTTATGTCACTTACTGAGCTCAGGGACCAACTCAAAATATACAGTACACCTAGAACATAAATGTCACAATAGAAGGCTGATTAGTAATTAAAATGCATAATTACTACATGGCAGCACAGAAACCAGTGCAACTAGCATCAGTATTTAATAATCAGCTTGTAGCATCTGCTTATATTATAGGCCAAACTCATTTTCTGCTTGATAATTAGTGACGACCCCTAAGCTTAGCTTCTCAACAGCTGCTCAGAGCCCGCTGAGCATGTTAGTGTCATAGACACTTTCAAAGATGGTGACCCCCTGTGACAAGTTTTAAGTCCTGGATAGTGATGGGCGAATCTACCCCGTTTCGCTTCACTGGAAAATTCTCGAATTTCCAGTGAAATTCACGTATTGGCGAAAAAATTTGCAAAACGAGTCGCAGCACATTTTTGACGTGCGTCATGTCAACTTCTTTTTGTTGCGTCGTTTTCGTCACGTGTCGCGTCGTTTTCGCCGCGCGTTGTGTCGTTTTCGCCGCGTTGCGTCAAAAACGATGCGTGACTCGTTTTTTCCGCGGATTTTCGCCAGGCAAATTTTCGCTGGCGTTTCACGAATTTATTCGCCAGCGGCGAATTGCGGGAATCCTGCATGGTCCCATGGTCCTTAATAAAAAACAATTGAATAAAAGCAATGATAGAAATAAGCACACTGACTTTTGGAGAAAATGAACAATATGCGGCTCCCAAAAAATCAACCATTCTGCACATTTTATTCGGAAGTTTTCCCATGTGTAGGACAAAAAACACAAACATTTGAAAATTATCCATAAAACAAGACAGATATCTTATCTAGCATTTGCAATTCAATGTCTGCCTTGTATAAGTAGACTTAAGGTATGAAGTTCCAAATTATGGAAGCAAAACTATAACAATGGCGTAGATTTACAATACATAGTAGTCAATATATTATTTTGTTGCGCCTACACTGACATTATAACAGCAGTTACTTAGAATACTTAGGCCCAAATTCACTAAAGCGCGAAGCGTCTACCACTAGCGCTAATTCACCAGCGTGACGTTATTTCGTAACTTCGGAAATTCACTAACACCGGCTCTGGCGAATTTTCGCTAGCGTAGTAGATAGACTTGTGCAACTTCGCACCCTTACGCCAGGTGAATTTGCGCACTGACGAAGGATCGTAATTACGCAAATTCACTAAGATGAACATTTTCCTGAACGTTAGACTTTACTTCACCTGGTCAGACCAGGCGAAGTTCAATACAATAGATAGGAGGTTGAAAGTCCAAAAAAAACACTGGCGTGTTTTACCATTGGAGGGTGATAGTCTGAAAAAGATCGATTTTTTTGGGGGGGTTACCCTCCTTCTCCCCTACATTTCCTATGGCAACACAACTATACAGGCGGCACATGTAGGGCAATAGGACAACTTTATTTTATTTATTAAAGGTTTCCTGGGCTTGTGTAGTGGAATGTAGTGGCTGTAACATATACTTCTATTATACATTAAAGTTCCAGCCATATGCAAATTAGGCTTCGCTAGTGTAACTGCGCTCTGCGTAGCAAAGTAACACTAGCGCAACTGCGCTACCACTCGCCGACCTGAGCGTAACTTCGCACTTTAGTGAATTTGCGTAGTGCTGGTGAAAATTTGCCTGGCGAAGTGCAGTGAACGCTAGTGAAGCCAACTCTGATCTTAGTGAATTTGCCCCTTAGAAACTAAAGAAGCAACACCATAGACCATGCATACAACAATGTATATTTTACCTACAAACCCTTTTGGGTTAACATCACAAAACAGCTAATAAACAGCTAATAAACATGCTTGGCAGCTTCTCACAAGTTCCATGTTCAGAGTGTATTCAGAGTAAGGGATTCATAAACATGAAATCAATTCAATTACACTTTATTGTGCTTTACATTATAATAGAACATCTTAAACTGAGGATCATGTACAAAATACAGAAGAGATTTGGGCCAGTCATCTGCCTTGTGGATAACAATAAGCAGGTTTTCAAAAATATATTTTGTATAGCCAACATAAAAATAGAATAACAGCCTTCTTTTGAAACAGTCTTTAACTATATATATATATATACATATATATATATATATATATATATATGTGTGTGTGTTTGTGTGTGTGTGTCCCATTGACTTGTATTCAAGTTTTTTGTGGTTCTTAAACTATTAAGTTTTAGAGAAATAAAGAAAAACAAATCTTTAGAGAAAAAATACAATTTGTGAAAAAAATAGATATCTGAATGTTAGTTTATCGACTCCACAGTATTTTCTATGCTATTTTTAGTGGGGAGTTAAATGACTTGAGGTTTAGTGGGAACTTCTTTATTACTGCTGTCAACACATTTGAACCAAGAGCAACATGCATAGCACCATCTCATGAGATGCAACCTGTGTATTCAATTAACATCACACCAGCCAACAAAGCAGCTCTGTCTCCAGGTAAAAATGAGATTGTAAAAGCATTTTTGTATTGGGGATTGTATCCCCTTTCATACTACCTGGCTACAAAGATTTAGGGACACATTTATCAAGGTTCAAATTTCTAATTTGTGTAAGTTTTCAAAACTCCTATAAACTTAAGATTCACCCATTCAAAATCTATTAATAAAACCAAATTTTTCAAAATGAATAAAATCGACCTGAATATTCAAATCAAATTTGATAAGAATTTTAAAAACCTGATTGATGTCAGGAATGCTGCAAACAACTCGATATAGATCCCTGGACCTCTCCCATTGACTTAAACATCAAATCGGCAGGATTTAGGTGGTGAATAGTCGAATTCAACACCAGAGTTGGAAAAATCTCGAAAATCGAATTCAAGGGCTGAAGCATGAAAAATCTCTATAATCGAGTTTTAAGTATTGAAAAAACTCAAATCAAATTTGAATATCTCCCTAGTTGAATTTGACTGTTTTGACCATAAAAAACTAAAAAATGAGAATTTCAAATTCAGATTTTCAGTTTGACCCTTGATAACGCTGCCCCTTACAGTCTACCAGAAAATGTAGTCATTCATTGGTTTAACTACAAGCTAAATATGTTGTGATACAGGGGAACACAAGGATCAGTCACAGAGGACATTACATCCCAGACCTTACTCAATAGAACATAAAAGCGCAATTACTATGATGGAGTCTCCTGTTAGTTTAATAAGCTGAAGCTTTGGCTATTTTAAGAAAAGGCAGTTCATTTAGGAAGATGTGCAAGACCAATGTTTTAACATTAACAGCCAATTACATTACAAAAGCTTATTTTTGATGTAGCAGTACAAAAAATACTTTTGATAGCCCACATAAGAGCCTGTGGATACCTTGGCTTTTGCAACAGCATAGTATAATAAATATTCTTTATGCATAATATACACAGGCGGTAAGAGCACTGAATCCATCACTCATGTCAGGAACTCATGGATCATGCATGTGTACCAAATTATTGAAAGGTATTTACTTAAAGCAGCTGGTCTCGCCAGTCAACCTCTCACTGAACTCATAATAGAAAAAAAAAACAATTCACGTTCTGCACAAGCAACACGGAGAAACACAGAAACAGAGAGCAACAAAAAACAATGTTGTCCCTTTCAAACTAACACAGAATGAACCAAGAGGTCCTCTGCTTATTTAAATATATTATTTCATTTGTATGTTTTGTTTAGTTTTTATTCTTGTTGCTTGGAGGCCACAGCTAACTGAAATCCAAGATCAATCACTGATGCATCCATATAAAAGGTCAATTCTTTGAGCATATGTCTACTAAACCCACAAAAGACAAGGCACAAAGCCAATACTACAATGCCATTGGTAAATGTAAACATTTTTGACAATATTCTGCATATACCACACATGCACACATTATGTCAGCTGGGCTGTTGAATGTGTTTATTTGCATCTCCAAACATGTATCTAGGCACTACGTTTGCTCAGGAGCAGTAACATATAGCAACCAATCAGCAGGAAGCATTTAATGGTCAGCTCTTTAAAAGCAAACATCGCATTGGTTGCTCCTGAGTAGAGATGAACACATTTTTTCGCCATACATGAACTGGCCTCAACAAAAATGCCACAGAGATAAAAATGTTGCCGAGACATAAAACTTGCCATATGAAAAAATGCCTATTGACTTTACTGCATTTGGACAAAAAAGTTGCCATAAGATCAGGAACTTTAATTCATTTGGATAAAAAAATTTGCAGACAAAAAAAGTTGCCACAAGAAAAAACTCCCATTTACTTGTTGCTCGCATAAAAAATTGTCGCTCCTAAAAAAAATTTTTTCTCCATTTTACAATTTATTTATTTTTTTTGCAGTTTCACTCATCGCTTCTCCTGAGAATGTCTCTTATTACAAAACCCCATAAAAATAATCTACCAGCCTCCTGTGTAGTCACTATTAAGTGGCCCCACCAGTGATGACAGCAAAGACTGCAGTACTGGGAGTACAACAACAAAGGCAAAAAGGTAAGCTTGATTGAGAGATGAAGGCAGGTGGAGGATCCCTAATGTGATATCCTGCTTTTGCCCCATTTGACCTTAATCTACTATATCTGACTGTATGTATTGTCCTTATTCTTATGTTAAGCCTCACATCCAATACACCAGTCTCAATTATTTAAAGCATCACTACAAGAGATGTCGAGTTCAGGGTACAATTTTTAGAAGTTTTTTTTACATCCTCCCCATGCACTGACCACACGTTGTTATGTCTCAACCACACCCTACTGTAAAATAATAATTAAGTTTACAGGTATATGCCATTTTATAAAGAATGTCACAATGTTTACACTAGGTTTAGTAATCAATAGCAAGAAATCAGATATTTGTCTAAAGGAGGGGGTTAGTTGCTACCTGGTAATGGGTTGCTGTGGTCTACTGTGTAAACTAACATAACTTAAATTACATTAGCCTGTTTTAAATTAAGTCAACAAGAAGCTCTTGCCTCACCAGAATTGGAACATTTACTATTGAATCTAGCCTCAAAATTTGGGATACATTTTAATTCTAAATAGTATAATGTATTTTAATCCCACTGCTCTTTGCAGAGCTTAACCATCACCCTCATTAACCAGTCAGAATTTTCCAACAAGACAAAAGGTTCTACAGCAGGAACAAAACAGTTTCCCCCATCAATTAAATATATTTCTTCTAAAAAAAATTAATTATAAGGTTACAAAGAAATATCGCAATTATTTTCACATGCTGAAATCACTTAGCTAGTGACCTTGGATAAGAAAATTTTCATCACGATGAGTCAAAGCACTGTTTTGTGTGATTGCTACAGTATGTATGATCTCCTGCAACACAGAATGAAGACTCTGGCATGTCATGTTTTATTCCCAACTGATTGCAGTGTTGACCCTATAGCGTTATTAACGTTTGTCATTTCTGCCAAACGCCCTTAACCTGCATGACATCCGCTCAATGTGATAACTAAGTAGGGCTGATGCATTGAGATAATCGCTATAACACATGCTCAAACATGGCCACATTGAGAATTCCAAAACAACGCTGATGGAGTGGTCTTTATCTGACTAACCAATATTGCGCACATTTCCGCCAGTGTGGAAATTGGAACTTGGAGATACGGCCGCGCCAGGATCCATAACTCAGAGCCTGACACAACAAAACAAAACGCGGAGACATTGCTTTTACCTATGGTCATAAAAACACTGTCCTAAGCAATTTTCTACCTGTTATTAACCAACAGACCTTATTTGACTCTCACTTTTTTCCATTCTTAGCACACATTTCATGTCTCTTGAGTAGATGTAAAACAAATGTTCACATCTGAAATAACAATACGTTATTGTTTGGAATGCCATGTGAAAACACAGTTGAAATAAGGGGGGGGGGCTACGCTATTATAATCTAAATTCAGAACCACTGGTCAAAGATCAAGTTCTTTCAACAGGAAGGTATACTGTGATGACACTGTAAATTCCTATTGGCCCAAGGTGTTGTACTTTTGAAATTAATTTAATATTTCAGTAACTTGGCAGTCATCAGTGTCTAATTGCTTCAGTAATAATTATAAAATGCACTCACATTGTGCAACAGATTCTTATAAAATTCTACGTTTTTTTTTTAAATTTGTGCTTGGAAATTTTGGGAAGCATCATACATTGGGGCAACGTAAAGCTTTGCTATTTTTGCTACCTTTTGGAAATGATCCATGAAATTGGTTAATTAAACATTCAGCTACTGTTGGGTGGATTTCTGACATTTCCTCTTTAAACAAAATGAGTTGGGTGAATTAACTTAAACCAGAGCTTCTGATATATCCATTCATTAGTCACTGCCAGGATTTAATGAATCAGCTTTCCCTAGCGAGGTTTCTTCTACCAAAACATTCCCGTACACAGTTGCAACACTAGGAAAAACTGATATAAGCAAACCAAATATATATATATATATATATATATATAAATGTATGCATGTGATTATATTTATGTATATTTGTATTTATATATATATATATATATATATATATACACATATATATAAATACACATCGTTGAACCTTCTGCACACTGTTCACTGAAATTAACCCATGTGCTACCATACAATGCTGTGCATAGATACACACCAGGATGTGTTGCAAAAGTTTAAAAATCCATATTTTTATTTAGTACATTAAGGCCATTTTTTTAATGTACTAAATAAAAAATATGTGAGGAGGAAGAGGAAGGTATTTAAGGGACCAGGAACCAATCAGGAGGCTGAGGACGGACAGACACATCAGGAACCAATAGGAAGCTAGACGCACAAATTAGATGTTATTAGATGGTATTCCCAGGTGGTCTTCCATCCAGGTACTAACCAGGCCTGACCCTGCTTAGCTTCCAAGATAGACATTTTCAAGGTGAGGGGGCCTTAGGCCGTCCATTACGGCATGGGCGTCCGACTTGACGTGTGCCAGTATTTATGCGCCGACGTTTGACGGCAGGCATTACAATCATTTTGTGTTCCCAGTAAAATGGATAGGTAGACTGTAAAATGCTGACTCTTTGGTTCATTGCCGAAACATAATAATAACTATATCTAATATATAGCTACGATATCTATATCTTTACGGGCACCTGCCGACTCTAGAACAATAGAAGAATGGAAGTCATGTAACGATCTGACTTCAGAATGTTCTTCACAGTTTTGCTAAAAGCGCATGATGTTGGCAAATAAATTGTTCCTACAAATTGAATTTGTCCATATCACTGGCCCTGAATCTTCTCTCTCTAGGCTCATCATTGTCTTAAATCCTCTCCCTCTTTTCTTTATGCAGTCCCCATGGGAGCAAAATGTACTAAAATGCCTTGCTGTATGATAATGCAGGATTTTTGCCATTAGTAAAATTTATATTGCCTTTAGTAATGTATTTTAAGTATTTTGATGACCACTAGGGAGTGTCATTTCCTATGGGCGACAAAGCACCCTGTGTGTTATCACCCTAACCCAGGGTAGCTCTAAATATATCTCCATGCCCATCTAGTACAGGTATGGGACCTGTCATCCAGAATGCTTGGGAGCTGGGTTTACTTGATAATTGATCTTTTCTTAATTTGGATCTTCTTACATTAAGTCTACTAGAAAATCATGTAAATATTAAATAAATCCAATAAGCTGGTTTTGTTTCCAATAAAGATACATTATATCTGAGATAACAGGTTTCCTGAAAACAGATCCCATACCTGTAATGTTGACATGTAGTAATCTGATACTATAGAAGTTTCCTATACTACTGGGGGAAACAAAACTATAAATGTAACCAGTTGCTTTCATTAACATGCAGCTGGTAATAAAGGATAGGATACTGGACTTCATAGCAAATAACAATACTATGCTTTTGTGCCAACATCATTTTATGCTGAATAGATCTTGCCAGACTAACTTAATTTCTTTTTATGAAAAGGTAAGCAGGGACCTTGATTCTGGGATGGCAGTGGATGTAACTTAGACTTTGCTAAAGCATTCTATACAGTGTCACACAGAAGGTTACTGGTTAAATTAAGGAATGTTGGCCTGGAACATAGTATTTGTACATGGATAGAGAACTGGCTAACACATAAGACTACAAAGAGTCGTGGAACATTTTCTAATTGGACCAGTGTTGTTAGTGGTGTACCGCAGGGCTCTGTACTGGGTCCCTTGATTTACAACTTGTTTATTAATGACCTGGATGTGGGCATTGAAAGTATGGTTTCTATTTTTGCAGATGATACTAAATTTTGCAGAACTATATGCTCCATGCAGGATGCCGCCACTCTGCAGAGTGATTTGTCTAAGTTGGGAAACTGGGCAGCAAACAGGAAAATTAGGTTCAATATTGAGAAATGCAAGGTTATGCTCGGCAAAAATAATATAGATGCAAGTTATACACAAAATGGCAGTGTGTTGGGAGTTTCCTTAAATGAGAAGGATCTTGGGGTTTTTATAGATAACAAGTTGTCTAATTCTGGGCAGTGTCATTCTGTAGCTACTAAAGGACTCCAGTCCTTAAGAGGGATATAAAAGAGCTGGAGAGAGTGCAGAGACTAAGTGCAACTAAACTGGTTAGAGGGATGGAAGAATTAAATTATGAGGGGAGACTGTCCATGTTGGGGTTGATTTCTCTGGAAAAAAGGCGATTGCGAGGGGACATGATTACACTTTACAAATACATTAAAGCACATTATAGACAAATATCAGGGGACCCTTTTACCCATAAAGAGGATCACCGCACCAGAGGCCCCCCCTTCAGACTAGAAGAAAAGGACTTTCATTTGAAGCAGCGTAGGTGGTTCTTCACAGTGAGGACAGTGAGGTTGTGGAATGCACTGCCGGGTGATGTTGTGATGACTGATTCTGTTGATGCTTTTAAGAGGGGCTTGGATGATTTTTTGGACAGACATAATATCAAAGGCTATTTTGATACTAAATTCTACAGTTAGTATAGCTATGGGCAAATATGGTTTGTGTGAAAGAATGGAGCTATGTGTGTGTATGCTGGGTTTTAATTTGGAGGGGTTGAACTTGATGGACTTGATGGTATGCTATTTAGTATTTTTAATGGTCTTAAGCTGGTTAACTATAGTTGTACACATAATTGTTTTAATCTGTTTCATAAAAAATAATAGAGAGGAATGCCCTTTCTCTATTATCACATGGACTTCCAGCCTGCTGTTAGTGGTTAGGAGTGTCCTCCTGATAGAGGGAGTAAGTCAATAGGAGCCCATAACAAGACTAAAGCTCTAATTACTAGTTAATATATTACAGGCTGCTCCACACCCCAGAAGTAAACAAGTTAAATATATAACGGAAGCTAATTCACGTTCTTTGTCTTCAGAAGACATTTTAAGAACCCACCTGTTATCTCAGTTTTATTTTTCTAATTTCTACAGTGGAAAGTCAATCGGAGTTCAGTCACATCTCCAAGGCCAGGGTATTTCATTTGACAGTAACACAAAACTGCAAGTGCTATTAATGCAACCATGATTCTGCAAATAGATCTGCCCTTTTCTATCAGCAGGATCTCAAATACAGTTTTCTTCCGATAGGGCTCAAGCTGAAATCTGAAGAGACATTTGGGAACGTGGACATTTCAATCTGACACAAATAGCTGGTCAACAAAAGGCATTGCACAGGACAAATGGAAGAGTCAGCATGGGATGGGGGGGTCTTAAAAAGATCGGGCAACTACATACTTGGCAGGTTTCCCTGATTTGGCTTCCTCTTTCTCATGTTCCTAAATCTGGCTCCTGCTCAGCAGAACATCGTTTAAATGCCATTGATCCCCAACAGCTGGAAACAGTAGGCTTCTATCTATGTTATGATATTTGTCTGGGAACCTTATATACACCCTCAATATATTTACACAAAGTGGCTGTCCTTGTTTACAACTGATTGGAAACCCTTGTCTCTAACATGGGCAAAACATAAAAGACAGTACTGGAAATCTGGGTGCCCAGCACCTTCATTTATCAATCACTGCAAATGGCCGG
The DNA here is from genome assembly GCA_024363595.1 of Xenopus borealis. NCBI lineage: Eukaryota > Metazoa > Chordata > Amphibia > Anura > Pipidae > Xenopus > Xenopus borealis. Next base: position 19,271,389 of record CM044447.1, on the reverse strand, counting down.
CATGCCTAGGGAGTCTGTGCCGTGCAGTCCGGCCCTGATAACTTATGTCAGCCATTCCCTTCTTATGCATTTTGTGCCCTTGAACCAAAGCTGTCACCGTGATGACTGTATCGTCAAGCCTGGCAAGTCCTTGCCCGGATGGAATTTAAACCTGCCCAATCCAGACATCCAGGTGTCAGGCCCATCAGAGGACCTTGTCTGGAAGGACCAAACTGGCTTCTTATATTGGCCATGTATTGGCCATAACCCATAGCAATACATGAACAGTTGCTGTAGAACAATCAAAGCATATTTGGTTGTATGGATTATTTGTCAGGATCGCGCCGCCCGGAGGCTTACCTTTAGCTCCGAGCGGCGCGTCCTCTCCTGTCCGGCGCATATCCACAATGACGGCGCCCATAGCCGCCACGTGGATATGCGGCGCCGGGTAGTGACGTCATCGCGTCACGCTTGACGCGATGATGTCACCGCGCTCGTTTTGGCGCGAACTTTGAATATTTAAAGGGGTATTGAACGCCATTATGGCGCCCAACTATAGGACCTGATTGCTATAGTTCCTGGGTGTTGTTATTGATCCTGATATTGCTTTTGATCTTGTTTCCTGTACTTTTGTTCCTGTGTTCCTGTATTTTGCCTTGCCTGGACTTTGTTCTATTTTTGTTCCTGTGAATACATCTTTACTTTTTGCCTGGACCTGTTTGACTCCTGCCTGATCCTTGCCTTGCTGTGTTATTGAACCCCTTAAGCTTCCTCCTTGGTCCACTAGTTCCCCCCTGGGCGCCTAACGAAGGCCAACCCGTGACATTATTGCACTGAAGCAAACTAGCATCTTATTGCTAAAAGAATGTAAACGAGACACAGCTCCTCCAGGGGGGCCAAAGATCTTAGAGCATCCAGTGTATGTCCTCAATTTTGTGCAATCTTTGTACATATAACCCAAACAGCTGCTGCTTATAAAGGTTTGGGATAGAGTGAGGTGTAATAAGATTGTTATTTTTATTTACATAGCACCAACACATTCCACAGTCAATTCATCATGAACATCAATCCCTGCCCCAATGAAATTTACAATCTAAGGGCCCTATCATGCTTTTAGCTTGGTAATTATTGCCTTAATGTGGGCATTGTTAAGTATTGTCTCTGATTTTGCTGAGGATACAAACTGTGTAAAATGATATGTGCTATGCCGGATGCTACAACTTTGCAGAGTGATTTGACTAAATTGGAAAAATAGGCAGCAAACTGGCAATGATGTTCAGTGCTGATAATTGCAAGGTTAGAAATAACATAAATGTGTCAGGGGGCCTGTGGCTCCCACAGGGAGGTAGTCAGGATGTAAGGAGGAAGCCTTCCAGAGAAGGGATGACCGTATTGGTGATTGCCTCTCGCAGAGAGGTGTTTCCCATTCGAGTGGCTTGCCCTCCAAATGAGACATAACATAACCCAATTTTGTCCACTCAGATGAGAATTGGCAAGGTTGAAACTCAAATTGAATCAGACATTGAGTCATGAAACCCCTACAGACTTGAGGGTCACCAATGTAGCAAGGAGGTGGAGGGATACACGGCTCACAGTCCAATACAACAGCAGGCGGAGGGACAACCACAGTAGGAGGAATTTCCACAGCAGCTGGAGTAGGGGGCAAATGGGATACAATTGAATCTGACTTGCTGAGTCTCATAGGCTTCCATACAGGACACCAGCCCGCGGAGGGCTTTTCCGACGTCTGGCGCAGCTTCCTCGAGATCCATGGCCCAAGTATAATGGAAGGGGGCCTGTGGCTCCCACAGGGAGGTAGTCAGGATCTAAGGAGGAAGCCTTCCAGAGAGTCCAAGGCAAAGTACAGTTCAGGGATAATACAAGAGAGTAGTCAAAGTCCAGGCAATAATCAAAAGGCAGGCAACACAGGATCAGGGTCAAGGCCAGGCAATAGTCAACAGGATACAGGAAAACAGGATGAGCACACCCAGGTTCACCAGCAAGATAACCTATACTTGGGCGCCATTGAGGCGTCCTGGGCATCCTTTAAAAGATCTTTTGGCGCCAATCCACGATGGCGTGGAAACGAGGTACGTGTCGCTTCGTGATGACGTCAGCAGCCGGCGCCATCCAGAGCGACGGATCTTGATAAAATGCCAGTTATACACTAAATGGTAGTGTGTTTGGGACATCCTTAATTGAGAAGGATCTGTGGACATTAGGCAGTGTCACTCATTGGCTTCTAAAGTAAATTAAGCACTGTCTTACAGTAGACATGGCTATAAAATCAGTATGCAGTGCAGTTTTGGGCTACAGTCCTTAAAAGACATGTAAAGCATAAATTTTTCTACTATGTATATCATTTGGGCATATCTTCTCCATGGAAGCAACATCATTTGTAATGCAAATACCCCCTCCATTTGCCAGCACCATCACATTTTCCTAAAACCAACAGCAGCTTTCACACAGCGACACATCATCAGTAACATTGACATCTGCAAACAGGACATGTATGCTGTAAAGTTCATGCAATGCAGAATACAGGTTTACACAGGCACAACATACTTTGATAAAAAGTTCTGCTAGGGTTGAGCACTATAATGTTTAAGCTGAGCTCAGGACAGATGGTAAGAAGTAAAAAAGTGGGATCAGACAGCTAGATGTGAGAAGCAGCTTCTGTGAGAAGCAGTAATGCTATCTCTTCATTGACTGTAAGGGTAGGGACAGGCAGGGAGATTCGGGGAGATTCTGTCGCCTGGCGTTTTTAGCAGGCGACAATCTCCCCGAATTTCCTTCTCCCTGTCTGCCGCTAGTAAAAGGGACAAAGCGCCAGCGCCTGTGCGCACGCTGCGCGGCGATTCCCGGAATCGCCCGAAGTTTCCTCACGAGGTACCTTCGGGCGATTCCGGAAATCACCACGCAGTGTGTGCACAGGCGCTGGCGCTTTGTCCCTTTTACTAGCGGCAGACAGGAAGAAGGAAATTCGGGGAGATTGTCGCCTGCTAAAAACGCCAGGCGACAGAATCTCCCCGAATCTCCCTGCCTGTCCCTACCCTAAGACTGGATGGTGTGTTTAGTTATCTTAGCTGAGAAGAACTGAACATGCTCATTAGTCAATAGCCAAAGTAAATTCCTGAGGGAGGGAGCAGATTGGGTTAGAGGAGAAAAAGGAATTCTGAGGATGCTGCAGCCTTACTGTTAACCTTTTAACAACCAGAGTGGCAGGAATCTAAAGACTTCAAAGAGACTGTTCACTGATTACATTTTCTGGGGGTGTTTACATGTCCTTTCAGAAGGATTTAAATGAGCAGGAGAGAGTGCAGAGACATGCAGACAGGTAAAAGAATACAATGAATGCATTAAACTTTGATGAAAGACTGTCAAGTCTGGGGTTATTTTAGTCTCTGGAGAAAAGCACTTGCAAGGGGACATGTTTACTGGTTACATTAGAGGACATTATTGACAGATAGCAGGTGATCTTTTTTTCCCATAGAAAAACAACAAACCAAAGGCACCCCTTTATCTGGTTTTTATACTAATGGCCTGGGGGTGTCACTGTGCACATTACTTGTACTATGCATATACACATTACTTTCTGTACAGCTTGAGAAGGATAGCGTTTATGTTACTGTTGTGTAATGACTGCATGAACCTGCTAATAAAGCCCTGTTATACTCTGCTCATCCTCGGCTAACAAAACACAACAGATTGGTGATGAGGATGTCTCTTCTACCTCTGCAGCAGCCTGCACCTTTTCTTCCAAACCCTTGTGAGCCTACCATACCTTTTACTGCTTTGATCCGTATGTTAGACAATTACATTATTGCTGATGACTAAGGGGAGATTTCGGCTGCTAGAAAGTGTGCTTTATTTATTCACTGCCTGGTAGCAGAGGGACAATATATATTCTATACATTACTATCACCTGATAAAACTTATGAAACTGCTCTTACTTCTAAGTAAAGAACTTTTTTGTGCCAAGAGTAAATGTGGTTGCTGAAATAAATAAAGTAATGGCGAATCCACAGAACATTTTGTAGCAGCTTTGAGTTTGGGACTCTAACAGATAAAATGCTAAGAGACCACATAGTGGAAAAAACATCGCATCAGAGAGAGACTGCTCCTGGAGCAGGATTTAACACTTGCAGTTGCTAGCCAAATTGAAACAACAGTGGCAGAGGCTAAAACTCCCAGTCAGGGAACTGCTGGGAATGTACAAACTGGGAATCCTGTACTGTGCCTAAGGAAAGGGATTCCCTGCAAAACTGGGCATCAAATACAAAAAAAAATACTGCTTTCACTGTGGTTCAACACAACACATTGCAAAGTATGCTACATGTCCTGCAAAAGCGGTACAGTGTTGTAAATGCTCAAAGGTCGGTCATTTGGCTAAAACCTGCCGTAGTTCTGCTAAACATGTTCATGAAGTCACTACTACAAATGTTACAGTATTGTGTGTGGATAAAGCTGGTACATTTATTCCAGACAAGTTTATTTGCGCTGTCAGTCAATACTGTTTCTGAGACAAGAGACACTCCATTAACCTGATGCTTGATACAGGTTCAGCTGTTTCTATACTACCAAAGGATATTTTCTTGAAATACTTTGCAAACAATATGCTTGTTGCACCTGCCCTGAGACTGGTCAGTTACTTAAAGGATCCAATTCCTGTGCTTGGTTGTTTGTCAATGACTGTACATTTTGAATCAAATACTGCAAAATGTGACTTTTACATAGTGAATAAGGGCACTGCTATACTTGGAAGGGATCTCTTTGCTGCATTAAACCTACAATTAGTTGATGGTCTCATTACTGCAGCACCAGTGGCTGCCTCACCACAAAGTGACATTTCATTGGGTTGTACAAAGAACTTTGTGCACAAAGTTAAGTTGAGACCAGATGTAAAAATAATATGCCAGAAATTGAGGTGATTGCCCTACTCTATAAGCGAGGCTGTCTCACAGGAACTACATAACTACAGAGCAATGTGCCATGCAACAACTCAATCATCTCCAGCTGAATTATTACATGGCAGACAGATGCACATTAAGTTACATGTTGCAGACATCAAACTTCCACCAAATACTGTTCCTACAAACTCATCTACTGTCAAACGTCAACAAGCCAAATACAAGGCTTATACTGACAGAAAACATGGGTACTTTATTCACTATATTTAGTTTAAATATGTGTGAGAGATCTGTATAGGTATGTATGTATAATTTTTCCAATCCAAATTAACTATGTAACTATAACTGTGGAGTCAAATACTGGCATGGGATCTGTTATGTGGAAATTCATTATCCAGAAAGCTCCAAATTTCGAGAAGGCCATCTTCCATTGACTACATTTTATCCAAATAATCCAAATGTTTAAAAATGATTTCCATTGCCTCTGTAATAATAAAACAGTACCCTGTAGTTGATTATATTTAGTATACTTTCACCTTTTCTGTACAACCCAGGTCCCAAGGATATATATAGATATCTTCTAATTATACCATTGCTTCCAATGTCTGTAGTTTATAGCAGCACTATCCCCTCACCATAATGAATACAGATTTGCTTGGCATACATCATCCCTGCTGGAAAGACTGTGTGGCACTTCAGGAACTGGGGGATAAAATGACAAGTTCTAACTTAAAAGTAGATGCCAAAAGAATTGGTCCCTGGCTTTTTTCCTCTCTTGGAGTCCAGTGTCTCAGCCCACGACGCCACACATTTGTTCATAACAAATAATTGTAACTTTGTGTGCAAACTCTATAACCCAGCAGACAAATATTAAAATAATCTTTGATGCTGATCACGAAAAACGATTGCCAGAAATATATATGCCAGATGTTTAAATTTACTTTACAGCGCTACGAAATATCATGGCGCTATAGAAATACATGTTATTATTATTATTTCTATTATTAATAATAATAATAATAATAATAATAATAATATGTAAGAAAGCAGTGTGTGACTATGGCTGTGCAGGCTACCCATGCACAGAGGAGGGTCCATGAGTTTATAGGACTTTAGGCAGTTTTTAACCTTGCATGATAATGTAATTAAATGTCTAGCATGTGCCCAGGTCTAGAAATTGTAATCAGATTTGTTTTCAGGGGACCAGTAACAAATAGCTGCCAACGGGTTGCTGTGGGTTAGTACACCAGTTCATTTGCAAAGTGCACAGCAGGGTGCAAAGTGCAAAAAATGAGTGCAAGCTGCCTTTTCTTTGTGCCCTGCCCTGCACAAAATAAAGCACAGAGCTATGTTCTGGTGATGTTCAGGTCATCAAAAACACAACTCGCAATCAACCCTAAAAGACCTACACCCAACTATACAGCAGTTGCCACCTTTTCCCGCCACTAACCAGGGTGGTGACATGGGGGGGTGGATTAGTGATGTCGCAGGGCAGGTCATGGTCAGGGCAGGTCATGGTCAGGGCGGATCTATGACGTGGTGGTCAGATATTCAGGAGGGTGAGGGTTGTCCGGATCAAAGCCAGCTTTGATCCGGACAACCCTCACGTAAACCTGGCTATACGGGCCAAAACTGGGCAGGTGGCAACCCTACACCAAACCCTAACCCAAAAAATGTAGCCATTGTAGGACCCATGCCCAACCCATTCCCGCGATTCGCCGGCGGCGAATAAATTTGCAAAGCGCCAGCGAAAATTCGCTGGCGTAAAAAAAAACAGGTCGCACCTCGTTTTTGACGTGACGCGCTTCAAAACCGACAAGACGAAAATGCGATGAAAACAACGCGACGAAAACGTGATGAAAACGACACAACGAAAAGAAGCACGACTCGTTTCGCGAATTTTTTCGCCAATTCGCGAATTTCTCTGGAAATTCACAAATTTTTCTGCGAAACGGGGTAGATTCACCCATCACTACCCATGGGTTAACCTGCACATCACTAATGTGTTCAGCAGCAATATATTCATAAGAGGCAGTGAGGTGGGGCACATACAGTAGGTGCTAGCTGCAGAGTGCAGTCAGAGCCTGGAAGCAAGTGTTTTATTGCTGTTGCTTTCAGCATTTCTTAGTAGTTTTCCAGAAGGCAAATCCATTACACAGGCTCCAACTAAGTCCTAATTAAAAATTAATTCATATAAACATTTAGTTAATATAAAAAGTGCATTACTGCACATAAGTTAGCTTGTTCTAAACATGCATCTACTTTAACTGCCGATTAGCCATGCAGGATGAATTGATCCCATTGATCGTGGGGGACAAACTTTCTTTTGCATCTGACACTAACCTAAAATGAGGCTCCAAGTGTTTAAAATACCCAAGAAAATTCAAATATGCACATAAGTAAAATTCTGGAAAATAAAATGCAATTTCCACTTAAACAATAAACAGGATATATGTGTCCTTTAAAGTCCCTCAAACTTTCTCAGAATTTGGTGTTTACATTTCGTTTCAGTCATTTCTACGTCTTGTTGTTCCTTTACACGTTCATCCTGTTTAAGTCACAAAATAAAAATCAAGCTGCTAATTTCCTCGCATCAAAAGTTTGGGTTTGTTTTACCCTCGGCAGAGTTTCCTCTATTTAGATTTGACAGGGCTAGGGCCTTAGTGACGAATCTTAGTGTTTACAGCTCATAAAACAGCTGTGGATATTTTAAGAGATCTTATCTCGTATACCCTTTAATCCTGATACCCGTGGCCTCTGCACATGGTGAAAATACATTCTCTTGTGAACTCATACAGGTGCAGGTCTTACATATTCATATGCATGAGTCAGCACAGGACAATCATAGAGGGAACGCGCAACAGCCACTGAACCATTGACCTATCCACCACTGCTTTTGTAATACATTTGCTGGTGAGTCACCCTTAGGAAGATAATCTTTTTTACATTAATAAATTAAAATTGTGCATCAGTAAGTACCTTCTTCTGCCCCCCCCCCCATAATTCTGTACCTGTACCCCCAGCTCTTGCCTCTTTTAAAACATTGGCCTCCCCACACAGGCTACTGATTTGCCAATACTGGGTCCATAAATGCAGAGCAGTTCATTTACTGCCCAGGCTTCATGGAGGTGATCTCTAGAAGTTAGGGCCAGACTGTCTTTCAGTAGCGATGGGCAAATTTATTCGCCTGGGGCGAATTCGCAGTAAATTCGCGCGATTCGATGCAGGCAAATAAATTCGTGAAATGCCAGAAAAATTTTGCCTGGCGAAAATTCGCCAGCGTCTTGTTTTGGATGCGGGCGTCCGTTTTTTCTTTCCCACATATACATAATATATTTGTATATTTTTTCAATGATTAGGGCCTGTCAGACCAGGTTGACAGATTATCTGCCTCTGTATTTCAGAAAATTGGCTAAAAGTAAATCATGAAGGTTCGAAAATCCCATCAGACAAGGAGAGTCCTTGCTAAACGAATGGATCTCAGTCGTGCACCATAAACCAGAGCCGGAACTAGGGGTAGGCAGAGTAGGCGGCCGCCTAGGGCGCAGTCATAGGGGGGGCGCACTTTTGAAGGTAAATAATGTTTTTTTAAATTTCTTTAAGTTTTAACTTCGGCCCTGTCTCCAGCAGCAGCGTTCTGCTCTACTTCAGTCCACCACAGATCTAGGGCAATATTTTTGCTGCTGCTCTGGCACAGGCTGGTGGCACAGGTACAGACTTGGCAGGCAATGGCTGGTGGCAGAGGTATAGACATGGGGGCAATGACTGGTGGCAGAGATACATATTTGGGGGGCAATGGCTGGTGGCACAGGTACAGACTTGGGGGGCAATGCTGGTGGCACAGGTACAGACTTAGGGGGCAATGCTGCCGGCACAGATACAGATTTGGGGCAATATTTTGAGTGCTGCTGGCACAGATACAAATTGGGGACAATATTTTGGGTGCTACTGGCTGGCACAGGAACAGATTGGGAGCAATATTTTGGGAGTGGCTGGCACACATACAGTTTGATTCATTAATGTGTTATAAGGTTTCTTTATTTAAGAAAAAGTGAATAGGTGGGAAATGGTCATACAGAACGGGGGGCGCTGATTGTACCCCTTGCCTAGGGTGCCACACTACCTTGGCCCGGCCCTGCCATAAACATAAGATAAATGTAACATAAACTCCTATAAAATGGTAAATTCATACAATGCTGCACCTTGTAAATGACCTCTTTGACATTCCACAATGAACAAACTTTGTTCACTTTGGTAATATCTTTATTATATATATATTGGAGATTTATTTTGCACTATAAAATTATATGGAAATTGAAGATGAAAAGGCAAAGAAAATAAATGTTGATGTTGGATATGGTGATGTCCAAACCCCAATGAGAGTACAGTGAACTCAGTCTCCCTGTGGGGTACATTTATCAAAGAGTGAAGGAAAGAGTGAAGTTCCGCCACTAGAGGGAAATTCCGCAGCTCTCCATTTATTTCTATGGGTTTTTTAAAGGCATATTTATCAAAGAGTGAAATTTCACTTCAACCATTGATAAATACGCCTTTCAAAATCCCATAGAAATGAACTGAGAGCTGCAGATTTTCTCTCTAGTGGCGGATCTTCACTCTTTGATGAATCTCCCCCTATATATCCCTACCATCACATTTGATCTCAGGTCTATAGATACTATTCCAGGTTTTAAATTTACAAGATTGCATGGGGCAAATTCAATAAAGGGCGAATAGTCGCCAGTGACCGATTCTCCACACTCCGCGCTGCTTCGCCAGGCGCAAGTTTGTTAGTAATATGTCATTCACTAAGATGTTAAGTTGCCTCCTGGGCAACGAATGCTGGCGACTTTTCGATGGCGTTACTTCAGCAGTGCAAGCATTTCAAAGTGAACTGACGTCGCCTAGCGCAACATCTTGGTGCAAATGTTGTTGGTGCAAATCCTTGTAGTGCCCACTTTATCAAACACATGTCCAGTGAGCCATAATAAAGACAGAGGGCATCATCTAATGCCCTAGACATGAGCCCACCCTTAAAGAAATGTGTCATGCCCCTCAAATAAGTTTGAATAGTTTGGACTTCTAAAGGCAAAGAAAAGTCGCCAGCGTTTTTACAACTTTAATGCATTTCCGGCATACCGGATATGATGTCAATGACATAAGCTTGAGGAAGATGTAGCTTTGTTTTATCAGTTTGCCTGGTTTGAGGTGGCGAAGAGGTAACGCTCAGTAAAATTCACATCTTAGTGAATTATCATCTACGAGTTGGAGCATGCAAGGAAAGCCAATACAACATCATTACTATCAAGGTCAATAACAAACATAAAAAAATGCTTCTTTTTCAATTAAAAACAGTTGTGTGCACGTAGGTGTGTGACTTTTATCATATACTATACAAATTACCCCTAAACTCCGCTATATAGCTTTAACAAGAAACTAGAACCAAATCTTGCACAAATTAAAGAGAAACTGTCTGCATGTAGTTACATGGTTTGTACAAAGTATGCATAAGCTGATGCGCCCCATCAAGGCGGTCCTTTCTTCAGTTTTAACCTGGTCAACAAAAAAAGAGTATTTTCGTGGACCATACTAGTTGTTATCTTTATTTGGCATGACATAATATTAAAATATGAGTCAGGAACTAAATGAATACAGCTCTAAGTTTCAGCTACCTGCTTGGCTTTGCTTGCAATTCATGTTCCTTCTATGGCAGTCATTCCTGCAGTTTCATTGCTCTGCTCTTTCTATTTTGTTATATTTTATGTATTTATAAATCAGCAAACATGGCTCTACTCTTGAGTCCAGAACAATGTGTGGGACTTGCAGAATTGGTGGTAGGGGGGGGGGGGTATTGTATATTTCTGAATGGCAGCAGGGGATTTGGGAAGAAAGTCCATTTTCTCTCTTATATAGATCTGAAAGCAAAGTTTAATGGTTAATTGGGGTTGCAACTTATTTACTGTACTAGGTATTATTGAATGTTTGGAACTGACTGACACACTAATGTTTTTTTAAATGAGTACAGATTGACCAACAAGAGGAGCTTTAAAAATCTGACAATCACTGGATAAGGGACATTAGTTAAAGGGATAATGTCATGGAAAAACATGCTTTTTTCAAAACACATCAGTTAATAGTGCTGCTCCAGCAGACTTCTGCACTGAAATCTATTTTTCAAAAGAGCAAACTGATTTTTTTTATATTTAATTTTGAAACTTGACATAGGGCTAGACAGGTAGTCAGTTTCACAGGAGCCCCTGGTCATGTGTCTTGTGACCTGATACAATTCAATCACTGTTCACTGCTGTTATCAAGTCCACTTGGCGGAAGAGATTTGTAGAAGGATGACCTCCCACTGAGGATGAACAGTCACCTAATATGGAATACAGGACCGCACCTTAGTGGAGGAGTGGCAGAAGTGCCAGAAAAGTCCAAAGTCTAGTAACCAGGAAACCATAACTCAGGAGGGTGGTCAGGCAGGTCGGGGTCAGTTCAGGCAGCAAGAAAACAGGATCCAGGAAACAGGGCTCATCAAACTCGCCAAAGTGACGATCACTTTGAGATCACAATGAGAACAGGTTCTCAGCATTCTTTATACCTCTTGCGCATTCTCTGAAAAAGACGCAGATGGTGTGATGCCTGCGATGTGATGTTGAGCGCACAGCTGAACGCCACCCTAAATCCAGAACCCAAGCTAAGCTCCTTGGTCTCAGCTCTCACTTCTGTCTATAACCTTTTTTGAGAGAGGAGCAAAGCAATAGGTTCTGGACAAGCAAAGGGGCACGATCGTCTCACCAAGGATACTGGATAGAAGATAAAATTGAGTGAGCTGCCCTACCAATTATGTCACCAAGGTCAAGGAGGCACAGAAGTTGGAGGGGCAGATGTGGGCTAAGGTGCCAAGTTCAATAAACCCATTTTGTGACCTGAGCCTGCCTAACCTATTGGTCTCAGATAACCTGCAAACAACTAGTATTTTAATTTTTGTGGATTTTGCAGAAAACAATGTAATCCAATAATTTAAGAATCCTGTCAGATCCCTGCTTTGATTTCCCTAACCTCATTAGACCCATACATGTAGCTCTGGGTAACTGAGATGACCAGAATTTGTCCTTATTTCTGCAAAACCCTTCGTACCGTCTGCATTATCCAGTTTTACTTTCACCACTTTATGACAGACCTTTTCCCTTTCCAGTTTGAGTCTTGTGTCCTTTGACATTTTATTTTTGTTTAATCTGCACTTTTAATCAAGGAAATGACATTGGGAATTTATGCTCTCTCGGTACTAGTTTTGTGGCTCAAATATAAATCCTCATATCTGGGATATTAAGGTAAATTACATCTGATTATTTGGCTTCATCCCAACAGAAGTTGCCTAATTCTCATCTATGTTCAGCATCTGCTAGAGCTTGTTTAATACAGTATGTATTTCTGAAATGTATATCAATAATCTACACAGTTCCAAGGAATATTAATTGAAGTAGATGAATACATTTTTACCTAGAATTGGCATTAGAAAGGCCAGATAGGAAAAACGGCAACAATGAATTTCTTTTGTGTGTCCAACTTAAACATTGAAGAAAGTTGAAGCTATAGCCCATCAGATGTTGAACTATAAATATCTTCAACTGCCAATCCCATCAGCAGACAGTGGGGTACTGGGATTTGCAGTTAAAGAACAAAAACCTCAGTACTAATAACAGTGGATTTGGAGTTTTAATATAGTAATTGTCTATCCAAAAGTGCCCTTACTAAAGTAATAACATTTGGGTTAATTGCTTGGTTGACCTGATTTATAGGCAGCCTTGCCTTAACGATTGAGTAGATTTTTTACGAGAGGAATAGTCCCTTTAAGTCATAGGACTACTGAATTTGCTTCCAAACATTTTACTCATTTCATCATTTTGTCGTCTTCATCTCTGTTTTACTTTGACCCAAAGTTTGATGGGAAAGATCACTTCTGCTAAAAATATTTTCTCTGCCATGGAGCCCAGCCAATAATTGCTGGCGTAGGCAAGTTAACCTTGCAAGGATGCCTGCATCATTGCTCACGTCAAACTGTTTAGAGTAAGATGAGCCCACAAATCCACATCACTCTTAACATCCTCCTGCACTTACTAAAGTTGTATGATCCAGACGTTTACATTTTTCAGTGATTCTTGAATGTTTCAGCACTTTTCATTTAATATCTGGTTTGGTTGCTTCAGCTTGCTTTGTTCAACTTATTACTTACCCTCCTTCTAGGTCCTCTCCAGCAGAGTTCACAGCAGCCATCTTCTCCCAAGCGATCTTCTTTCTGTATTCATCGGCGTTTGGTGGCGCATGTGCAGTAGGAGGCATTTGCCGGTATGGATCTACTGCGCATGTGCCGAATGTCACAAAGTATCCAGAAAAAGAAATCAGAAACTTTGTGACTTTCAGGCACATGCACAGCAGCTCCGTGCCAGAAAATGCCTCCAACTGTGCATGCACCCAAAAGTCACAAACTTTCCGGAAAAAAAAAGTTAGTTTGGATTTTTTTTCCCAAAACTTTGTCACTGTGCCTCCAAAAACGGATGCCCGCATCCAAAACGAGAGAGGAGCACACCTCAGGGAATTCCAGTAGGAATCATAAAACACACACAGTTTGCAAATGAAACAAATATAAACTTTATATAAACTGTAGTTAAACTTGGCCAAACTAATACACCATGCACTCCAGGTAGCGCTACCATTTCCCAAAAGTACCTCGTCCTTTGGAATTTAGCAGCAATTTACACATACCGTAGCAGGTAGATACAAAAGACCTGTCTTCACTTTGGGGCCCCATGCTTGTATCCTTGCCAGTCCTCCCTTGGATGTCTCACTCACCAGGGTGCTCTCAGAGGCATTCACACTGGAGATTACAGGCAACTCTGCATCAGGATCAATCTCAACAGTGGAACCTTTCTACTTCTGAGTTTCAGCTTGTATCATTTCGTACGATATTATCTGTGCGTCTATGGCCACCTTTACAGCTGCACTTGCTGGCTCACTTCAGCTCTCCTGAAGAGACTGAAGATTTGGCTCCAAAGTCAGGCACATCCTCTCTCCCACAGATTTACTGGGGTGTACAGCCTATCGGATTGCTCTCCAGCCTCTTGTCCCCTACATATATATATAAATATATATATATAGAGAAATTGTGTTAACAGCACTCCACTGGGAAAAGCAAAATACCCAGGTGCTACTCACA
>CM044447.1:19220700-19236727 GCA_024363595.1 Xenopus borealis | reverse complement strand
TCTTCTGGAGCAGCACTATTAACTGATGCATTTTGAAAAAAATGTTTTCCCATGACAGGAAAGCTTAACCTTAAGCTGAGAAACTAAACTTCAAACTAATAGTGATCTTTTTGTGGGACAGACCACCATTGAATACAGATCAGACATAAATTCAAAATTTGTGTATCAGTCTGACAATGAAACACAACAAATCCTGCACACACGGTCATGTCCCTCTCCCACTGCAGTATGTATGTGAGCATGGAATATTTCAGTAGTCATGTTAAGCTGCTATTACCGAAGACCCTGCCTTTGCAGCAGATCACAAATCTCTTTTTAATCAAGTTATCATAGAGGCAGTATTTAAAGAAATTGGTAGAGCTATTAGTGAGCTATTTTTAAGTACTCACGCTAAAGTTAATGATCTGTAATCTCCGCGTTCAGGAAGTGATGTCACTGGTTGCCTAAGAAAATAATTTTTTTTTGTGTGATTACATATTACGGCTGTCTTTGAAAGTCCAAGTCTTTTTTAATTGTGCAGTTGTGTATATTCACATTATGAGAACCTGCTGCAATATCAAACAAATAAGTGTTGGAAATAAGGTTGTTTATTTTTGCTTTACTCTTTCTATGCTCTTTTGTCACAGTTTGTTGCTATTCTAATTATTCTTAGCCATTCCACTCTACTCACAGGCAGTATAATGCTATCCTTTCTCATACTCTGGGTCTCTTTTATAGTTCGGTTTAACAGGGCAGTTGTTTGAAAGAGAGAGTAGTGAATATGAAAAGGAGAGGCCTGCATTAAAAGATAAGTAATGAAAAGTAGCAATAGCAATAATATTGTAGCCTCCCAGAATGATAGGTTTCTGGTAGCTGGGGCCAGTGGCCCCTATTTCAAAGTTGGGAAGAGTCAGAAGATGAAAGCAAATAACTATTACAAATAAATAATTACAAATAAATAATGACAAAGAACTGCAAAGTTGCTAGGAATAGGCCATTCTTCTCCTTCAGGGGTGATATTGGATGCCCACATCTTTGTACTTTTTGACCAATAGGAAACCTAAAAGCCAGCGGACTTTTATACTTCAACTAACTAGGTTTTTTTTTTACAAAACCTAGAGTGAGTTCCTTACTCATACAGGGTTTCCTTAAAGGGCAAGGAAAGTGTAAAATAGAATAAGGCTAGAAATGCTGTATTTTGTATACTAAACATAAACATGAACTTACTGCACCACAAGCCTAATCAAACAAAGGATTTATGCTTTGACAGGGGGCTGTCATCTTGTAACTTTGTTATACATCTTTGCAAGACTAGACTACATGCACATGCTCAGTGTGGTCTTGGCTTCTTAGGGATCGTCATAATTTATCAAAAAACAAAGCTGCTTGAGTTCTGCATGGCTGGTAAATAAGGCAGGGGCTCCACCTGTTGTTGGGACCGTCTGACAATTCTGATGCACAGCAATAAATGAAGGGAGAATTTCACTGCATCCAGTCAGGTTTCATGAAAACGGTACACATTTTTAAATTAAATTATATTGGAGATAGATTTCTTTTTCATTAAAGAAAGTAAAAATTGGATTTTATTTCTTTGCCTTTCCTTGCCCTTTAAGGCTCAAGCAATCGTAAATCAGCCCCTACGTGCATTTACATTATTTCTACCAAATGGCATATCTTACCTGATTTTCTAGTTTGCTGCCCAGTTTTATTTCCAATTTAGTCAAATCTCTTTGCAACATAGGACCCATGGCAGAACTACCAGGGGTGAAGGGGGTTTGACTGCACCAGGGTCCGCATCCCCTCAGCGCCACTGACAGTTCACGTGCAAGCGAAACCTCTGCAAAAATCGCCTGGGGCCCGGCTGCACTGCCTGCACCCCAGGCCACATTACTGCAAAGCACCTAGGACAGACCCTTATGGTTTTCCACTAACAAGCACTTTCTACTTTCTAAATGAAAAATGTTTTATTTACCACCACTCTTTGTAATCTATCCTTCAGCCAGTTCTAATACGATTACAAAAATTTTGTTGCAGACTAATATTCCTTAATTTAACCATTAACATTCTGTGTGATACTGTATTAAATTCTCTAGCCTTCCTTCTCCTTAAAGTTGCATTCAACCCCTCCGGTGCTAAACCCCTACCCCCCAACCCCTGTAGGCCGAAGTTCAATCGGCGAACTTCGTGAACTTCGTGAACTTTGGGTGCATGTTCAGTAGTACCAACTGACAAATACGTCCTACTGCGCATGCGTTGACGGATCCAGGAAGAAGACGTTGCTGGAGAAGATGGCGCCCATGAACCTGGCTGGAGGGGACCTGCACGGAGGGGTAAGTAGCGACTCAGGGGTATTTGCCCGGGGGGAGAGGTAGGCCAGGGGGAGGAGGGGGGGCAGAGGTTTAGCGCCAGAGGGCTGCTGGTATGATTTAGGCAAACATGCATCTTAAAATGTTTATGATAGTTTAGCCACTGGGGCACTGTTTCCTTGCTATCTAGGCTGTAAGCCCACTCCCACATGTTAATAAACATATTTGTCTACTAACGTGTCCTTCGCATGTTTTAATTTCACACTTTTATTTCTGTAAGGATCTAGAAGATTAAAGCAGGCAATATTTGCTTGCACAGGAGCCTTCAGCATTCACTCAGGAAGCCAGATAAACTGATTATCATCATGTGGGGGACACAGGCAAAGGGAAAAGGTGCACATACATTTAAATGAACGTACACCCCTTTTTATAATGTGTTTGAACTCCTAACTCCTGCCTCTGCTTCCTACCCCTTATTCCAACTGTGCAAACATTTTCTTCCCCGAGCAGATTTTATTGTATTTATTGTAATCAAATGCAGGGATTAAAGACAGATCAAGCGATTAAACCCTAGGTTTCTAGCACGCAGTTTCTAGGGAAAAATCATTATCAGAGTAGCAGGGAGCACTTAGCAGCCTGAAACAGGGTTTCAAAGGTCTCAGAATAATTTGACTATCCATCCCAGAAGAGAATACATGGAAATTCCTCCTAACTAAAGCTTGTACAGCTCTCTGTTTGCCTATGGAAAGTAACAGGCTGCAATGTTTACAGAAGCGTTCAGGTTCTCTGGTGCAGGTAGACTCAACGATTGTTTAATTGCATGTAAAAAATGCAGATTTGCAATGCAGAGTGAGTCAGCATGGGAAAACTAGGGAGGACTGGTTATTGCATAAGCCAACAAAATGCTGCTCACACAATTAAATTATTATAAGGGCTATTATCCTTTTTATTCTATGCTACTGGAGGCTAGTAAAAATTAACATAAACCAGAAAAGGTTGTCTTATATATATATTTTTTATTTTATTCTCCAGGACTCATTCTAACCCTGCAACAATCTGGGGTTCATTTATAATCTCTACACAGTGCAGAATGATTCTCACAGTGAACATATTGGCCCTGTGCATCTTTATATTTATAAAGCTGGCCAAAATTATTGTATTTAATATGCAAATATCATTGTGGATATTTATTTGTGCTCAATTGTACTTAAGAGCTTTTTAAATATGGCATAATTGCCAGTCGTGAATATTTATGTGCATACTCTTTTGTTCCAGTTACAGAAACATTTTTTGCTGAACAGTTTTTTCAAATTATTCATTTTGTAAAATTACTGTCAATGTTATTAGCACACAACAACTATGAAATTGGTCACACTCATGCAAACCCCCATCTCATTTCCAAAAATACGCACAGTAGTATAATATTTAAGCATTTAGGTTAAAACCTGACTAAAACAACCCTATGCGAATAAAAATGCACTGCACAAAGTTTATAAATGACTGCCTGAATGTTTTCGGCATGATTTCTCCCAAAATATCAGTATTTTAAACTGCTATTATTGCTATTACAAAACTCTGCACAAACAGTAAGGGGCAGATTTACTAAGGGTTGAATTGTCATGGGTTTTTAGTCCTCGAATTCGACTGGTGAATATTTGGCGAATAAATATTCTGCAAAATCGAATAAAATATTCACCGGTTTTGAGCACATTTTCAATTATTTGCCATTCTGGTTTTATTCGATTTTGCCGAATATTTATTCGCCAAATAGCGAATAGTCGAGCGCTCGAATATATATGTATTCAATCTATTTCATGCGCCCGAATATTCTATATTCGATGGTCGAAAATACTTCATTTGCATATTCTAATAGTCACACAGTCGAATTTAAACTATTCTAGACTATTCGCGCGAATATTCGAATCCTTCACACGAATTTAGTAAATCTGCCCCCAAATGTCACTTTCACAGTGAATTTACAATGGTAAAAGGTAAAAGTGGGTGAAACATGACATCCTATTATAATATGACCATTAGCGAGTGGGGGTATTACTGAATTAACTAAAAATAATTAAATACAAAAGATGAAAATATGAACGAATTGTCCTTAATTTGTTGGTAGATACCATACCAAGTGCAATGGTACAAATAAAATAAATCGTAAATTTAATAGATATTAATTAGTTGACCATATTTCATCTGTTCATAATTTGATTATTAATACAATTATACATCGCATATAAACAGTTTTTTTATTTTTTTCCAGTAGTTCTATGTGAAAAAACACAACACATTAAGTCCCCATTATCTGACATGTCCGTTATTGCGGAAAGTTTTTATTAGCCCATTAAAATGTGCCACTTTGCAGCTAAACAATATTCCCATTAGATCATGGGTGCAAAAGAATAGCGTATAGAGTTTACAGGATAAGTGGGACAATTGAGAAATCCTTATCCAGGCTTTCTGGCTATAAATAGGATTTATGTACTTGATTATCGGCATTACATTCTTAACAGCAGGAGAAGAGTTCACTGCTGACTCAATAAACAAACAGGAAAATCATGGATCACTTAGACACTAAATTATAACAAGTGCGGCGGCGGCGGCAGAGGAACAGCAGATGTTCCAGTGTATACCTTCCACAACAAACAAGGGGACATGTTGGGTCTCCAGGCAATTAAAGTATGAGCTGCACATTAACAGCAGGCAGGAAAAGTATGCAAGAGCAGCCGAGCACAGGTTGTCCCATCCATTCTCTCCATAACTTATAGGCTGTTCTAACCTAAAGGCAATATTATTTTATTCTTGCTTTTCCCTATAATAACTTTGGACCTTGTAGGTAATAAGCTACTGTAAAAGGAAGGATGCTTTGTGGCATATTATGAAAAGCTATGGGCCATAAAGGGAACTATTTCCATTTGCTCCATAGCTTTTACATATCCAGTTTACTGATGAGCAAATCTGTCCTGTTTTGCCTTACAGAAAAATTTGCGAAACCGCAAAAAATTTACGAAACACATTTTATTGAATGGGCTACAATTTTTACACATGCAACTTTTTATGTCCAATGGGGGGGGCAAAATAATTTTGACGCGCGACAATTTTTTTGAGCACGACTATTTTTACACGCGTGACTCTTTTGTCGAAATGCATTAAAGTCAATGTGTGCCAAAACCAATTTAGGCTTCAATTTTTAGGCGTGCAATTTTTTTCCGCTGCAAATTATTGCAGCAGTTTCGATATATTCACAGGTGTCGAAGAGAGGAAATACGCTGCAAATCCATGCCTGGCGAATAAATCCACCTATCGATATTTAGTTTCCTAGAGTCTTGGGTCTATCTTGGATAGTTCAATATCCTGCCCACAACGTCACTGCCCGCCCCCAAGATATCATTGGCCTGCCCCCTGCCCTTAGTTTCCAGCAGGGAAAGGTGGCAACCCTAATGTATTGTCAATGCACAATTATAATTTTAGCATTAGTCTAATTTACAAAAATATCTTCTATTTGATAAAAAATTGGCCATTTTCTCCACCTGTCCCTTGACATACAGTAGCACACATTCCTGTTTCCTACAGCTGTACATTCCTTTAAATTCCTTACATTTCTCCAGCCACAGACTATAGGTGCAGTGAAACCTAGGGGCCTATTGATCATGTTTAGAGATTGGTGAATCTGCGAATTTTCCGAATCACGAAAAATTTGCAAAATGCCACCACTTCTCATCTTGGATGCGCGCCTCCGTTTTTGGACACCGGCGCCCATTGCCAGCGTCCAAAAAATCAGATGCTGGCATCCTTTTTTTTCGACGCCGGCAATGGGTGCCGACACCCAAAAACGGATGCACGCGTCCAAACTTTCGTCGGCATTTCACAAATTTATTCGCCTGTGGGAAATCGCTCCTTCAGTTCCTCGCAATGCTCTGCCTTAGGGCGCATGCGGCGCGCACTTTCGGTCTTTAAGGGACTTTAGTATTGAATTCATTGCCCATTATAGGTTTCTTCCTTGTGAGTTCCTGGTGACACTGTTTAAAGCTTCTGATATCTGATTACCTGTTGTGACCCCTGCCTGTTAGTGACAATCCTGACTTCTGAAATCCTGATCCTGCCTGGTAACCAACTCTTCTGTATCCGTATGCCTTCTGATTGATCTCCTGGTTTGACCCTTGCCTGTCTGTCTCTGCTTGTACTCTGCCAGCACCGACTCGCCCTGATTTGACTACGGTATCTGTCTATGCTTTGTACTGTGACCTTCTGTCCAAAAAACTTTGCTTTACATTCATGCCCCTTTGCTCATCCAGAACCCTTGCTTGGCACCTCTCTTAATAAGCCAATTAGCCAAGTGCTCCTCCCTAGGTGAAAGGCGGCTGTTATAGGCTGTATCAAGAGCTGTGACCAAGGTGCTTAGCATTGGTTCTGGATTTAGGGTGCCGACTATGACAGTTAGCTAAAAATGTAAAGTATAAAGGCTGGAGTGACTGGATGTGTAACTTAATAGCCAGAACCCAACTTCCTGCTTTGCAGCTCCCTTGGCTTCCACTGATTGGTTACCAGGCAGTAACCAATCAGTGACCTAAGGTGGGGCCCATGGGTCGTAGATATTTGCCTTTGAATTTCACCTGCATGCTAAGTTATGTCCCAAGTGCTCACCCTTACAGTCGCTGATTAACTCAGAGTTAGAAAGCTGAAAAGCAGGAAGTTGTGTTTTGTTCTGTTATATTAGACATATTTTTGGCTAACTAATTATATCAGAAACATTTTTTAATTTTGCAAAACCTTTCCATTTAGCCAGTTTTTATTTTTACACTGAACTGTTCCTTTAAAGTAGAACTAAACCTTAAAAATGAATTTGGCTAAAAATTATATATTTTATATACTGAACATATTGCACCAGCCTAAAGTTTCAGCTTCTCAATAGGAACAATGTCCCAGGACTTATCATGATGGGTCACCATCTTGGAAAGTGTCTGCGACACTGACATGCTCAGTGGGCTCTTAGCAGCTGTTGAAAAGCTAAGCTTAGGGGTCGTCACTAATTATCCAACAGAAAATGAGACTGGACTGTAACATTAGCTGATGCCACAGGGTTGATTATTAAATTCTGATGCTAGTTGCACTGGTTTCTGGGCTGCCATGTATTAATTATCTGTTAATTACTAATCAGCCTTGTATTGTGACATTTATTTTCTACAGTTTGTGTAGTGTATATTGTGAGTGGGTCCCTAAGCTCAGTAAGTGACAGCAGCACAGAGCATGTGAATCAGTGAATCAGCAGAAAAGAAGATGGGGAGCTACTGGGGCATCTTTGGAGGCGCGGATTTTCCCTTCTAAAGGATTATGATTGCCTTGAGCTTGTATATAAACTCAAAACATTCTATGGTTAAGCTTTAGTTCTCTTTTACGGCTGACACATACAGAAAGCTTCTTGATTATGCATAAGGCTGGCTCTAATTCTAAAGTCTGATGGCTCTATAAACAAGTCTACTATAACAAGTCCATATTATATAGAGAGAAACCGTTATGGCCTAATATTCTAATCTACTGTATTGCATGCATAAAGTTTAAAAGAAAAAAAATATGTCATAATTATAAACGAGGTTCGTGTTTTATATTGA
This sequence comes from Xenopus borealis, assembly GCA_024363595.1. Classification (NCBI taxonomy): domain Eukaryota; kingdom Metazoa; phylum Chordata; class Amphibia; order Anura; family Pipidae; genus Xenopus; species Xenopus borealis. The sequence continues at coordinate 19,228,830 of CM044447.1, read as the reverse complement.
TTTTAATTAAAAGTATTAAAGTATCCTGCCTACAGTATAAGTTGGTGCCATGATATTGCTTTTGACAAGGCCAACTGAAATATTATTTATAAAGATCTGCAGTATAAAAGGATAGGATGCTTTGTGATTTTGCACAGCAACGTTAAGTTTACTCATTTCTTGACAATAGCCTAGTTGTATTCAGTAAGAAAAGTCATTGAGATCATATATTGATTTCAGAATTCATAATAGGTTACCCCTTTAACAGGATTGTACAGGGACATCAAAAAAAGCTCCTATTGTAAAGAGACAGTAAGTATAATGACAGGATATTTTACCTTATTAGAGCAGACAAGGGATGGAGGAAGTGATTGAATAGTGTACTAATTAACAATGTGCAGCTACTTTGTTTCTATGGCAACCATTTGCAAAGAATGCATTAACATCAAACAAACATATATGAACAGCTTATACTTTACATTGCATGTATGTTTTGAAAATAAAGTTCATTGGGTCCTTTTTTTAATTGGGGAAAGTACAGATTGTGTACTAGCTCAGGAATGCTAACCAATACATTGAGTGCAATCTAGATTTAAAGAGCTTACGTCTAAGAATAACCCTATATGGGAAAAATAAGCAGAATGGTAATTCCTCTAATAATAGAAATAGAAGTAACAACTGTTAAATACTTTTTTTATTTTATATTGGACTATGTATGTAGAATGATTGATATCTCATCGGCCCCCCAGATTGACGGTTTGTACATATCCTGTTGCAAGAATGTAACATAATGGATGGAATTAATTGGGCTGGATAGTTAATGCCATCTGCAAACACTACATTGCTTACAACACCCTCCCCTAAGTTAAATAAAAAATACAGAGCCATGAGGGACCCCACTAAGAACCTTAATTCAAGAAGAGAATATACCATTAACAACCACCCACCTGATCTTGTAGTCAGTTTCCTATCCATGTAAAAACATCTTCACTAAGAACTAGTTATGTGCAGGTCTAGTTTCCCTTGACCCGCCCCCTCCCAACCTGCTTTGCCTCCTCTATTTATAAACCCATGGTAATGACATGAAAGGGGTGGGGCAGGAGCAAGTCTATAATTTCAGTGGGGGTCATTTATCAACACTGGGCAAATTTGCCCATGGGCAGTAAGCCATGGCAACCAATCAGACTGCTGCATTAATCGTTCTACTTTGGTTGCTATAGGTAACTGCCCATGGGCAAATTTGCCCGAAATAAATAAATAAGGTCACAGGCAGTGAGATCAGTAAACCCGAACCCACCTGAACATTTTTTGCAGTAGCCAGCCTGAACCCACCCAACCAGAGGGTATATTCCATCTGGTCCTGGTGCCTTGTTCACACTAATTTTGAGTAAACTTTTATGTACCATGTCCTGTGTCAACCATTGGTTAGATTGGGCTGAGCCAATAATGCCAATGGGTGGGTCATGGCTAGCTCCTCTATTGTATACAATGAACTAAAGTCCTGGTTTAGCACATTTGCCTTTTCTGTATCCATTATAAACATAATGATACCATTATTTAAAGGAGCCATGTTCACAACCTGCAACTTATAATCTTGTTCCCATTTACTGTAGTGGCAGTACAGTTGTTTCAGTCAATATCAGGCTTATTAAAATCCACCTTTTGATCACCTCTGCTACAGGGATTCCATCTTAACATAAATTTTTACTGCCCGCTACAAAATTGTAAGAATACCTGGTGGTCTAGTGGGGTGGCAGGATGCCTGCACGCTCATTTCAGGAGGCCCACCAATTTCTTCTCCTTTACGCCATTGCTAATCTTCGCCACTTATGGGTTTGCATGGTACTCAAGTATTTTTGGCCTTATTCATGTGCCAGGTGACGTCATTGCTGTTTGTGAGAAATTCAAATATTTACTGGTGCAAATGTCCTATTCCAATTGCCTAACATAAAGGTTCTTTTACATAGTTCCTGGGTGCGTTCTAGATTGTCTGATCCCTGTTCTTGATTCTTGCCTGCCCCTGACTTAATTATCTGCTGCCTGTACTTACCATTTTTCGGATCCTGATTTGGTACTGTGCTACTGTTTGGTGTTTGACCTTGGTCGTGACTTTGACTGAATTATTTTTGGTACCGCATTGTGTGTTGGTTTGACCCGGCTTGTTCCACAACTATGCTGCCTGCTCCCCCGTCCCCTCCTCACAAGTTCAGTTTCCATGCTCATCCACTGGCTCTCTCACATTAAGACCTGGTGGCATCTGAGAAGCGGAGGGCTCCTCCCAAAGCCAAAGGCAGCTGCTATAGGCAGAAGAGTGAGCCAAGACCGGAACCTTGGCGTTAATTCTGGGATTTGTTAACCCTACGTAAAAAAAATGTTACCTAAGGATGGAATTATCTTTCTAATACCATACCGCAGCAAAGAGGTACGTAATACATTACTGCTCCTGTAAGTTCAGGAGCACTAAGGTCATAAATTGCACGCAGAGCCATTGCTGCACTCAAATAAAATCCAACATTGGGTTCAGAGCACAGGGCAGGAAGTAAGTAAAGGGCCACACAGAGAGCACCCATCAGCGCTCCCAAACAAGTCCCATATTGAATGAAGCACAAGTTACGAGATGGGTAGGGGTAAAATTAAGCACTGCAATGCATTCGTTTGGGGAATACAAGTGCAAACCAGGATGCAAAGATCAGAAAACATGCATTTGTTTTATGTCAGATTGTATCTGTTTTTGCACTTTGTTTCCTGCCCTGACTATATCTGCCTATATCTATCTATCTATCTATCTATCTATTTATCTATCTATCTATCTATCTATCTTTCATCACTCTCATCTTTCTATTTTTTCTGTCCCTTGATCAACCTCTTCATTTACACAGCAACACACAGGCATCATCTATTGTAATTAATTTGATTTATTGCTCAAACATTAGACATCTAAAAATAAAGTAATGAATTCCCTTGAGTTGTAGTTGTAAAGATAGTTGCTTCCTCAGTGTTATAAACAAATATGTTCCTTTATCTTTTTTTCCCTTTCTAGTTAATCAATATCAAAAGAGCCTACATCTAAAACTCTGTGCAACCTCTAACTCTCACATGGAGCTTCCCCTGCTGTATCAATTTTGTACCCAACACACATTAACTGAATGGCACCAAAATAATGGGATCCTATTCTATGTGAGTGATTTTTTGATTGTATGGGTTTCCCTTTTTCCTCATACAACCCACGATGATACACTGGCACAGGATACAATTTACCCTATGTCTTTGTGTGTATAAAACGAGTATATTACAAGCTGTGGCCAGGCAAAGATAAAGCAGAGGCCAGAGAATGAACTTCAGAAATATTTTTAGAAAAAAAAACAGAGTAATAATACAGGGCCCCCACACAGGGGCCCGGCACCCTCAGCAACCTAGCCACTTCTCCCTCCCTGCCCACTTGCAGCTTAGTTTGCAGCAGTCATGCACATTTTCAGGGACTATAGTGGCTTTAGAGGAAGCTGACTCTGAGGTCCAGTCCCCTCAAACCCATTATGGAGTCTGCTTCCTCTATAGTTACATCACTGAATATAAAACTGGGGAAACAAAGAGACAGGAAAGTGAAGAAGGAATACAGAGCAAGCATGTCATGCCAATGAGAGAAAGTGGAGACAGTCAAAATTATGGGAAAATGTACACCACACCCTGTGGTCCAGAGAACAGGCCATAATTTTTTATTTATTTCAAGTAAAAAAAAATATGACCTATGGCACCAAAGATCTACAGCACTAGACAGAACCCAAAGTGAAGACCTCCAAGACAATCCAACACACAGCAGCACAGTGACAAGATCAGTCTACACCAAACAGCACAACCATGTAGTAGGAATTGTATACAGAAATATCTGAACAGTATATGGGGCTAAGATCCTGTGGGACTTACATATTCCAGCCTGCAGTCAGGTACTGGCCAATCATCTGCACATTGCGCTAGTAGACAAGGACCAAAAAACAGTGGCAGTGACAGATGTGGCAGTGAAAAATGACAGCAACTTCAAGAAGAAGGAGTATGGGAATGTGGAGGAGTACCAAGAGGAACTAAAGAGGATGTGGAAAGTGAAGGCCTTAGGGGTCCCAGTGGTGGTAGGAGCACTTAGGGCCGTGACTCCTAAGCTGAGATAATGGCTCCAACAGATCTCAAGAGACCTCTGTCCAGAAGAGTGCAGTGCTAGGAACAGCCAAGATACTACACAGAATTCTCAAACTCCAAGGCCTATGGTTGAGGACAAGAGATTGAGGAAGAAACATATCACCCATAGTGGGTGAAAAGTCCCCTTTTAAATACATATACAGTACATATATACAATACATATACAGTATACCAAATTCAGTCTCATTCTACTAATACATCATTAATAACCATAACTTTTAAGCAAAGAGAATTCATTAATCTTGCCCTGTGTAAGCCTTCATACTGGTATTAACTGATGTGGGCCTCTGCTCAGTTTACATATTTTCTGGTCTTATTGTTTTACAGTTTTAGACTTCTAATAGCGGGCTTTTAGCTCACCAAATTTTTTTTTGAACATCGGAGTTCAGACTAAGCACATTCTATCCACTGCCTGTATTCAGTTGGCCCTAGGATTCAGCCAAATGCCTGCTGCTATTGTCAGTCTAAAAACACAATTGCCAAAAAAATGCTAAAATTAGATAATGCATATTAATTGCAAAGGTGCTCAGAGCAATACTCTTATATGTATACATCAATTAATTGTTTTGAGTTTCATGTTGCTGTGCATGAAATACTGTTTTTTTTCCAGCCCCCCAAAAAAAAAATTTTTTTTAATTATGGTGTATTGTAGAAATCTTCCATTAATTTATTTTCAGTTCTTAAAAAGGATACAATACAGCATTTCTATTGGACTATGTGTCGTCATTCAGCATGACTTCAACTGAGCTACCCACACATATCTAGCATTATACCTATGAACAAAACACCCTGATCTTTCTGTTTCACCGTACCAAACTAAGCTGACATTTAAAGAAAGCACTTGACCCACATTATATGCCTGCGCAAGTACTGTAGATTGCCAGCTTCCCCGGGGTAGGGGCATATACTCTGAAAATCACTGCATAGTATTTACTACGTATTTTATATAATAATAATCCTGCCTTATAGAAAAGTTCATGACCTGCTTTTGCTGATAGCTGATTTATGTTGACAGACGTGGCATTTATTGGTTTATAGGCAAAGGCAAAAAATTAAGGAGACATTTGCACTGCATGCAAAATAATAGCTAATAACAGCATGATAGCAGGATACATGCTCTTCTCCCGCAACCCTACCTTAAATAAACTACCATTATACTCACCCCACAAACCTAAGTAATCAACTACTGAACCACAAATCTCAGTAATCATGTTGAATCCCCTAATAATCTCACTGTAGCAGCAATAGACTAGAATGAAAATCCTGCTCTGGCATCGAAGAACACCGACTCTGTTTCAAGATGTTTGCTTCATATTAGTTAGCAGATACACTAGCGCTTGAGTTCATACTCCTGACCTGTTGTCAAACTGCAAGCCAGCATATGAAATGGAAATGTCAGCGTTCACAAGCTTCAACTGACCCATGTTCATGCATACAGTATAGCACATATTCATCCATAATTTTTCTCTACATGGCATTAAATTAGTAGTGGACATTCAATGATGATGCTGCTGAGCTGCTGTGCACATATCTGCTCCCATTGTTAGCTTGTACTTACCTTGAGGTGAGAAATATCAGGCTAAACCAGTCAAAAAAACTATACTCCAGAATGAATACTTAACCAACAGATAGTTTATGTCATATTAAGTAGCCTATTAAAGAATCTTACTAAACTGGAATGTAGCTATCAGTAAATATTGCCCTTTTACATCCTTTACCTTGAGCCAATATTTTGTGATATTCTCTGTGCTCCTTCAGAGATCACCTGACCAGAAATAGTGCAGCTCTAACTGTACAGAACGGGTTTATGTAGTTTAATTACCATTAAAAAAAAATATACTGTTGGATTATGAGAGAGAATAGAGAAAATAATTTGTCGGCATAAATAGGATTCAATGGAAAGTGGTGTTGCCTTATTTCAGAGATGTTTCTGGATAATGAATTGCATATTGTATCAAATATACAAATGTTAGTACCACACTTTGGTCAGAATATGTAAACTCATGTGCCACATGCCAATGTCCATCTATTATACAAGTGTCCAACAATCCATATGTCTCTTTTTGTGTGCAAGTAATGGCTGTATTACATTTTTAGAAGCTCCAAAATGTAGGTAGGTTGGAGCATTGGCTTATGGTTGCGTCTACCTGCTGGACAACTGTGCAGCATGAGTTAGCAGTGTCAATTTCTTTGTTTTTGTACACATTTTAGCTTAATATTGTTTCTGCCACTCAGCCTTTGGTACATGTATACTTACAAACATATATATATATATATATATATATATATATGTATCTTACTAGAGCTATCTGACCATACACGGGTCCCTCCAGACAGCAGCTGATTAACCCATGTATGGGGCCCACTGAATGGCCTCCTCCTACTGATATCTGTCTGAAGTTCTGGCAAATATCTAATGGGTAGGGTTGGAAATCCTATTGGAAGAGGACCTCCTAGGCTCTCTCATTCCATGTGCCCATAGGCCTGGGTGCCAATAATCAGATCAGATTTGACAAAGCACCTAAGTGGCCAGATTGGGATGAGACCCACATGTTTGTTTATCTTACCAAGCATTGCTAACTTAAAATGCAAGTGAATATCATGTAAGTGCTCAGCTACACACAGTTACTGGGGCATTATTGATTTTAAACCAACAGGCAATCAATTTGATATATTGAATTGAAACATAATATGGAAGGATGTATTGCATTACCTGACAAAGCAAAGAGGTCCCAAGAGCCCAGTCTATTAGTGCCAACACAGAAGCAGCATTTCAGGTAATGGAAAGAAATAACTTTGTCAGTCATGTTAATGCTATTACTTCGTCTAGTATAAACACAATATGCTACTGACTGTAAAGAGGAAGTATCACACTTAGTACAAAGGATTAATAGATTTCAATGGTTCTGACACACTGCCATAATAAAAAGTATTGCCTAACACTAAAAAGTTTAAAACATATAATGAAGTTCAATAGAACTAAGGGGGTGCAAGAGTATGTGCTCATTCAGCACTTCTTCTCGTGGCATAACTAGATATAACTGGGCCCCACAGCAAATTATTTTCCATGCCCCCAAAATGTCTGGAGGTTCTTCTATCAATGTTTATTGAAATTGTATATGAATTAGGGCCTAATGGGGCCCATATCCCTTCTCTGTCCCTGCAAATGCTTCCTCTGTAGTTACTCCCCAGACTTATTTGCCCAGTCTTGGCTGTACCTTTCCCCAAATAAAAACAAATCTGAAAAACATGGGGATGTGTAGGGGATAACTAGTTGCCTTCCCCCCACCCAACCCTCATCAATACAATGCATTCCTCCCATTCTTGCACTTTATACTTTACGCACTACCTTGGAGGTTGTAAAAGATCCCTATAGAGATATGACCACCATCAATGCTAGACTGCCATTTAATTTCACAACAATGATGGAGATTAAAAAGTCCCAAAATGCAAACCTTGTGTGAGTGGGGGTTTTTTTTCCCAAATGCTCCATTAATAATATTGAGCAGCTTGTGTGGGTCTTTTAGATCTTCGGGCAATTTCGTCAGTAGTAAGATTGATGGACACCACAATTATGTAAGCCCTTGCGTCAGGTACACTAATGTGGAAACCCACAATATAACCACAGAGTCATTTGTAAAGATCAACATGGGCACATTTTTAGGAGATGAAATTAAGGAAAGAAAAATCTACCAATCTGCTGAAATAAACAGTACAAACGGTCATATGGTGTACAGGTATTAGACCTGTTATGCAGAGTGCTTGAGACCTGGGGTTTTCCAGATAAGGGGCATTTTCATTATTTGGATCTCCATGTTTTAAGACTTAAATATTTTAACGAATTCAACCCAATAGAATTATTTTGCCTCTAGCAAGTATTAATTATATCTTAGTGTGGATAAAGTACAAAGTACTGTCTTGTTATTCTGCTATTCCACTTTAGATGCGCATTCCAAAAAGTCA
>CM044447.1:19200919-19215156 GCA_024363595.1 Xenopus borealis | reverse complement strand
CAGGTGCTAAGATCAGGGCTGCCTTGTACTTGTTGGTGCTGTGCTCTGCATCTAGTGCCAGATTCCCAACACAAATGCTTTTAGAATGAGCACCAAGGGGCTTCTGAGATCCCCAAATGCAGTTTATAGCAGTTTACTTTTTACTTTTATACAGATGTTTCTTTATCTCATATGCAAGAGCCATCTGCCATTGGCAGCAGGGTCATTAGCTCTCAAAACTCATTGGTCTAAAGGTGGCAATGGTGTTTGTGCAAACAAAGAGGACCACTGCAGGATTTGCTAGATATTGTTGCCTTTCTTTATGATTTTCTAAGGGCAATAAAAAAGTGAACTAAATAGGCTATAAGATATGTGTGTCAAAAGTGCACAATATCATGTGTATTTCACTGGCATTAGGCTGGTGAAATAAGAAACTCCAGGGAAACTTGTATTGCTGCAGCTACTAAAGCTGTCTTAAATTGTGAACTGACTCAGTAAAAGCTGGATTATGGGTCCCTGGAGTGGAAGGAAGAGAGTAGGGTGGGCTTCCATCCCTTGCTCCACGTAAGATTTTTGCAGCTGCCAAGCTAATGGCAGTTAGAGGTAATCAACTACAGGTATGTGGTAGTTAAAAGGAGGTGTGGGGCAATATCTCAGAGAGTGATCCCCTGAGTTGGAGAGAGCTCCAAAGATCTTGGTAGAGGACCAGAGAAACTGCTAGAGACAGGAGTGTCTCAAATGTGCCCAAAGAAGATTCTGGGATTTGTGGTCCGCTGAAAGCCAGTGAGGGCTAAAATCAAACATGAGTAAAGTGAACACCAGTGAGGGTGTTAGAAGCGGGAGTGTTGATGTGAAGCATGTGTGATACCCCATGTGAAGCCAATGGGCTGAAGATTTGTTTTTGTTGTTTTGAAAATAAAAGCCAGCAAAGCTACAGTTTGAACTCTTCAAGGTGGTCTTCACATGGCACAGACACAATAGCATGATTTTTGCATACCTTCCTCTATTTTGTCTCTCCTGGATGATTACACTCTTCTGAGAGGCAAGGCACCATTGTACTACCCACTTGCATTGTTGTTTACTGTTCCTCACCTCTTTAATTTCATCCCTGAATTACTCAACAAACACCAATGGGGATTTTTATCTTTATATTTAACATGGGGTCAACCTTAACACAACTTTTTTTTTTTTTAATGCGGTCTACACTATTGGTCACGTAAGAGAGGCCCTGGGTATCAAGGACCACATAGACAAGTTGATGCAGTCTTACCGTTGGCTGGTATGCCTGTCTTTGTAGTAGAATAGATCTTATGGTGTATGGCCACCTTAAGACATTTTTTATTAAACACGTTACAATACAGTTTATATGAATATGTTTTTATTGTAGTATATAAACACATGAAAACTTTTATAACAAAAGATCATATTCAACTCAAGCTGGAATGTTTTCTGATATTGTTCTGCTTCATACAGCTCAAGGAGCAGTCAGAAACAGGATTTACATTACTTTCTGCTTTTTTTTATACTATAATGAAACAATTAAACAACATTAAGAAACAAATAATTAAACAATATTAAGATACAAATCTACAAACTTTGTTTTATATGTTTTAGACCTGCTGGTTACATCTTTCCAGACCTTCAAGCCGGTTCCATTTAATCAGTCAAACAGCATTCTCTTAAGTTATTAACCAGAAAAAATTTGCAGGAGAATACTTTAATATTTACGAGTTTTGGAGCACAGAGACCCCGTGAATAAAGCACTTTATTATATACCATAGGGGCCATTTACTTAGACCTCAGACAGATGTGCAGGGGTGTAAGCAAAAGAGAAGAATAGTACCTCTTGGTGCTTTTTCAGAAAGCACTTCTGACTGGAGTTTGGGTGCACTCTGGGCTTCGTGCCATATAAAAAATCTGGCAAAAGGTGCAAACTCCAGATACTGGATGATGTGCAAATAAGGAATGGTGCAGGGAGCAGGAGGATATTCTTTCCCCCACCCACTCGTCTTTCAGAAAGTGCTGCCAAACATGCTGCTTGTTCACACTTCAAGCCAGCATTGATAACAGAAATTGCAAGAAAAGACATCAGTTTTGTAAATGTGAGCTTATAATACACAATAAGTCATAATATACTGTGTTTTATGATAAAAACTGTTTATAATTGGTGTTTTTTTTTTTTAACTTGTCTAATCTAACCCTACTTAAAAAGGTAGGCATACCCGAATATCAAATTTCTACGACTATAGAAGAACTCACTGAACACTTTGGAGACATCTAATATTTTTGTTATAGCTTTATAATAGTAAATACTATATGTTATTATATAGCAGGTCTACATTATTCTATATTTGAACATACAAATGAGTTGAAACACTTTTTTTAATTAATAAGGTATGTTGTAGAGCTATTCATTTTAAACATTAATGTCCTTTGTGCAGCAAAAATGAGACACCCTCATGCTACACCGCTATGAAAAAATGTGTCCATTTGCCAATGGCAGAAACCATTTGAGTCTACTTTCATAAGCAGTGATGCCCAACCAGTGGCTCATGAGCAATATGTTGCTCCAGGGCTGTTGCTCCCAGTGACCTCAAGGTGCTCCTTTTTTAATTCCTATCTTGAAGGCAAGTTTTGGTTGCATAAATAACAGGTGTACTGCCAAACAGAGCCTTCTGTAGGCTGCCAGTCCACATAGGAGCTAGCAAATAGCCAACAACAGCCCTGACTTGGCACCCCCAGGAACTCCAGTTTGTGTTGCTCCCCAACTCTTTGTACTCTTTTGTATAAAATGTAGCTCGTGGGTAAAAAAAGGTTGGTATCCCTGTTCTTAAGCAAGCAAAATAATTTCTGCTTTCATACACAAATAAAAGTATAATTTATTGATACTGTCCCTTTAAGTACAATTTGTATACATATATCCACTGTACAGATTTACACATCATTACCTGCTGTGTCCTTTATCTTCTCATTTGTTTAAAGCGATGTTAACACAGCAGAATATTTGCCTAGCTTGGAAGGCAGAGGAGTGGGTTAAGCAGCTAAGTGCACCCACCCACCTACTCCCTGCCAAGTTTCTTTCTGTGTATAAGCTCTGTACATTACATTCCATGTTCTTGCAAATACAATAGTGTTTACCATGCTGCTCACACTGAATAGCTCAAGGCAACCAAGTTATTCAGCTTTCTCCCGAGGGCGTGATGTCAAATGGAAGCAGGCATTTCTTTTATCACAGCCACATCCATGGGTCTCTGTAGACACATACAACACACGATCAACAATCCCTTAGAGAAGAGGCGCATATGTTGTAATGACATCAACCAAAGCACCGGTACAAGAAGAGGAAGATTCCTCATCAGAGCAAGCTCAACAAAACCTCAGACTTAACCTATAATAATCATCAGAATACAGAGGAAACCTTCTTAAAGCGAGTTAGTGAATGCATATCAATTCAGTTCTTCTGGTCTGTCCGGGAATCACTTTATAAACACTGGTTTAGACAAATTTTTACTTTTTAATTGAAAGGTGAATACCAGAAGTACATCTGAAAACAGTCAAGGTGACTAAATAAAGACTGGGTAACAAGGCATCAAAAAACAGGGAAGGTGACAGAAAGCCATTTATATGGAGCTGTTGTACCTCTTCCCCTAGATTTTTATGAATACCTCCAACCTAAGGTGGACCTTCAGTAAGAAGAATAGGAGAAGGGTCTTCTACCTGTAAGTGTAATCTTGGGTTGATCTGAGAGCTATGTCAAAGGTAGCATTTCGATAACAGACATGTTTTCAGGGGCATATCATGACTGCCAGCTAGCCTCCAACAACACAGTCCATTCAAATACATGGGTGCTCGGGGGCAAATATAAATTTGTTCTTAATTACCCGGTATATGATCAGTGCCATGAGGAGCAGTAATCAAAACATCCCATATGTTTCCATAGCCCAAACAGGAATGAAGCAATCAGGGCCTGATTTCCATTTTTCCTAGGACTGCTGTCGTTTCTCGCCCCTGTCCCCTCCCTTTTATTTGCTAAAATTTTCATCATTGGGACGGAGCAATGAGAATTGGCACATGGGAAATTTAAATTTCTGAACCAATGTGGGTGTGGTTGGGCAGAATGCCGCCCCCTAGAACCCTGCAGCCCTAGGTGGTCACAGTCTAACACAGGTTACAGTCTAATATTGTTAAAAATTATAAGAAACAACAAAGCAGTTGCATTTGTGAATGCCCCCTTACATAATGCTACAAGGGTTCAGTATCAGGACAAAACAGTTTGGAACAAGACAAGATCTAGCACATACTGGATCTTTGAGCTGTGCCTTTGCCCTAAACTGGCTTTAAAATCATAGTTATTTTTACTCTTCTGAAGAACAATAATTAAAAAAATAATAGTAACAATATTTTTTTTACTTTCAGTACGTATATTTTTTGGTTGCTGGGGTCAGCTGCAGAATAGGAATTCTAGCAATGTAAAGAAAAAAGAAAAAACATAGAAAATAAAATGATATAGAGCAATTCAAAAGTTGTTAAGGGAAGGTCTGTTTATAACATTATCAAAGCTAATTTAATTGTGAATGTATATTTGGTGAGACACCCCTAAGGTCAGGCATCTGAAAATCATACTGTATGTTTATCCATTGGAAAATGCTCTCAGAGCCACTAGGATTCTGTTTGTTGATGAACATATGGTGCATCTATGAGCAATATTCAGTGTATAAATGAGGTTCCATAAATAAGTGCACATATTGCCGATGCACGAATAGAGTTAATGCAGGATTTCCATCTCTCACGTGTGTGTGGCTGGATGTTCTAAACCACTAAGGATTACCAAGACTTTTTGTACCAGATTATCAGGGGCTGCTTGTACTGAAAAAAAATGTTTCAGAGAAACACATTAATTAATAATGCTCTCATTAATGCTTGCAGGCAAACCTGTCTAGCTTGGATCATTTCCTGAATTCAATTTGTAGATTCTAAAGACCTAGCTCTTTTTTTAACCTGGTATAATGCAGTGGTTCGAAACATTGAAGTTACTGTGGTTTTTACATTCGCATTTTGCCTCCCTCAAGCAACATTCAAAGAGACCTACAAAGTAGCATGAGTACAGTAGGAGAGTCTATTCCCCCTTTTCATGGGTAGGAATATGAGAACTTTACTACTCACTGTTTGGAGGACATTTCTAATAAATTAGCACCAGTAGATTCGTTTGAAGGGAAAAGGTTTCATTGGCTGACTATTAAAATATTCCTCTCAAATTCCTAACGATTCACAGAAAATTCTGTTATCATTGAAAATATCCACCATTTGCTTATAACACCCACTAAACACCAAGTCCCACTCCACCAATCACTCCAATATATTATAGGGCACTTACACATTAAACTAAACTGTTTGTCAGATGAATCCTGCTTAATGCCTTATCGATCCAAGGGAAGGTGAAAACCGGTCTCAAAACATCTCCTATTTTTAAAAAAACATAGACAAGTATGTTATACAGAATGCTTAAGACCTCTGAAGTCATCTGCATAAAAGTTTCTTACTTTAGCAGCTAGGATGATCGTACCTTTAGGCTACTACAAAACATGTTAAATATGCCCCATATGGATTCATGCAGCTAATCAAATATAATGCACTTTTATTATAAAGAAAAAATAAATATCTCAAACACATTTTGAATTATTTGCTAAAACTGGACTCTGTGGGAAATGACCATCCTGTAATGTGAAACATTCTGGTTATTGTGTTTCCAGATGTGTGCCCCTCCCTACATCTCTGAACTAATCTCCATATACTCACCCAACCGCTTACTACGCTCCTCTACTGACCTGCTACTCAACACTTCTCTCATTACCTCCTCACATGCTCGGATTCAAGACTTTGTAAGGGCTGCACCCCTCCTCTGGAATTCTCTCCCAGGGTCTGTCCAACTTTCTCCCAATCTTTCTACTTTCAAGAAATCTCTTAAAACGCACTTCTTTCGAGAAGCCTACCCTCAGTGTTAACTACCAAATGCAACACTACATACAGTACCACATTTCTAACCCACTTAATTCGATCTTGACCATTCCCACATCTTATATATAACTCCCTTACCTTAGATTGTAAGCTCTGTATAGGGCCTTCCTCACTAGTGATGGGCGAATCTACTTTCGTCGTGTCGGTTTTTTTGGCGAATTTTCACTGGCGTTTCGCAAATTTATTCGCCAGCGGCGAATCGCGGGAATTCGCGCGTGGCGAATAAATTCGCCCATCACTATTCCTCACCTTTTTATCTGCATTGATTGTGAATGTAACTCCATATGTATGTAATTCATGTTATTTAGTTGTATAATCACATTTACTTTAAACCGATACGCAATATATTGGCAATATAAAAATACATCTTAATAATAATAAGAAGAAGAAATATAATTCGAGTAATGATTTTAGTCCAGCTGATGTGAGTTCTTTATTATTCATTTATCTACCTGACATATGGTTCTATATATTGAGAGACACTCTCAGTTTCTTTCTGAGACCTCTAAAAAAACCATAAAAAGACATCTTTCAATAAGTTACTAATATGTGCAACCTGCTCTGAGCATGGTCGGCCTAGGCCAGGAAAAACTCAGTGGACACCAGCCCTGCTGACCCAGACTCTCTCTCTTGCTTTTGAGAACTGTGGGTGCCAGTGCTCCCGCAGGGGAGGAGATGGAGTTTAGAGGAGGTGAAGCTTCTAACTAGGGTGGGGAGCCCTGAGGCAACAGCCCGGTGGACCTTAGAGTTCTGAGCTCCATAAATGAAAATCGGTTCTGAAGCTGGCCCTATTTACTTGTACAATGGCCATTTAACCAAGCTATGCAGCCACTGTACTGCTTAGGATGTCTATATAGCAAAGAGGGGTATTTGATTCCTTGCCTTTTGTTACTGCAAACTCACCACTTCATAGGCAGCCTCACCAGTTTGTGCATCTTCAGGTTATCATCTCTCTACATGGTTGATAGATGTAGGTCAGAGACAAACAAGAATTGATTACAACTTCCAATCCATATAAAGGGCATGTTGAAAATGTTCTACCAACTGCAAATGAGGTGAGTCAATGCCATTTGTTTGGGTGCAGACCCAAACATGGATCCAATGACTGACAGGACCAAAAAGGAAAGGGTCCTTATCAGCTCTTATACAGTATGTATTTGGACTGTGATAAAATATGGCTCCTGAACCAACACAGACACCAAAATCTTATGATTAAAATGGCCCCAGAACAAAAGGAGAGACTGAATGCAAACTTGTCTAGCTTTTTTTCCAAGGGCCTACAGTGAATGATAGCTGTGCTGCTGAACATTTTCTGGGCATTTATCTAGTGTGTGTGCCATGTGACATAACTGTCAAATTGATTATGATCTGTAGAGCCCTTTAGCATTTAGTATAGACAGGATTAGAACAATAGGGGAAAGCAATAGGTGAAATGAATTGTCCCTAAAGGCTGTAAAAGAATAATGTGCTGATGAAGAAGCTCTAGGGAGACGTTGTCAGTCAATTTCCAAAAATAACATGACAGTTACAGAGGTAGAACATGTTATTGTTGCGGGCAATGTTATTACTTAGTTCAACTATAAATGAAAAAGTCATTTAGTGAAGTGTGGCAGCCAAGCAAATAGGATTAACTGTTATAGGTCCACTCAGGGCAATATATGGAATATAGAAGGAGTGGGGAATGGCAAGATGGCACCACTAAGTCAAGATGGGGGCAGCAACAACTTCAACCAGCAGCTGAAAGATAATATTGTGGAAAATCTTACGCTGTATAAACAACTGAGCCATGCAAAACCTATTTTTTTCTGGGCCCAGCAATAACTAAACTGTTTGACCTTTGCCATGAAGTGTGAAAATAAGTGGATCCAAGTCATTTGTGTGTACAACTTGTGGCCTTAGTCTTGGATTTAATAGCTTTAAAAATACATCTCTATTTTAAAGTCAATGTCACGGTCGGTACCCTCAAACCAGAACCAATGCTAAGCACCCTGTTCTCAGCTCTTGCTTCTGTCTCTAACAGCCGCTTTTCACCTCAGGAGGAGCCCTCGGCTAATTGGATGCCACCAGGTCTTATTAAGAGAGATGCAAAGCGAAGGGTTCTGGATGAGCAAAGGGGCACAACAGTAAAGCAAAGTCTTTTGGGCAGAAGGTCATGGTACAAGGTGTAGACAGAAAGCGTAGTCAAATCAGGCCAGGTTGGAGTAAAGTGGAGTCAGACAGGCAAGGGTCAAACCAGGAGATCAATCAGAAGAGGTGCGGAACAGAAGAGTCGGTTACCAGGCAGGGTAACAACAGGTAATCAGATATCAGAAGCTTAAACAGCACAGAGTCACGAGGAACTCACAAGGAGGAAACCTATAACGGGCAATGAGAAAATACAAACATCATCACACCAGTGCGTATGCGCCTATAAATACAGAAGCTGCGCGCCGTGTTTGCAGTAAGTTCATGGCGCACAGGAAGCAACTCGGTGCTGAAGCCAGTCCATAAGGTACACACTTAAATTGAAACAAACCATCACGGGTGATAAATGCAGTGAGGTCTCTGCTTTCTTCATGCAGTAATACTTGATGATAAGCACTCTGAAGATCAAGGATGGAAAAGAATTTTGCTCCTCGGAGTTCAGAAAATATTTCCTCTATGTGTGGCAAGGGATGATTATCCATAACAACTGCTTTATTAGGTTCACCGAGATAAACACACAATCAAATACCTCCAGTTTTCTTCTTTGTTACAACAATTGGTGAAACCCATTCAGAGGATTCTGATTTTTCAATCACATCTTGCTCTACCAGTTTCTTTAGTTCCTGTGAGACAGTCTCCCTTATAGAGTAGGGCAAGCGCCTCAATTTCTGGTGTACTGGTTTTACATCTGGTCTCAACTTTACTTTGTGTACAAAGTTCTTTGCACAGCCCAGTGATGTGTTGCTTTGTGGTGAAATTTTAGACACAGGCTGTGTGGCAGGCACTGGTGCTGTAGTAATAAGACCATCCACTAATTGTAGGTTTAATGCAGCAAAGAGATCCCTTCCAAGTATAGCAGTACCTTTATTTTCAATGTAAAAGTCACATTTTGCAGTATTTGATTCAAATTGTAGAGTCACTGGCAAGCACCCAAGCACATTGTCTCAATGGAGCAGCCTCCCTTGCTCAAGCGTTAAACCCCCGATACATTGGATGGATGAATATATGGCTACACTGATGCTAATGTTATTCACTAGAATTCTATAGGTACCCATAGGGTTAATATGCCCCTATGGATTTATTCCCCTACATGGCCCTCTGTTCCCTAGTTACTAGGCAAAAACCCACGTATCCAGTTATACTTATTTACAAATATATTTCATAGGCCCTTATTTTGATGACCATTTCCTGTAATATAGTGTTTGGAAAGGGGTGGTCCTTATTTTTTGGCCTTCATCAGTTAGCTAGCTATTCCTACCAGGGTGCTGCCTTTGCTGTATCTATTAACACCTATGACTGTACCTTGCATTCATTCTACTGCTTCATGTACTGTAAGTATTTAACCTCTGTGGTGTTTTATAATCAATAAAGCATCTGGTTTGCCAAGAACCCCTGGCATATATTATTCTATTCTTTATAGTTTTGGCCTTTCACCCTTACATGTTCCTTCCACTTAGCCAAGGCCCATCCTGCTGAAAGAGGGTGTAATATATCCCTACTAGTTGGGTTTTAGCTTGTTTAAGCCAAAAAGTTTTTTCAGGCAACAATTTTGATAATTTTGAGCCTATTGCCTACTTTTGTGTAACTACATACTTTGCTGACACAAGGTATAGAGATGATATAAAATAAGTTAGAGGCAAATCATGTACAAAACATGCTGTTCTGCACCAAAGTGGTTTATTAGCATTACTACATCTTGCATGTCAATGTTATATACAAATATTCAGGTTACAGCAAAACATGTTCATTAATATTCAATTTTGAACGTTCCCATCTGTTAGACTAAGGGACAAGATAGAACTCAATAAATATAAGTGTGCATGTTCTGCTATACACTGAACATATGGCTGGTTAGCCTTGAAACAAGTAGCCATTCTATAAAAAAGTATACAGCGTTTTGTACATTTTCATTACTAATAGTATCATTCCTGGTCAGGAATCTTCTACGCATTCATCCCTTAATGTACTTTTTATTACTCATCTTTCTATTCAGTCCCTCTTCTATTCATATTCCAGTCTCTGGATCAGTGCATGGTTGCTAGGGTAATGTGGGCCCTAGCAACTTGACCAAATTGCAAACTGGAGAGCTGCTAAATAACTCAAAATCCAAAAATAATAAAAAAAATTAAAACCAATGGCAAATGGTCTTCTAATCCCATGGTTTTAGATTTCAGATGTTATCCTTTTTCCTCTGCGTCATGTACTGCTGTAGTAAGGGATAGGGCAGCCTAGATCAAAGGGGCTTTCTAACTTTAGATAGCTGCATTAATTTTTTTTTACTATAAAAAAAAAAACTAAAATTTTTTTGGAATTTATAAAACCCGAGCGTGTTTAAAATCCAAATAATAAAGTACTCCAACTAAGACCTGCCCAATTTGTGTAGACGTCAATGGGAGAAGTCCCGAATATATCCTGATTTGCCCTGGGTTTTGTGCAAGAATCTGAAGATTTTGTGGCTTTCAGGGCATCAAATCCAAAAAAATTGTACGACTGAATTTTTTTCAGGATAAGTTTTTTCCCCACACAGGGAATTTTTGGGGAAATGTATTGCTAAATAAGTGGGAAAACATCTGTGCATAAATGTAGATATATATAAATACCCTGTATCTAACAGAAAACAAAATCTCTTGGTCATGCTGTCTTGGAAAACTGTAATGTAACGTGTCTGGCAACTCGCCATCTTTCCAAATAGAATTGAATTGCACCCACTGTACTGTATCAAGTGTAATTGTTACAACATGATCTTAGAAATAAGTGCACCTTTAAACAAGTAGGTACAGTAGTGTAACTCAACACTTGCATGTTCCACTTTAATTTCAGCAGCATAGGTAACTATCCTCCTAAATTTAATTGATATTCAAAAAATCTATTTCCTAAATATAAAGTTTTTCTAGAATAGTTTTAAAGATAGAAAAGCTAAGTGCCAGTGTTGTCACCCCAACATCAGGAATGATACACAGGATTAATTAACATTCACCAATCAGCTTAAGTGACAAGCCCCCTCTGATTGGTTAGCTAAACTAGCGTCTCTCCCAGACAAACAGCATCATTAGTTGGCTGTGCACAGGAACATGCTGCTTATTCAGAAAACAATTGGATAAAAGATCTACAGTAATACCTGTATTGTTGTCAAATTAGCAGCACTCCAGATAAATAAATCCTAATAAAGGTATGGGATATGGGATATGTTATATGGAAACATGGAGGCAAATTCACTAAGCGGCGAAAATGCGCTAGCTTTGCCTTCGCTAACGTTCGCCGCACTTCGCCAGGTGAATTTTCGCCAGCATACGCAAATTCACTAAAGTGCGAAGTTACGCTCTGGTCGGCCAATGGTAGCGTAGTTGTGCTAGTGTTACTTCACCAGGCAAAGCGCATTTATGCATACGGCGCGAATTTCAAAGTATAATAGAAGTATATGTTACAGCCACTACATTCCACTACACAAGCCCAGGAAACCTTTAATAAATAAAATAAAGTTGTCCTATTGTCCTACATGTGCCCCCTGTATAGTTGGGTTGCCATATGTTAGGAAATGTAGGGGGAAGGAGGGTAACCCCCCCCCAAAAAATTCGATCTTTTTCAGACTATCACCCTAGAATGGTAAAACACGCCAGCGTTTTGTTTTGGGAACTTCCAATTTTTTTTTTCAAACTCCTATCTATTGTATTGAACTTTGCCAGGTCTGACCAGGCGAAGTAAAGTCTAGCATAAGTGGTAACGTTCAGGAAAATGTTCATCTTAGTGAATTTGCGTAATTATGATCCTTCGTCAGTGCGCAACTTTGCCTGGCGTAAGGGTGTGAAGTTGCGCTAGTCTATCTACTTCGCTAGTGAAAATTCGTCGGTGTTAGTAAATTTGCGAAGTTACTAATTGACGTCACTCTGGCGAATTAGCGCTAACATTAGACGCCTTGATGTGCAGAAAACTCTGAATTATGGAAAGACCATTTTCCATGGGATCCAAATAATTAATATAAGTATAAGTATATTTATATATATATATATATATATATATATACACACACACACATACACGTCTATCGATATATATATACATATATATATTTTTTTTCTTTGTAATAATAAAACAGCACCGTTAAAGGGCTGTTCACCTTTAAATGAACTTGTAGCATGAGATACAGGTTGATATTCTGAGACAATTTGCAACTGGGTTTCAATTTTTATTATTTGTGTTTTTTTTTTAGTTATGTATCTTTTTTATTCAGCGGCTCTACAGTTTGCAGTTTCAGCAATCTTGTTACTAGGGTCTGACTAGAAAATGACTAATAAAAAGTGTCAATATCAATATCTGTAATTTACAGAGCATTTGCTCTTTAGATGAGGTTGCTGACCCCCAGCTGAAAGCTGGAAATAGTCAAAAGAAGAAGGTCCAGACCATTCCAAATAATAGATCCCATATCTGGAGGTGGTAGTGTTGATGTTGTAACCTTAGCTAGGATGTTGGGTCCCTGGAAACCAGGGGAATAAGCTGATGGCCCTGAAGTCCTAGTGGTAAGGAACCTTGCCCCCAAAAAAGATGGTCTGGAGATTTTATGAGCTGTCAAGACCGGAAAACAGAACTATGATTTCTTTAATATCATTAGAAAGCAAGACAGGTAAATGTGAAAGTCTGTGGTTACATTTTGCTAATGGGTCCTACAAGTTACAATGAGAAGATACAACACATGAACGGTGTGATTAAACTCCACAGTGGTAGCAACCCATAGCAACCAATGCATAATTATCTCTTATTGGTCAGCTGCACAGACACAGAGAAAAACAATAATGATGATATACCAATGCCATGGGTTACTACTCAAATATAAATGTACTGCTGCTTTGCAAATTTCTCCCACAATCCCAAATAGGTCCTAGCAACACCTGTGGTCATTTATAGCCTGGGTGTTTGAGGGCTGTGTCCCAAATTTTACCCTGGCGTCTACAGTCCCATTTTTAAGCTTCAGTTTAAATAAGCTTGGATACAGTATGTTTAATTGATGATCCAAAATGATAGCTAAAGGACCATTCATGAGATGAGGACTAGTGATGGGTGAATCTGACCAGTTTCACTTCGCTGAAAATTTGTGAAACTGCAAAAATTTGCCGAAATTCATGGAAGTCGATGTCTGTTAAAATCTTTTTGATGCCCAACAATTTTTTCTACCCATTACTCTACGGGCATCATTAACTTAAATATTTCTGACATCATTGTTTGGAAATGTGAGAATTTAGACTTCCAGAGATGTGCAATGGAGATATTTTTAATATTTTTTTGCAGACTGTTTGATGATAAGAGCCACTGCATTCCATATAATTTGATGAAATAAGTGGGTACTTATATCCATGAGTCCATTTTGGATTCATGAATTTAAAATGAACAGGAAGATCTCCAAAATGGTTTATGTATATGAGATACAGGTGGTGACTTATGCATTCTAAATTTGTTTTTTCTTGGTTTCAGTGCATTGAAGACATTTTTGGAAAAGATTAAAGCTAAAAACCATTGTTGAGATGAGACTGTTCTTTGAAGGGCTCTTTCCCATATTTCAATATAGAAAGTTTATTGAAGTCCATTAATGAGTTTGTATAATGTAGATACAGTATACCCTTTGGTTTTCCTGTAAATTCAATACAAATGTAGTTAAGCACCAGCTCGGATATCAGTTATGAGATTCTCCAATTTGTAGAAATGTATAACATTTCAAATTTAGCAGATTCTATTTATTTCTTGAAAAGATAACTTTTATAAATACCATTTCAGAGGTCATTTATGAGATCGCATGAAGTCTCCAGTTTGTGTAAATGTATAAAATTCTAAATTTAGTAGAATATATTTATTTCTTGAAAAGCTAGGTTATAGTTCTAATATGTCTAAATAATTGTGTTGTATCCAGTTAGAAACCTGCAGAATTGATATTGAAATCTACAGAGAAGTTGAATAAAATTAGGACTAGCATGAGGCCTAGCTCAGATTCCGGTATGTTTATTGTTGTAGACAGTTTTTCATATGTGGTATTTATTGCTTCCTTTTTATCTTTAAATAACCAAAGTATCAGT
>CM044447.1:19142670-19154293 GCA_024363595.1 Xenopus borealis | reverse complement strand
TTATTACAGATTTCAAATCAGATAATTCCTTTAGCGCCTGTTTTTCTTGTTTCGTTAAATTGGTTTTTTTACTATGTGGTAATTTTTCTAAGTCTTGCAGGACTAGTTTTTCATAAGTTTCAATTGCTCTTCCTTTTTCCTGTGAGGGTATAAAGGTAGATTTTTTCTTTACTGTGCTGCCCTCTTTATTTTCATAGTTTTTGATTTCTGGATTATTATTAAGGAAATATTTTTTCAAAGTTAACTTTCGAATAAACTTATGTGCATCTATGAACAAGTGAAAACAATTTGGTTGATTAATTGGTGCAAAATTTAAACCTTTTGACAAAACATTTATTTGTGCTGTGGTTAAATTATGTGTGCTCAAATTGAAAATACCATTATTGGTTACACTTTTAAGTGACTCCCCTGTGATTCCACCTCCATCTTGACCTCTAGTGTTCCTTCCATCTCTTATATTCACCAATTCCTCCGGTTTGTCATTCTTTTTTCTTTTGGACTTTGTTTTAACCATCTTCCTTCTACCCTGTGATTTGTGTCCTCTTGTGTTTGATATCTGTTCATTCCCCAATCTGTTCGGTTCACCCCCCCTACAAAATTCTTCTGTGTCTGTGTTCTGTGTCCTACCCCTAAAAAATCTTTCTTTATTGCCTTATTTTGTTCTGTGTCTGTTCTTTTTTTACTTCTATTCTGGGGGTCAAGAAAAATGTTGTCAACATGTTGTTCAAAAGACAAAATCGGTAAACTGTCTGTTTGACGAATTCACAAAAATTGAGATAGAGGTTTTTGAAT
Source organism: Xenopus borealis (assembly GCA_024363595.1). Lineage (NCBI taxonomy): Eukaryota > Metazoa > Chordata > Amphibia > Anura > Pipidae > Xenopus > Xenopus borealis. Next base: position 19,153,501 of record CM044447.1, on the reverse strand, counting down.
TTGGTGGGAAATCCAAAATTTTTGTCTCCACTTTTATTTAGGGGCCGATTTACTAAATTCACGTGAATAGATCGATTCGACTGATCGAATAAATTTGTATTCGAACGTCGAATGATCGAATATCGAATAAAAGGTAGCCTAGAACTATTCATTTAGCATTCGACGATTGAATGCTAATCGAATATCGAATTTGGTCAAACTAATTTTGGGGAATAATAGTAAATTTGCCCCTATGTCTCGACATCACCATTTTTGTGAATTCCCAGCTATTTACTACTGCTATTACAGTATTTTGTTAAAAGTATCTACTGACTAAGATGTACAGTACGATGGGAATTCAAGCCTGGGAACTGATACTGAGGCATGCGCCTACATAAAGGATTATCTTTACCTACAGCAAAAAGTATCTGCATGGCCAACTGAAATTTTTGTATACTTAAAACTAATTTTTTTTGCCCTAAAATAAAATATTCCTTTATTTTATGCTTCATAATTGACATAATTAAGCAGTTGTTACATTGAGTCTTCAAGAATCTTCTCCCAACAGTGCAGAGAAACCAGATCTCTTTACACGGGCCTTACCAATAATAGCTGCACACTAGATGGGCAATAGGATTGACCTTTACCCCCTGTAAAGATATCCACAGAACTTTCCCCCCCATGTCAGACCTCAAGAACAGCCAACACAAAAATGTTCTTATCTCCAGGTGAACTAAAAACCTGTTCTTCTAGCTGTTTTCATGAAATGTATTTGAACAAGTTGGTCTTGCCTGTAACCGTGTTTTAGATAAAGGGTTCAAATATTGGTCCTCAGTAGGGCGGGGGGCATAAAGTAATAGATGAGTTCTGCATTTCTCCTTACAGTTACTAAACGCATTATAAGGGTTGTTATAAATAAGATTTGACTTTTTGGCAATCAAAACAGATTTATGCTAATGTATGAAACATACAAGTAATAGCATTGGGTTACTAATATAGGTGCCATACTGCATGAGGCAAGCAATATGGTCTTTACTTTCATTCTCAAACTTACATTGGGCTGATAAAAAGTGCAGTACATAGTTAATGATTCAGAAATGTTTATTTAAAAAGGCAAGTAAGCCTTAGAGAAATGGTAATGCCTTATTTTGTAGTTTTCTTGATCAATGTCTTCCAGATAATAGATCACATACCTGTACCGGCAAATAATAATATGTAATATTGTATAGTGGACTTGCTTCCAGTCTTACATTGGGCAGGGATTCTACATATACAGTACATTCATGGTCAGAGTACTGGTCTTGCTAGACAAACAGTATGACCAATTAACCTTTATGTGAATGGTGCGTTTATATTTAGCAGACGGTTGCCTGGGAAGTCTTATTTAGCTGTGAGAGCTGTGGCTGAGACAAACAAACAAAACTGATGAACTCTGAAAATACATACAGTTCAACCACTTATGGGACAGAAATTTAATTTGTGAAAAAGTTAAATGGAATTATTCAAGGGAGGGGAATGTAATTATATGACATAATTATCGGGAATTTAACTTGCTTTTCAAGGTAACATAGTAACATAAGTTAGCTAGGTTTTTAACCTGCCTAACTGCTAATTGATCCAGGGAAAGGCAAAAGACCCCATCTGAAGCCTCTCCAATTTGCCCCAGATAGGGAATAAATGCCTTACTGTACTATGAGCTATCTTCCATAACCCTGTATTCCCTCACTTGCTAAAAGGCCATCCAACCCATTCTTAAAGCTTTCTAATGTATCAACCTGTACAACTGATTCAGGGATAGAAGGGCATAGAGAGAGCCAATAGGTAAGACTACATGAATGTGCCCATGTAGTTGTTATCCAATGGGATTTTAAAGACTTTCCAAGATATTCAATAGATTTTTAGCCAGATATTGATTGAGCAGGATGCCCCAATACATGAGCCAACAAGCAGTAGTCTGCAAGAGCCACGTTGCTTCCAATGGCTCTTGTATGACCACCATTATAGCCACGTTGATTCCAATGGCTCTTGTATGACCACCATTATACATTGGTATGAGTCTGTTGACTAGTTACTGGTACAGGTATAGGGCTTGTTATCCAAAATGCTCGTGACCTGGTGTTTTCCAGATAACACATCTCTCCATAATTTAGATCTTCCAACCTTAAGTCTACTAGAAAATCATGTACATTAAATAAAACCAATAGGCTACTTTTGCTTACAATAAAGATTGATTATAGCTACTATTTTATTATTACAGAAAAAAAAGGAAATCATTTTTAAAATTGCAGATTATTTGGATAAAATGGAGCCAAGAAGAGATGGCCTTCTGGATAACATGTTTCCAGTAATGGATCCCAAACCTGTATACTGCCTCACTTGGATGAATAGAAGAGGAGTCAATGTATTTGATATTTCATTTTATTTTAGAAATAATAAAATAAGACATAATATTAATAAAAAAATCTGTACAATCCAGAATCTGTGCAGTACATTTTAGGAAGACTTTGATACAATAAAAAAAGCTACAACCAGAAATGACATATTTACAATGATTGTCAGAAGCTGTCCAAACCAGAATTAGCATTGGCTAAAGATGGTGACCAGGCTGTGCCATTTGACCTTTACTAGGCCAGCAGCAGCCAGAGTTTAAAGACATTACAGTACATTTCCTCATGTAGTTACCCTAATATCAGAGCAGACATAACAAAAGATTAATGCAAGTTTAAACCCTTTGTCTTTAACCAAAAGATTGAAATCTAATATAAATAAGAAACGTTCCCAACCTCAACTGTTATGGTAAATCCTGCCATCAAACTTGCTAACTCTTAATAAATATAATAATTTACCCACATACCATTATGTAACATTTGAGAGGGGATTTGCATTTTGCCTAGAAATCTAGACCAGTCATTAATGTAATATTCTTTGATCTATAATTTTTTCTGCATATTTGAATCCAAATAATGAGCACTAAATTTAAGGTATTAACTGGCGATAAGGTGCATAGCCCTGGTAGAAGTTCCACTATGGCAGTAAAAAAAAAACCTAGAAAAACCACAGCATAAATGTTGAATTGCAAGAGAATAGGTTATAAAGGCATCTAGTGATCTACAGCATGTTTGTTTGTAAAGCTACCACAAAAAGGACATCTCTCAAAAAGGTGTATATATATATATATATATCATATCTTCACTGCAAAAGCCTTGGAAACTGAGAAACAATATGGATATGGACAAATATTTATACATACATTTATTTACATAAAATAAACTCCATATGTGTTTTCACATGCAGTGTTCTGTTAAAGACATTCTTTTAATGTCTCATTTCAAGTATTTCAGGAAGAAAAAAATAAGATACCTTAGAATTCATAGAAAAATCTTGTGCCTCTGTTCCTAAACACAAAAAAAAAACAGATTCTGTTTCTGCAGTCTAATTGAGGATGAGCAACAGCGAGTAGCCTCAACTATGAAACCTGGGTAGGAGGACTCTAAAACTGATCCTTATGTTTGGACGATGAGATTAAAAAGTCAGCATGCTATTAAAAGTTCTACATAGCTTCTATGCAAATAAAAGTCTTGATAAGCATATTTAGCAGCAGAGAAACTGTGCAGAGAAGGTGCACTGAATAAAGGTGGGTTTTAACAGCCACCCACTCACTGTTTTTTCAGACACACTGTATGCAAGAGCATACTGAAATCTTTGTGAGGTCTACAAGTTGGAAAGTAGATGAGGATAAATGCTATAACACATTGGTTCCCAAACTGTGGAGACAGCCCCTGGGTGAGCTTGGGCACAGGGGCTTACACTGAAGACCAGTTAGGGTGAGATCAGGGTAGAAGGCCTATTTGCTCTCCTAGATGCACTTTTGAGGTCAATTAAAATACTATATTGCTGTTCTTGCAACTATGGCTTAAAGACTACAACACCATTGTTTTCCTATATCTGTAAACTTGTATGAGCTGGGGGGGGCAGAAAATGACCCCTCTGGCATATAATGGGGGTCCCCCTTCACTGACTTGACGGAAAAGAAAAACTGGGTTTAAAAAAACTAGATATTACTACTGGAAACTTGATTCTATCTCTGATTGTCATGTACCCTTTCACGCCAACTGTCAAGTTGTTCGCTTTCTTTTTGAAACACCAGTATTATCAATATTATTGATACAAAAAAACTAGTTATTCATTTGGGAACCACACATTCCATTTAATAAGTATGTCATAACACTTCTTCCCATACATACCCGCAACCTCAGCAAGGAGTAAGCATGGACTATTAAGCCAGTTGAACACTCTCATTTTAGTATCAGGGCAAGATCTGCCATTTAGAATTTTAAGATCAATCATTCCCGTTAAAAAGTGTTTTATTATTAGATAAATGTATTTTACATTCTTTAAAGGTAAGAGGCTTATAACGTGAAATTAGATCATGTGTTACCATAAAGGACATAGCATTCTTATGGGACTGAGGCCAAGAACTTCACTTCAACTTATAAACTTCAAATTCCCATACTTGTTCATGTACTCTCTACGTTCCATAAACTTATTAACATTTTTATTTTTCATTAAAAACCTTCAATTCCCTTTCAGAATAAGTGCACATCTGCCTGGTAAAGACAAAGGGTTATGTCTGCATGTAACCAGAAACAAATAATTAAGAATTTTTGAAACTATGAACAGATTCTAATTGGTTGGTAACTACAAAACACTTTCAAATGAAAAAAGACCATGCTTAAATAAATAACATATGCCCCTATCACTGGGACCTTTTGAGGTTTGCAGACTTTATAAAATTCTAGGTATCAACTCCCAGAATTCACTGGTCGCCACTTATAAATCTAATTGGCATTTCACGTTTTTTGGGGTTTTCTTCTGTTTTTATAAACGTTTTATTTACATTTGGCTTCAAATACCAAAATAATTCATAACCTTAATTTAAAAAAGTACACATTTCAAAATAAAATGAAAATTGTCTGGGGGATCATGTAGAGGTTGTTGTGCAGGGTAAAAGGTAAGTCAAAGTGCATAGAAGTCACATTGGAGGCCATTGTGACCGTATCTGTATCAATAAGACGCTTTGTCTTACATAACTTTGTGTGCACTAGAAATACAAAGAGTAAAGAGATTTAAGAAAAAAATAACCAATAGAGTCTCTCAGCGGTGATGTGCTGTACCTCAAAAGGTGCCACCTGAGAAGGATATTATACCACCAGCTACGTAAAGTTAAATCTGATTTTATATTCATTTTGGTGTGAAACTTTCTGGAGCTGTGGGAGCCCGAGTGACTAAAGAGGCACACTTGTCCTTTCTATTAAATAGCTTTGTTTAGTGGAATGTTATGCCAATGAAGAGTAGGTGGAAAAGTTTTTTACATCAATAGTTCTTTAGTACTAGCAGACTTTAGGTAGCTGGAAAGTAATTGACATTACACCCCCTCCCTTCCACAGAATAACAAAATTCTTAAACCTTGCATGATCATGCCTTCATCCTCACCAATATCAATAACATGAACTCCATATCATAAAATACTCTTTGGTTTGTTGTCTTCCCTTTTAACAGATATATTAGCAGCAGGTAAATCAAATTTTAATTAACTTCCACTTGGACTTCCATTTCATTGTGGGTTCCATAACTCCTTTTCAAGAATGACGGCTACTAGCAACACCAACTTGTTTTGGTTTAAATACCAACAATACTATTGACCGAGTTAATAAACCACCTTTTCATTGCAGGATATTTGTTAAGGGCCTGAAGGCCTTCACAGGTTTGAAAAGACCATTCGTTAGGACAAGATTATTTTTAATGGCATACAGTTTTTTCAAATACTGTAAAAGAGTTCAGAGCTTCTATGATCTTATTTTAATAAACATATTTGTTCTAAAAGGACAGAAATGGACTAAAGTCTATTTACAGAGATGAAGCTGAAGCAAGGGGGGATTTTTATTCAATAAATAAGAGTATTTATGGGACTATGTACGTAGCACATCCCTTTCAATAAATTAATCTGCAATACCCCACCTACACTGTGAAGTTTTAGACCACACTTGTCCGCTGACACTAAGAAAAATGTCAATATGGCTCACATCTGGTGCTTCATACCAACAAACTCCCAGCCAAACTAAAGGAATGAATCAAAGATTTCACTTTTCCATGTTTACAATTATTAAAAACTCTTTTACAGTATCATCTGCTCCAAATAATATTTTTTTCCAATGTGTTCCTTCAGTTCCAAAGGAGATTCTCCTTTTTTTTCCAATGCCTTTTTTTATTTATATTTTTGTTTGATACAAGATCAATCCACCCCTCCGCCTCTCTCCTTTCTCTCAAAATAAACTCTCTGCCGTTTGCAAACATACAAGTAACCCATAGCAGCTATATATCTCTCCAACATGCTCAGAATAAAATATAGTGTATGCCTGTCAGTTAATGCCCCCAAAAATATGATCTGTAGTCCTGAGATGGATTCCTCAGTATCTATGGTAAGGCTAACACTCATTTTCTTGGACCAAATATTTGAGATGGGAACTCTTACAACTGTAGATAGCAACATTAAAAAAATTTCTGATTTACCTTCAAACCACAAAATTTGGAATGTCATTTTTTTTATGTCCACTTCTCCAGGCACAGAGAATACCTTGTTTTGTATCAGTAACAGGGCTACTGTGTATAGAATTAAGATTTCATACCTGCTGCTAGGTGGAAATTTTTTTTAGAAAAAATTCACTTTACCAGGGATCTGTTCCAGATTTCTTGTAGTTCTAGTTGCTAATTTCTTTGGTATTTTATCAAAATTTTGTTTCTACATAAACATGTATGGGTCTAAAATCACACAGAGAGAGGCCCCCATATTCTGCTTGTGCATTGTTCTAAAAAGATGAGGGTAAGGTGATTTTGGCTAGATGTGCATATTTTAATAGTATACATTACTTCACCTTGAATGTTTACCTTTGGCATTTAAAGGGCCAGCACTTCTGTGACGCCACATTCTCCTCTATACGTAAGATATACAATACAAAAATGTACACCACTGCAACACAGAGTAGGTGTAGTTAAGTAGCAGCATTTTAGAATTTAAGGCAGAATTTTGCCTATTGTTATGCCATTAAAAATGGACTTGTTCCCAATATTAGATAAAACTGAAAACTTAACAAGCTTGCCTGCAAGTTCAAGTTTTGTCAAAAAATATAATAACAATATATATATATATATATATATATATATACATATATAAATATATACAAATTGTACAACATTATGTGCCTTCTGATTACACTTTTAGTGCTTCAACTTTCCATCTGTCCACTTTAAAACATGCTGTATTTAACCCTAGAGCAACTAGTGTAAAAGGATAAGATGCCAGATTGTGGTGTGTGAGCCAGAGGTCAACAAATGGTACTGCATTAGCTCTATGCATTCCTATACAGCACTTTATACAGAGCACTATATGGATTTGTGTCCATGGACATCGTATCTGCAGTTGCTTTCTGGCCAGCCTTGGTTATCGAGCTGTTTTCCTTTGAAACTCCATATCTAGAGTACCAAGGTCTGAGAACTGAAATGGGCCCATGCCCAGCATTTGGTGCTGACCAATCATTTTGAGCAAGCAGTTTATGAGTCATATTTCAGATTCTCTCCGAAGAGGTCTGGGTTCAAGAGGAACTTGGTTGCGATGGTCCATTTCAGGAAGCATGTCTGTGCTCATGCTGTCAGGAACACCATTGTCACTGCCTTCCTCCTCTTTGCTTGTGAGAGATATTTCATTCTCATAGCAAAAGGTATTCGTATTTGAAAGAATGTACTTCTTCTCGGCTAAGTCCCTGGCACAACAAAGAGGAGTATTGGGCACTTCATATGTTTTGTGGAATCGTGAATAATCCACCTTATAATAATTTCTTTCTTCAAAAAGAACAGGTTCATACCGGTGGCCCCATAAGATTTCGCTAGCCAGGTAGGAGCTCCTGCACTGTGTGGTCATTGCTGTGGCTTCTACCATGCCTTCCAGTATCACAACAATTTCAAAGTCTGAATTGTCCAAGTCTTGTTTGCTGAGATCATATAAAGGGCTTTCTTCATTAATTTCATGAACAATTGTTATTGGAGAAACTAGAAATATTCGGTCTATTCCACTATCAAAACCAACATTGATGTCTATTTGATCCAAGGGGATATACTCCCCTTCTGAAGTAATGCGAGATTTCAAGAGTTGGGCCCTCACATGAGCTTCAACAAGGTGGCTTTTTCGCAAGTTTCCTACTCGCCACATCAAGCATAGCTTCCCATCTCGCATGGCAATTACCGCATTGTCGCTAAAAACAAGAGTTTCATTTCTCTTTTTTGGCTTGGCCATTTTTGCCATCACTGCTCCGATTATAAAGGCATCAATGATGCAGCCCACAATAGATTGGAAAACCACCATGAACACCGCAATAGGGCATTCGTCTGTGACGCAGCGGAAACCATAGCCAATTGTCGTCTGTGTTTCAATGGAGAAAAGGAAAGCAGCAGTGAAGCTGCTGACTTGGGTGACACATGGCTTGTGGCTTTCTGGTGCACCCAAGTCCTCATGTAGCAGAGCAATTAGCCAAAAGACGCAGCCAAAGAAGAGCCAAGAAAGAATGAAAGCAAGGCAAAAGATGACCAGCATCCACCGCCAACGAATGTCCACACATGTGGTAAAGATATCAGATAGATATCGCTGTCCTTTCTCACTGACATTAATGAACTGGACATTGCAGTGTCCATCTTTCTTCACAAACCGACTCCGACACTGTTGCCGGGTGTGGATTTTGCTTTTTCCATTCCCATATCCGTTAGCAACTGCCATTGTGGCTAGCTTCATCCCGTCCTCTTCTGAAGACACAACGCTGTAACGGTTGGTTCGCACGCTGCCCATCACTTCACTTGAGGACTGCGGTGCTTCTGCTTTTGAAAACAGTCTTAGTTTCTGCAAAATTCTTTGGAGAAACAGTTTTGAACGCTCAAAGGGAACACACACAGTGAAAAAAAAGATGGAGAGATTTCTGTCTCTGTAGAACCTTGGCTTCACCAAGGATGATTTTCTGGCATTTGCAGCTTTCGTAACAGAATCTCGTTGTCAGGTAGACATAATGATCTGCAATAAAAAAAAAAAAACATAACGGTCAAAATATAAATACAGTAAAAGTAAATGAACACTCTTACTGATTATCAGTACTTGAGAAATTACAGTGGACTGTAGTTTGTAGACATTTTCAGGAATGTTTAAGAGACAACTAAATCCTAAAAAAGAACAAGGCTTGAAATGTTGTATTTTATATACTGAACTTTCTGTATCAGCCTAATGGTTTAGCAGCCCTATAGCAGTAATAAACTAAGCCTTTTAAAATTGTCCACAGAAGCTTGCCATATTGGATGTTGTTAGGCCCTGATCTCAGTTAAGAAGCTAAGCTTAAGGGTGGTGGAAAATTGTTGAAACGTCAGCCATTGCAGCTTCTGCTACAGGGGTGATTATTAATCAATTCTAATGCGGCATGGACATGTAATGTGAATCTGAATGAATTAGTTATCAACCTTGGATAGTGAATTTTACATCGTATATATAATGTATATTGCGAGTCGGCTCCTAGGCTCAGGTTACTGACAGCAGCCTAGAGCAGAAAAGAAGATGGGGCTCTCTTCTTCAGAAGCACAGATTTTCACTGCTAAAAGGCTGCAATTGCCTTGTGCTGGTATAAAAGCTCAAACATAAGGTGTCGTCTTTCCACACTGATTCTTCGTTGATGTTTAGTTCTCCTTTAGATGTAAGTGCATCCAATGGAAGCAAAGCAAGTTAGAGTACCTGTAATCTATGTGTAAAGCACTTTACACTGCCACACAGTTTAGGAAACTAAAGCCCCATATAAATTTATGCTTATCTTTACCCTCCCAATAATTTGATTTCAGGTCATATCAAAAGTATCAGATTCATATCAGAGTATCAGCCATTCGGATTGAAGGAAACCCAATCAACATCAAATCCCCCAAGGCTTCTGTTCCCATAGAAATAGCATACATATTAAATATATGATGGGAGTTAATACATTTAGCCAAAGATAAGATAAAATAATGGGAAAAAAAAGATGCGCTCAAAGAATGCTCATTTATGCCTGTATTTTCTTCCAGAGAAATTGTTTGCAGCAAGGAACCAGTTAACAAGCAGATTATGTTACCTAGAACTAATTCTGAACGATCTCCATGAGTTAATAACATTTATTTTTAGCCCAGGTCTCTGTAGCACGCAACTCTCCTTAGAGACTCCACAATTGCACACAGTGTGCTCGTCTGCGAGTCATTACCCACAAGATGACCCCAAAAATCACCGTGTTCCTCGCAAGCTCATTTTTCCCATTTTTATTCTTTCTCACGCACTCACTTTATGGGGTGGGGCTGCAACGTAAAGACTTATTAGCCATACCCTAATGTTAATTTTACAGATGGCAGAATAGAATATGAGCACCTTTTTAACTTGTTTTACAACATCAGTGTGGATTCATTTATCACATCACCATTTGTTGTTACACCTGACAGACTGTGACAGCTGTGACTACTGACATTAAATTATGCAGGAAAATGTTCCTTAATGGCATCAATGCACATACCACCAGTAGCTTTAAACAGAACCATGGCAACAAAAATTAATTTTAACATCCCACCCTGAAATGCAGTGACGCACAGTAAGATTAGTCTTTGATGCAAAGGTTGGTGTTCATGCTTGGTTTTAATCAGAAACCATAAGAATAACAAATGTACCCAAGGAGTTGTAGTTCCTAGGGAGTAGCCTCTATGGTCTCAACACAGTATAGGGTTACCAACTTTTTTTTTTTTGGGGGGGGGG
>CM044447.1:19110415-19121591 GCA_024363595.1 Xenopus borealis | reverse complement strand
CCCCCCCCCCCAACTCAAATCATACATACATCTTTATCACACACATATATACAATTAAATTTCATTTGAAGATTTAGCTCTTTACCCTGGTATATTTAAATTGGGGCTAGAAAATGCATGTGGCTGGTGCATAATTGCTTCACTTGATAGGCAGCAGTTGGACTTTTGACTGGTTTGCTCTCATCCAGTAGAAAATAGTAGTCAATATGTGTGCCGACGTCTGTTTCAGATTTCCAACTGGGTTGGTTCAGCAAAAATGAACTTGCTGATTAGTTACAATGGATGGCCACCATTATAGAATATTTTTAGAATCAGACTGAAAATAGTTAGCTCATTTACTGCCACTGGGGAAATTTGCTTCAGTGAAGTAAACCATAGCAACAAACCAGAAATTTGCAGTAAATAAAAGTTAAATGCTCATTGCTGGCAATTGGTTAAGGCAACTGAGCTAATTTGCCCTTCTTTACTATACGTGTCCAATGTAACTGTTTAGAAAAATATTTACAGGTATCTGTTATCTGGAAAACAGTTATCCACAAAGCTCCTAATTAAGGAAATGCCATCTCCCATTGACTCCTTTCCAATGAAATAATTCACATTTTTAAGAGTGATTTCCTTTTTTACTCTGCAATAATAAAACCGTACCTTGAACTTGTTCCTAACTAAGATATAATTAGGACTTATTGGAGGCTAAACAATCCTATTGGGTTATTTAATGTTTACCTGATTTTTTTAGTAGACCTTATGTAGAGAGATCCAAATTACAGAACGCTGCAAGAACAAAAGGATGAATATGATGAATGCAATAGATTACATCTCTAAAATGTTTCACATCTGTTGTAGCCTAGGTTTGGAAATATTAAAGGATCAAATGTACCCTTCATTTTCACTGCACTTGCAGGGTGTAATCAGTAGGGTCTTGAGTGTGCATGTGCAATGTGAACTGTGAATACTGTTTAGCTGACTCCTCGGTTTATAGTCTAAGTATCATAGAAACTACATGTCACTTTGCTTATTCGCCAGCATAATGCTGCCAGTGACAGAAGGAAATGCTTGGGAACATGATGCATGCATCTCATTGGTCCACAAGGGGGAGCGCCCAAGATTTAATATCTTTCTACCGCTGGATTCTGCATTGGCAATGAGAACGTCAGGTTTCCCATAATGAGCTTTAAAATGCAAGTTTCCCCAACTTTTAATGAGCAGACGCCTAATGAGTTTGCATTAACCTGCCATGGTTACTTGCTTTCTCCATTATGTCTGTTTATACCATTTGCAGAAATAACCATAAAAAGAAGTTTGCATATACTGGAAGAATATTTACTAGATAGTATAAGTGATTATACAGCCTATTGCATTAGCTGCATAACCTTTTCTTTGCTTATTACTCAAAGTATTGTCTTTCTCTAAATAATCACATTAAGGGGTTTAGATGTTCTGGGGGGGTAGAATTATAGGAGACTCTTTATGTTGCACCTGTAGTGTACCCCACAGGAAGAAGAGGGTGCTCTGGAGACCAAATGCTCCTACAGCATTAAGTATGACTGCATTTCTATCAGAGTAGACGGTGCTGAAAAGCTTCAATGTTTAACACGGAAGCTCCTATCTGTACATAACATAAATTAATCTTGATATCCATCTCTGCTTGGAAGTAATATGAGATAAATCAATTACGCTGTTGATCAGTTGTTCGCAGTTTCAAATGCCAAAATAATATTTGTTTCTCAGGAACATTGTCAAGGAGAAATAACATCCAACTTTGCTCAGTGATCATTGTACTGGCCCATAATAATAAGCCTCATCCAAGCCTCATCATACAGTAAAAAGAAACCCCATCTCTTCAGAAACATTTACAGGCAGCTTCAGCCCTAAGCAGCTATATATTTAGGGGACGTTCCTTGAAAGAAACTGAATCCTTTAAAAAGTTCTGGAATTTCAGGTCCAGGAGGACCCAAAATAGTCTTGATGAATGAATCTAAAGTCATATTGAGTTCTTCTAGAATCAACTATATAGCAAAACTATATCCAAGCGATATTTATGCTACTAAACTCCTGTAAGAAATTAATACTGTATATGAGGATTCTAAATGACCTGACAGCTAAACGAACAGAACTATATTAAAATGGGAATTTGAAAAATGTTATTATACTCACACTACACAAAAATAGAGTGATCTACCTACTATTATACCTGTTAGGTACCAGGTGCTAGTACAGTATGTCGACCCAAGCCAAGCCTGCAGCACACTGGAAGTTGTTAATTTGCTCAAAAAAAGGTAGTTTATTGGCTCAAAATAGACATATCAAGCAGGCAACGTTTTGGACCCTCTGGGTTCTTTGTCAAGTCTATAGGCTTGACAAAGGACCCAGTGGGGTCCGAAAGTTGCCTGCTTGATATGTTTATTTTGATCCAATAAACCACCTTTTTTTTCATTTGGATTATACGCACACTAGGCATCTCCCAAGGATATTAATTCTAAGGCATTTACCCTTGCTGTTATTGCTCAGTGTCATGTTCAATACACCATACCACTTTATCTTCTAGGTAGTCATACCAAGATGAGATTGTTCTTATGCATCCCTCTTTAATACATGACCCATGCTGTGCATACTCTCATTCCCAAGCCCCCTCCTTCCACACCTACAGCAGCTCTTATGACTAGGTGGGCAAGCAGAAATGGTCTGAATTTGTTTTGGTTGATGAGTACTGGTACCATCACACCATTTGGATTCAAGAGTTTCTCATACACAAAATAAGAATTAAAGTTTAGTAAAAAGAATGACCAAATAAAATGCAGCACAAACCAGGCAGCTTAAGTTCTCCGCTTGCATGTAAGGTAAAGGGGGATCAGATGGGAAATGTCTAAAGAGGGGAAGTAAGAAACAATGTAAAGAAGAAAAATAGAGATGTATATGTGTGGGTATGTTAGGGGCCTTTAAATGAATAATCACTACATAAATGCAGTATAAAAATAATAATGACAATTGCATGAAAATTTGTTAAAAAAGATGATGAAAAGCAAAAAGGTGTTATGTAATGCCAGTGAATGCCAGGTAGAAATAAAATACTTGACTGTTTGATGAAACAGACTGAATGTTATTGACAAGCTAGGAAAGGAAATAATGAATGTCTAGGCAGCAAGGCCGGAAGTATACTTGGCTGGGCTGTGAGTGACTAGGGTTGCCTCCTTTTTTTGAAAAATGGGCAGGGGGCAGGCCAGTGATGTAGGGGGGCGGACCAGTAAGGTCAAGGGGGTGGGACTGTGACCTCAGGGGCACAACATCACCGTGTCATTCACTAAAATGTCCTGTCCGGATTTCCTAATTTGGAAGTCCGGACAGGAACTTTCCACCCGGGAAGCCCTTCCAAAAACCGCGCTGTCCAGGGGGAAGCCAAACAGACGGTAACCCTATGAGTGGCTGACAGTCAGATCAGTTTAGGGTAGTTATTTCCAACCAGTGGCCCCACCAACCCCTTGGATGATGCTCTCAGTTGCCTCAAAGCAGGTGCTTATTTTTGGATTCCTGGCTTGGAGGCAGGTTTTGTTTGCATAAAAAACAGGTTTACTGCCAAGAAGAGCCTCATGCCAGTCCACATAGAGGCAAATAGCACATCATATTTGGCACCCTTTTTTCATGTTTGTGTTGCTCCCCAATTCTTTTAATATTTCAATGTGGTTCATGGGTAAAAAAGGTTGGAGACCCCTGGTCTAGAGAGTAACTGATGGCCTAGGCAGGAGATGGGGAATAGCCAACACTTAGAATAGGCAAGGAATGAGTAGTTGTCAGGCAGTATGAGTCTGAGCAAAGCATCAATGAGTTTTATTATCAGTAGTGTAAGCATGAAAAAATGTTCTATAAATTGACCTGGCTGTTAATATTATCATCATAATCATCATCCTTTATTTATACAGCACCATTGGTTATTCTTCCCTTGCCAAGGCTTCACCCACATGGATTTGTTTTTTCACAAATAAAACTCTTACAGGGCCTACTGAATGTGTAATCTGTCAGTCCTCACTTAGTACCATAGAACTTACGGGATGACATAATTATTATGGACTGTTGGAGTCATTTATTCCTTAGAACATGAAGGATATTTTGGGAGAATTGCATCATGTGCTTTTAATTGAATTGTATTTTCCATTCTCTTTCATGGTGTGACCCTTTCTCGATGAAGGAATTGACCACGTGAAATAAAAGCTATGGTTTTCATTAGCATGGTATACAAGATAACTGAGGAGGGTTAACATAACTTGGTCTCTGAATGCTTTGTATGGAGATTATTTAGTTGCTGACAAGATCTGTTCTGTTCCAAATACCTGAGGCACCTCATTGTAACCTTTTTCTTGAAACAATCTTGTAATAAGGAAAAAAAAGACACTGACCAGCTGTCTTCTGTTACATATCCCAGATGCAGTTATTAACAATCTGTCTTCAGCTATGAACCCTTACCTTGGATGACCCTCTATCATCCAGTCATTATTTTCCAGGCTTAGATTCACCCTTGGCTACTGACCTGAACTTTAGCATTTCTTCTTGCACCTGGACTCCTTGCCTGCAGAAATATTATCTATTATTATATATCTATATTATATATCTACCTGTACTGTATTAAAGATGAGGCAACGCTTATTGCTATAATAAGTAAATGTTGATTATATACTCAGGCTAAACATCTTTTAGGAAATGTGTACCCCCCGCTGGTTAATATAGAGACATCAGAAGATACAAAGAAGTCCCATGGTCATATCTGAGAAGGCTCCAAATTACAGAAAGACTGTCTCCCATGGCTAACTCCATTTTAGCCAAATAATCAGTGGCTGCTTCCTCTAGAGCTAATTAAAAAACCCTCCTCTTACCTTGGACACAAGACAGACGGGAGTGGGCGGAGAGAGGGCAAAGGCAGGATGTGGGCAGAGGCAGGGCGGTAAGTGGGCTGGAGAATGTGGATCTGAGTGTGCCTGACCCTTCTTAAAAATTTTTGCAGGGGGGCCCAGCATACTCCACTCCAAATATTCCACATTTATAAAAATAATTTTCTTTTTTCTTTGTAATAATAAAACAACACCTTTTTACTTGATCCAAACTAAGATATAATTCATCCTTATTGGAAGCAAAACCAACCTATTGGGTTCATTTAATGTTTACATGATTTTCTAGTAGAGTTAGGGGCAAATTTACAAAATTCACGTGAAATGATCGAATTCGATCGAATAACGATCCTTCGTGAAATCGTATATGCAAATTTGGCCTCTTCGATCATTGAATATCGAATAGATCGAATAGATCGAATGATTTCACTTGCAAATTTGGTCAAGCTAATTATGGGGAATAATAGTAAATTTGCCCCTTAAGGCATGAAGATCCAAATTACAGAAATATATGTTATCTGGAAAAACCCAGGTCCAGAGCATCCTAGATAACTCACACCTGTATATGTTTTCGTGTAAGGATCACTTGGAGAGACAGAAAAGATGCACATGGCAGAGAGAAATGAGAAGCCCCAGACAGAACTAAATTTCAACAGATTTTAGAACTATTTACGTATGTATAAAGAGATAAGTCAGGGAACACATCAACAGGACATTATACTGGAAATGAAGAATGGGCCACACACACAGTGATCGTTTTACAATGTGTAATTCAAAATAATTTTAATTTAAAAGCAACAAAAGTGTAAAGTGAGCAACCTATAACTTGTCAGTTGTCAGAGGTAGGAAGCATTCATTAAGTGAAAGAAAATAATATTCTGCAAAGTAAAAAAAAATCACTTTAAGACAATAGGGACAGTGTGCAAAGTGCAGAAATTGGGTGGAATACACCATGTTTTACGTACTTTGTGCCCTGTACTTGCAAAATGGGGTGCGAAGGTCTGCTTTTCCTTCATGAATGCATCAATGCCTGGCATAATTAAAAGAGTGGTTCACCTTTAAGTAAACTTTTAGTATGTTTTAGAACGGCTAATTCTAAGCAACTTTTCAATTTGTCTTCAGTTTTCTTTTTTATAGTTTTGAATTATTTACCTTCTTCTGACTCTTTCCAGCTTTCAAATGGGGGTCACTGACTTCATCTAAAAACAAATGTTGTAAGGCTACACATTTATTACTACTTTTTATTACAGGCTTCTACTATTCATATTCCAGTCTCTTATTCAAATCAGTGCATGGTTGTTACAGTAATCTGGACACTAGCACTCAGATTGCTGAAATTTAAGATGCTAAATAAAAAAGCTAAATAACTCGAAAACCATAAATAACAAAAAATGAAAACCAATTGCAAATTGTCTCAGAACATCACTCTCTACAGCAGGGATCCCCAACCTTTTGAACCCGTGAGCAACATTCAGAAGAAAAAGGCTTTGGGGAGCAACACAAGAATGAAAAATATTCTTGGGTTGCAATATAAGTGCTGTGATTGGCCATTAGGCAGCCCCTATGTATATTGTCAACCTACATTGGGCCTCTGTTTGGCAGTGCACCTGGGTTTTACACAACCAAAACTTGTCTCCAAGCCTGGAATTAAAAAATAAGCACATGTTTTGAAGTCACTGGGAGCAACATTCAAGGGGTTGGAGAGCAACATGTTGCTCACAAGCTACTGGTTGGGGGTCACTGCTCTACAGCATACTAAAAAATAATGTAAAGGTGAACAACCCCCATAAGAGGAACAGGGGATGGCCCAGAGACATCTTCTCTCCCACCCCCAACTTTGGAGTCTAAGCACCAGTGGGCCTGCCCAGTACTTACTGCCTTTCTTATGATGCTGCACTTGGCCCCTAGCACAGAAAGCATTCAGACCTCGGACGCAATTAGAATGACCACTAAAAGGGAATACCTTTTCACCCCTTGGTGCTCTAGCACTTGCAGCTAAGCGGCATAAATCCACACTATCACTGTCGGACTGGGACACCAGGGGCCCACCCAAAAACCTTAGACCATGGGCCCACCATAAAACCTTAGACCAGGGACCCACTCTCAGTACTAATATTCTTCATCTCCTCAATCAACCCTATTCTCCTAGTTTGTTTTCTTTACATACTATAATCAATTATTCCATCTATTTAGCCTCTTTGTTCTCATAGAAATAGAGAATGGCCATGAAATAGGCCAAACGTTTAGGGGGCCCACTGACACCTTGGCCCACCGGGATTTTTCCTGGTCTCCCGGTGGGCCAGTCCGACACTGCACACTATTGGGTATATTTGATGTTTAAATGTTCTTAGTAGCCATACAGTAAGTATGGTGGACATATGTACAAAACTCCAGGTCTCATGCATTGCAGTGAATTCAGAATCCATCATCACAGACTGATAATGAGAAATGCAATGACACAGCAAAACTTATTTTCCTATTCTAAACTGATTTAGTATGGTCAGTCCTCTCCCATATGACATCTCATAACATTAAGGGGCAGATTTACAAAATTCACGTGAATAATTCGAAGTTCAATCAAATTCCGATTGTACGATGCTATCGAATATTCGAATATGCAAATTTGGCCACTTCGATCATCGAATATGCAAAATTCGATCATATCGAATAGATCGAATGATCGAATATTCGATCATTCGACCATTCGATGATCGAAGTACTTCAACTTTAAAATTTTATTCGACTGCCTACTTCGCCAAATTGAACCTACTGAATAGCAATAGAAGCCTATGGGAATTCCCCCATAGGCTTTTTTTTTTCTATTACCTGCTCGAATAGCATTCGTACGATCGAACGATTCGATCGTTCGAATTGTATTAATTTTTTGAACAATCAAAGGAAACTTCACGATTTTTTCGTGAAATCGAACAATGCTGTTCGATTGTACCAATTTTTCGATAAATCGAATAGCGCTCAAAAAATAGCCTAAAACTATTCCATTTCCATTCAACAGTCAAATTTCTGCCGAATTTCTGATGAATTCGAGGGCTAAAAGCCATAAAATTCATGAATAATGATAAATTTGCCCCTAAAACTTGATTTTGTCTTTTTATATTCCTAGAATCATCTAAAATCTCAATCTAAAACGAATGCTATCATTTTGAACTGAATAGTTGTGTCAGAAAATACACTGTATTAATAGCATCAATTAGTGCAGCATTCAAGTGGACTTTATTATCCAGTGTCATGGAAAAGTTACACATACTGGCAGCATATCTAACACACTCATTTTAACTACAGATTTAAATATACACCTTGCCTTTTTCTCCTTCTGTGACATGATCTTCCTGACATTTTATCCATAAATATATGAAAAAAAAACAGTATATACCATTTTGAAAAAAAAAATGTTGAAAGTTTTGGAACTCTAAGAAAGCACACAAAAAATGTCCTTTTTCTGTTATCTGATGAAGCAAACATTTATCTTTTTTGAAATAAAAGAGTATTTCTTTCTTTGGCTATTAATATAAGTAATCACAGCAGTAATGTTCAGAATTCTCAAACAGTGAGATAATGGTGGTTATAATACTCAGAAAGGCTGGGGAGAGTTTAATTCAATGTGACAAGTGGAAAAAGTGGTTCCTTTAAATCATATGATCAGCGGTTTGCTTTGTAAATGTTATAGAGTGCATCACATGTTAACCCATTTTACTCTTGGAGCTCTTCAACCCGTTCAGTTGCATGTGCCGTGATTATCCTTGCGGATAAATAATAGAAATGATTTTGTTGCAATGTCAACCATAGTAACGTAGTTACTACGTCCATCAAGATCAACTTTTTTTAACCTGCCTAACTGCTAGTTGATGCAGAGGAAGGCAAAAAAAACCCCATCTGAAGTCCTCTTGGGGCAATGATCTGAGCCAATTTTTTATACATTTTTAAATAACACATTCGTACATTCTGTCATATGTATTTTCATAGACTCTATGAACTTCTCATAAGCAGAAGAAACACTGGTTGCGGAGATGAATTAAGCTAGATAGAAGTACATACATTCTTGCTTTGCTTCTCCATCAGTATTATTATAGATATAGAGCAAGCTGGATTTTCTCCTTAATGAAGGAGCTTGGAGACCAGGATGTAGCTGATGTTGCTTTAATGATCATATAAAACAATAAAAAATGTCCTTAAGTATCTCTAGATCCCAGACAGGCTGACTAAGAGGCATCACCATGAGAAACATCTAAAAAGCATCACCTCCTGAAAAGAGTGCAGTGCATATGATATATCTTCAAAGCTGATAAAAGTTGATCAAATCAACAAAACCTTCTGTCAGTAATTCAGTATGTTCACCATCGAGTTGTCTGTATTGAACCATGCGGTCATAGCAGATGTCCCTCACCGATGTAAAATGCCATCTCTTCTTCTAAGAGTTTTATGAGGACTCTTTCTATTTGAATAATGTAGTTATCTCATGGAATGATTGCTTAATTCAAAACACATTTATGATTCCAGGGATAACTGGCTCAAAGTCACAACTACTTTCCGGGAAGGTTTCACTCCATTCTCTTCCAGTACCCTACTGTGGAAGAGAGATGCACTATCTGCATTGCTGCTGTCTATTGTGGCAAGAGATGAAACAGTAGTCATACTTGGTGATGCATTAGATAAACCATTGACTATTGAGACTGGGGTTGCCTTGCTGGGTTGTGAATTGATATCCAGCTGTTTTGCACTACAGAACGGTGCATAATATTCTGTCATTTCCTCAAATTGCACGCAGTCTACTTTGTAGTATTTTTTCTTGGCCTGTAAAATATTGTTGAACCTAAAGCCCCAGAGGATCTCACGGGGCAAGTAAGATGTCCGTGATTGGTGTGATGTCCCTGTGGAGTCGCCTGTGTATATGAAGGTGACCAAGATTTCAAATCGATCCGATGCTAACCCTTTTCGATCCAGTGCATACAATGGACTATCCTGCTCTATAACATGAACCACAGTGACTGGAGTGACCAGTATGATTTGATCATTGACCAGTTTGAGGTCTTTATATTCCATGGTGATGCCTTTTTCATGATCTTCGTGGTAACGCAGGAGCTGAGCTCTTACGTTTCCTTCAACAACATGGTTTGGCCGAAAGTCTCCAACTCTCCACATTAGGCACAGTTTGCCATCCCTCATTCCTACCAGTGCAAAGTAACTGAAACGTATGGTCTGAGCTCTTTTACGGGCAGTTGCCATCTTTGCCATGGCTGCACCTATAATAAATGTATCTATAATACAACTGAGGACTGATTGGAGTGTCACCAAGATGATAGCCATGTAGCACTCCTCTGTAACACACCTGTTGCCGTAACCAATGGTGGTCTGGGTCTCCAGAGAGAAAAGAAATGCGCCTGCAAATGTGCGAACATTGTCAATACATGGGGTTATCTCCATATCTCTAAGATCTCCATGCTGAAGCGCTATGATCCAAAAGATAAAACCAAACAGCAACCATGACAGGACATATGATAATGAAAATATAATCAGCATATGACGCCATTTTATATCCACAAGTGTAGTAAATATGTCCACCACGTAGCTCTCCCATTCGCCAAATATGTTCTTGAAATAGACGTTGCAGCTTCCATCTTTTTGCATGAACCGGTTCTGGAATGGCTTCCTACATACTGTACTGTACTGGTACCAGTTATGTTCCCTGACATTCACAAGCTTCCAGGTATCTGTGGTATAACTCATCATGGCATCCAACGGTGCATGGAAGAAATCTAAAGGAAAGATTTTCCCTTGATAGCTAAAACCTGTAAAAAATAAAACACAAAGAAAAAGGATCAGAAAGAATAAATGTGATTTATGTTCATATGCGTGTATCTTACAGAATTCCAACAGCTGAATGGATTTATTTGTAAGAGTCACTATAAATCATCATTCTTGTGATGAATGGCGCATTATCAGTATAACACTGTTTCTTGTAAGGTTTAATGCATTTTTTTAAATATTTTATAACTATCAGAACTAGAATAACATATAGAGCATGGGAAACATGGAAAAGTGCAAACCAGTAATCTATGTAATGTGTACTGGGAAGCAATATATACAGTATGTATGTCTTAGTCATAGGACTTTATGGCATTGCAAACAAGATAAGGAGGTTCAAAGGATATTCACTTCATTAGTGTGATATAGCTTGGAGTAGTGATACAATAGGCCTTATTTAAAGGGATACTGTCATGGGAAAGTATGTTTTTTTCAAAATGCATCAGTTAATAGTGCTGCTCCAGTAGACTTCTGCACTGAAA
>CM044447.1:19067183-19107301 GCA_024363595.1 Xenopus borealis | reverse complement strand
TTTTAAAAAGGACTCTGTGGGAGATGACCTTCCAGCTTACAATAGCAGTTCCATTTACAATCAATTTTAAGCCTATTTGTAATAAATAAATAATTGGAAAGTGACAATTTTAGGCAACACTTTAGTGTGGGGTTTACATCCCCTTTAAGCAATATTCAGCGTGGCCATAACATAATGTGTGAAAGGCAAGAGAGCCATTTGAGTAACAATAAGCATCCAAATAGGAAACATCCTTACAGTTGTAATTGTTTTCACATTGCCTGCTTCAGACAACATATGTAAGCCTCGCAAACAGCGCTGCATAAAAATTGCTAAAATAAACAGCTACTGCCTACTCTGTATCCTATTAACAAGAGGGAATATTATTAAATATCTTGTGCCGGGCTGCAGAAGTTGCCAGAACATTACTTTCCTAAAATAACACTCCGAGGGTTAAGTTTATACAAAATTACTGCTCAAGACCCAGTCAAAATACCAGTTAACACAAATCTGCCAAGGGGCGAGAATGTACAGGGATGGGATCCGTTATGCAGAAACCCATTATCCAGAAATCTCTGAATTACAAAAAAAGTCATTAAAATTGTTTAAAATTATTTCTCTGTAATAATAAAACAGTATCTTGTTCTTGAGCCAAACTAAAAAAAATAATGAATCATTATTGGAAGCAAAACCAGCCTATTGGGTTTATTTAATATTTATATGATTTTATAGTAGACTAAAGGTATGAAGATCCAAATTATGGAATGATCCTTTTTCCATTAAAAACCCAAGCCTTCTATATAACAATTCCCATATCTACAGCATCTTAGAGAAAATGATATAGAGCATCAAAAGGGCTAAATTCAGAACCCAGAGGCAGTGTGCAAAGTGCAAAAAAGTGCAGCAATCCATTTTTTTTGCACATTGCAAGCTGTGTTTGAGTGTGCAAAATAGGTGCAGGAAAACTTCACTTGAGGGAAGGCAGGGGAGATACATAAGGTTTCTTGCACCTACTTATGCACTTGTCCTTGTGTCAAGAATGACTCCTAATATCTTTATCTTATAGCCACATCTTTTCATAGAGTTCATAAAAACATGAATCACAAAATACATAAATTAAAACAATATTCACATGCACTGTTATATACAGTACAGCTATGGGGCCTATTATCCAAAATGCTTGGGACCTGAGGTTTTCAGGGATTTTTCCATTATTTGGATCTTCATAAAATCAGTAAGGCATCGCTCTGCAACTGCCTTCCCTTCCCTGATCGTACCAAATGTAAGTTTAGCTGCAGTCACCGGGGAAAAGAGACTGGGGTTGGGTGCGTGGGTGGGTGGCAGTGGTAAGGGGTGTTGGACCCCTGGGGTATAGGAGCCTTGCACACCCCAGTCTGACCCTGATCACAGAGGAGTTCCTTGATCAATCAAGTCACAACAGAGTAAGTATAAGAGTATTTATAATGTAGCCGTCTATTTTACAATAGAGACAAGTCCCAGTAAATTATGTAATGCACATAACATTACCAAGGAATTCCATCATCAGATGAAAGTAAAATAGAATTTATACAGGAGCAATATATATATATATATATTTATATATTCAGTTATATACAGAATGACAATGTGTCACGTCATTAAACACGGATTACAGCCAATTAGTGGAGTATTGCAGTACATCCCAGTTTTCACTGTTTTTGAAAAATCCATAGACCACCTCCATTAAAAAGCAAACATTAAGGGGCAGATTTACAAAATTTGTGTGAATAATTTGGAGTTCGATCAAATTTACAAAATCCGATTGGTCGAATTTTCTAATATGCAAATCAGGCAAATTCGACCATCAAATTTGTAAAATCGATCGATTAGAATAGATCGAATAGATTGAATAAAAATCTATTCGACTAGTCGAATTTCCCCTTTAAAATTTTTATTCGATTGGCTACTTCGACAGGTTTAACCTGGTGAAGTGCTTTGGTGAATTTAGATCGAATATTAAACATTTGATCGAAGGTTTATAATCGTTCGAATCGATCGATACGAACGATTTAATCGATCAAATTTATACTATTCGATCGTTCGACCAATCGAATAGCGGTAAAATCCTTTGAATCCGATATTCGAATTACTTCCCTTCCATTTACATGGTCCAATTTCGAATTTTTTTAAATTGGAAATTCAATCAATGATAAATCTGCCCCTAAAAGTAGTTTAAACTTCCAGGTAAGAATTATGGAAGCCAAGAGGATTAATACCTAGAAACAGATACAGATGGACGGTAGCAACTCTAGTTAGTATGCAATAATTAGTCCCTAATTAATAACCCACAGGTTAATTTAGTCAACTGGTAATATTATCATAAAACCCTTAGAAGTGCACATTATTGAGAGGGACAATGTAGAAACTAGGCCACTTTGACCCATAAAATTCAGTTAATCTGTTCTTGGGTACATTAACCAGCATACAGTATTCTTAAAATGAAGAATAATAACAGGTCATGTGCCCTTTTCACTTAAACGGTAACCTAAAACAAGGAGTCTGCCTATTTATATTCTCTTTACTGTTGCTTCTGACTCCTAAAAGTGTGTCGCAGAAAAGAAAGAAAAGTTAACAAAAAGATCCGATTTTACTGTGTATTTCTTTAAAGATCAGAACCAGAACAACTTTAAAATATGTGAAAATGTTTAATTGATGCACATTGGGAAAATTAAGGGAACACGGAGAACCCCTTTCACCTTTCAGTTGTCTAAATAAGGGTTTTTGAATCTTCTGTTTCCTTCCGAAGAAATCCAACAGCTATAAAAAGCACATGGGGGGAAAAAAAAACCTGGAAGTGGATGGTCCCTGGTGTAAGAACACAAGCCTTGTGGGTCGGGAATTCCAAACCTCAATAAAGGGCAGAAGATGAAAATATCAGAATAAAGAAATTTCTATTGAAACATTAAACCCTCAGACGTAAATAGCACAGAGCAGCAGACACTTACACAAACTTAAAAGTCATGCAACGGGGCACCAATTTGCACTGAAATAACTAAAAGAAACAAACACAGTGATATTTAATTCTTTAAAGTGAAACCAGACCCTATAAAAAAAAAAAAACCCTCCATGGAACCACCAAAGTTTGACACTATAATAAGCAACAGACGTATATGGTTCACTTGATTGTTCGTGATTTTATTTTTCCCCTTCCATAGCGGTGCTGAGACTTAGCACGTTACAGCATTTGTTTGACAGGCACTGAAATAACTGCTTTGCTGAAAAGAGATTAAAAGGAATGTATCCCTAAACAAATCAAATTGCAGCAAAGGGAAATGCGGCTTTGCGCCTTTATAAGGTAATGCAACCTGCAGCCTTAGTGATGTCATCAGTTAGAAGCCCTACTTAGTGAGGTTGTAGTTGTTCCATGTGACCCACTGAAAATAGTTCATTATAGGGAATACTGTATCTTACACTTTAAAATACAAAGATACAGGTGGTACATCTATTGTGGCGAAATACAAATAATGGCATTTTCTATCCTATTTCCATTTCTGAACAAATACAAAGTTACCTTGCACTTGATATCTGAGCCACCATAAATCAATATTTATAGCAAAACCAATGTCTGCATAAGCATAAGGTGTCATAACAGATACGTGTTTAAAGCACACCCTACACATACATACATTGTTGGCATGTCCTCTCAGGGCTCCCCCTATTTCAAATCCACTATTTTGGGATCCAGTAAAACCCCGGAATGCTTTGTGAAAGATTTGGCCAAATACCAAACTGAATCCTAATTTGTGTATGCAAATCAGTATTAGGAAGGGAAAGGGAGAAGATTTTTTTTACTTCTTTGTTTTCTGAAAAAAGTCACATGATTTTAAGGTTTTGGATTTGGTTCAGCACAACACAAAGATTCGTCTGAATCCTAATCCTGCTGAAAAAAAGCCAAAAACAGAACCAAATCCTTGATTTAGTGCATCCCTAGCTATAAATAAACACAATAGGGGTAATTTATTATGGGTAGGGCTCAAAGTTTTCAAAAATGAGATCACATACCCCCCCATGTTTTTTTGTACATTGAGTCATGTCCTTAATAGATTGTCACATGCCTCTGCACTCCACAACAGAACAGAGAGTTTTTCATTTCCCCCATGGTTTTCATGAGGAATGATAGAACTAAAATATGAGGAAAGGAGAAAAAGGTGCTTGCAAAGGAAAACAATTACACTTGCAAATACATTAGAGCAGTGATCCCTAAAAAGCGGCTCGTGTGCAGCATGTTGCTCACCAACCCCTTGGATGTTGCTCTCAGTGGCCTTAAACCAGGTGCTTATTTTTATTCCTGGCTTGTGGGCAAGTTTTGGTTGCATTAAACACAGGTATTAACCCTTAAGCAGAAATGTGTGCTGGAGTAATTAGTTTGAGCTGATTGATGGAGGTGCCGTCCTCCTATACCCCAAGGAGAATTGAGAGACCTAGGCCCAAATTCAGTAAAGCGCGAATCGTCTAACACTAGCGCTAATTCGCCAGCGTGACGTCAATTCGTAACTTTGGAAATTCACTAACACCGGCTCTGGCGAATTTTCGCTAGCGAAGTAGATAGACTTGTGCAACTTCGTACCCTTATGCCAGGCGAAGTTGCGCACTGACGAAGGATCGTAATTACACAAATTCACTAAGATCAACATTTTCCTGAACGTTACCACTTACTTAAGACTTTACTTCGCCTGGTCAGACCAGGCAAAGTTCAAAACAATAGATAGGAGTTTGAAAAAAAAATGTAAAAATTTTTCTAAGTTCCAAAAAACCCTGGAGTGTTTTACCATTGGAGGGTGATAGTCTGAAAAAGATCGATTGTTTTTTGGGGGGGGTTACCCTCCTTCCCCCTACATTTCCTAACATATGGCAACACAACTATACAGGGGGCACATGTAGGGCAATAGGACAACTTTATTTTATTTATTAAAGGTTTTCTGGGCTTGTGTAGTGGAATGTAGTGGCTGTAACATATACTTCTATTATACGTTAAAGTTCCCACCGTATGCAAATTAGGCTTCGATATCGTAACTGCGCTCTGCCTAGCGAAGTAACACTAGCGCAACTATGCTACCATTCGCCGACCTGATCGTAACTTCGCACTTTAGTGAATTTGCGTATCGCTGACGGAAATTTTGCCTGTCGAAGTGCGGCGAACGCTATAGAAGCCAACACTGGTGAATTTTCGGATCTTAGTGAATTTGCCCCCAGGTGTGCACCTTGCAATCCTTTGCTTATCTAGGTTGCATAAAAGTGATGTGTATTGCCAAACAGAGCTTCCTGTAGGCTGCCAGACCAGATAAGCGGTACAAATAGAAAATCACAACCCATATTTAGAATTTCAAGGAATATTTTTCATGTTTGTGTGAATTAACTGAATGTGGCTCAAGGGAAAAAGTTGGGGTACTTCAGCTTATGGTAGGATGGAGCACACAATCAGCAGGTTCCTACTGCAAAAACTTTTATTGTGTTACAACATGTTTCGGACCAGCATGGATCCTTTTTCAAGTCTTGAAAAAGGATCCATGCTGGTCCGAAACATGTTGTAACACAATAAAAGTTTTTGCAGTAGAAACCTGCTGATTGTGTGCTCCATCCTACCATAAGCTGAATTACATTTGATGGTCGACTGGTGTGGCCTACATGGATGGTGAGCATTTGGACACAGGAGGAAGCATTGAACTAAATATTTGAATTGACTAAAAAGTTGGGGTACCTCTGCATTAGAAGATGTTATAAATAGATGGAATGTAATCTCCATTAGAAAAGATTAAAGAACCAGAGGCCACCCCTTTTGACTTGAGGGAATTAACTTTTATTTGAAGAAGTGATGATGTTTCTTCCCATTGAGGGCAGTGAAGTGTAGTAATAAGTCAACATAAAGTTGCTGATTTTTGCAAAGGCAGATTCTATTGCTGCATTTAAAAGGTGGATGGAAGGTGGATGACTTCTTGAACAAACATAATATCCGAGGCTATTGTGATCTTAAGAGCTACAGTTAATATAAATATTTTTCTATATAGTTATTTAGGCAAGTGTATCTATAGGTCTGTAAATGTATTTGATACATGTGCACTGGTGTTCAATTGAAGGGATTGAACTTCATGGACTTTTGTCTTTTTTTTCAAGCTAAATTAACTATGTAACTGTGAAAAGGCAGGGGGAGGCATGTTGGGCACAGGCCGCATCAGAGTCCTGTACTTACAGAATTCTCTTTTGCTGATGGAAATATATTTGCGATACTGATCTCTTTGATATAATGTAATTCTCAACAGCTGCCTTCTATTACATGGTAAAACATTAACACTGTATTCTAACTATAGAAAACTACCATAAGTCTATAAGAGAAATGCAGATGGGATTGAATTAGTTCTCTCTGCTCATTTATAAGTCATCTAATAAGCGACCATGGTAGGTAATTTCTTAGGCCAGAAGATAGAAATTGTATTAGGATAAAGTCAAGTCAGATAACTATAGCAGGTCATACAGATACAATATATGGATTTGCTTCACTGATGAGGTGTCTCACACTGAATGCCTAAGGTAAGACCAACAACCAATGGAAGAGGGTCCTAGCATCGCCCAACAGGAACAGCCCGCAAGGTTGCCACTTTTGGTTGAACAGGATAAACTTTCTCAGGAGCGAGGCTGTATGATCAAGTAAGATATATAGATAAGAGAAGACCAGAATTTAATCTGATGCTGCAAGAACCAGCCATATGCACCGAACTGGATTTGGTCAAAACCTCAATAAAAGATTTCAAACTCAGGCCAATTCCTAATTGCAGGGTTGTCATATGAACAACTCAGAATTATTGGAAGGTAAAAAGTGTGCTGCTTAGTGCTGTTTACATGTTGTATTTTAGCATGGCTTGGCTAGAACAACCTGAAAAACCTGAAGAACTCATCATTAAAAATACTTCCTAAGTAGACAGACCCTGCCTTATATATAGAGAATATGGCAGAAAAAGACATTAGAAAGTGAAAATTAAGACTGAAAATACATGTGGGAATACAGTAAAGGAATAGTGTAGCTACATATGAATTAAGTATATATACAGGACACATCATAACAAAGAGTAAAATAGTTGAAATTGGTTAAGTAAGACTGCTGGCAAATAGAGTTTATTTTAAAGAACTCCATGGACCAGAGAAAATCTATTCCAATATGTTGATGTATTTCTGTTGTATGATAAGAAACCATAAATTTAGCAGAAGAAAGTACTGTATTAACATTGTCCAAAATTGATAAAAATGGCAGCGTTTGTTAGAAAAGATTTTCATACGAAATACAGTAACTGGCTAATAAAAGTGATATAGTGCTGACATATTGATCTGAGAATCCTATCAAAGTGCACCTTGGGAAATCATATTTGTGTCCAGTCTTTCTACTAATAGAATACATATAGTAAACCTTTAGTTCACTGGACAATGCACCTATAAGCATTAGAAACATCCACCAATATGTTTTATGTCGGTTCTGTGCAATCCAGTGGTGGAATAAGTGGGAACAGACTAGGATGGGGCTCCTGCAATAAATTATTTGCAGGAACGGAGTTTCCTAAAGAAATGCAGATGTTTAATGAAAGAGGGGTCAAAATAAATTCAGTCTGGGGCTATTTCTGGTGTCTACATCAGCAAAATACATCAGTATACATTTGTCAAGGCAAAGCTGCTATAGGACAATGTTTTTGAGATACCTAAGAGGGAGATGAAATGAACAGCATGAAGAATATTAGAAAAAAAGTCAAAAGCAATACTGTGCATAACAGAACATGTGAGATCATGGGTTCTGCAGATTTATAGTTCTACGATTTCACTTACTTTATGAAAAACATTCCTTGTCCTCTATGACACCTATATATATTTGGTCTATGTATCAAGGGTCAACGTGAGAGTTTTCATATCGTTACTGGTGATTTTTAATTTACAAACACCACATTTACAAAAGATAATTGATTTTTTAAGGATTAATGGGCTTCTGGTGGGGAAACAAAAAAAATTATTCAGGTTTTGAATCTTTTCCCCAATTACTTACTGTATTTAGGGATGTGACATACAGTATGAGGGAGGTATTCTTCCATTGGTTTTGTGATATTATGGGACGTCCATTTCCCTAGTCGATAATCATGTGCTTGAAGCTCTACATGAGGCAACTGGAAGTGCTGAGGGTCCAGAGGCTGAACTATATTCACTAGATTGTCAGGTTATCAGAACCCCATGTATGGGGACTAGTTTCTGTTAGTTAACCCTTGTCATTGTACAACTCAGGGGTATAAGAAAGATAAGATCAGTGAGGAAGAGCAGATCAGTACCCTAATGTAGGAGAAGTGGTGTGGTTTGTTATCCCCAGGCAATACTTGTCTACCTCAGTGCAAAGGGAATCAACATATTCTCCCTACTCCTAGATTAAATTAATTCTGGGTACATTCTGGGCATCTGCCAGTGTTGTATCTTATCTGAGCCACATTGGCATGAGTAATTTATTTTCAGGCCTGGATTTGTGGAAAGACCTGGAGAGGCCGGGCCTAGGGTGGTAGAATTTCATGGGCTGGCATGCTGCCCTGGCACATTGTAGTGGGTTGGGAAACACTGGGGACGTTCAGAAGATTTACTAACTCTAAATTCCTTGATAATAAAAGACTTGTGCACGTGTGCATGCAAAGGTGGAAGTCATGTGGGGCATCAAGTGGTCCCAGCTTAGGGGCGCCCTATGTATAAATACGGCCCTGGATATTTTACATTTTCTTTTCTGCTTACACAATTAACTGCATATAGACTTTGAACAATAATTAGACATCATAATCCTAAATCTTGACATTAAATAAAGTTCCTGGGATTTGTTTAAGAACAACTGGTGCCCTGTGGCACTGAAAATTATAAAACAAATATGCTACCTTCATATCTATTTATCTTTCTCCCCTATTAATAACATTTGGATCAAGCATCATTTTTACCAGTAAAATACCGACCAGGTGGCAACTTCAACTCTGCTACCCTTCATCTACCAAAACTGCAAGGCCCCATCCTGAGCTCAAGAGTCACATACTGAGTCGGCTCAAAGAGGATTAGAACTGCCTGTTACCCAGCTGGGTTGAGGTAAATATACAGTGTCCTCTGTCCAGGGTATTAAAAAGTATAGTGCTGCAGTTATATTGTACCTTTAGTACAGGTTTAAGATACATTATCCGGAAACCTTGTTATCCAGAAATCTCCAAATTAGGGAAAGGCTGTCTCCCATAGACTCCATTTTATCCAAATTCTTAAAAATGATTTCCCTTTTATTCTGTAAGAATAAAACAGTACCTTGTACTTGTATCCAAACTAAGATATAACTAATCCTTATTGGAAGCAAAACCAGCCTATTGGGTTTATTTAACTTTTACATCATTTTCTAGTATGGTTACACTGAATCCACTATTTTGGAATTCAGTCAAACCCCTGAATCCTTTGTAAAAGATTTGACCGAACTGAATGGGATGGGACGGGATAGAGAATTAGAAATTGATTGACTTCCTTTTTTGTGTGATGAAAAGTCACAAGATTTTAAGAATTTGGATTCAGCTCAGCCAGGATTTGGCCCAATTTAGCTGAAAAAGGCCAAATACTGAACCGAATCCTGGAATTGGTGCATCCCTATTCTCTAGTAGTCTTGTTATCCGGAAAACCCCAGGTCCCGAGTATGCTTTGATAA
The DNA here is from genome assembly GCA_024363595.1 of Xenopus borealis. Lineage (NCBI taxonomy): Eukaryota > Metazoa > Chordata > Amphibia > Anura > Pipidae > Xenopus > Xenopus borealis. The sequence goes on along the minus strand of CM044447.1, from coordinate 19,097,607 downwards.
CATTTATATGGTTAACAGAGTTTAATAACTGACCCAATATAATCAGTGAAATGCAGCAAAGTCCCATACAAGAAAGGAACATAAATGCTGTAATCTGTGCTATGGTAGGTACGTCCTTTATTTCCCAAACAGGAAAAACTGCAGAGTAAGGGAAGCAGGTTCTCAGGCAAGCACAGCTTGGCTATACAGACTATGAAATCCACAAGAATCCATGGCTTATTTACACAAAATCTATGAATACTCCTAATTGATGAAATTATGTAGACATCTGCTAGGAGCTAAAATAAAACGCAAGTGTTTATTATTCAACTCTGTTCTCAGGAATTTACCAAAAAGATGAATGCAAAATTTTGAGAAAAGGAAATCAGATCTATATAAAGAAACAATGTATATCAGGCTGGTGTATGTGCACTTCCTACAGAAAAATAAAAGAATGCAGTAATGTATATTTAGCAGCAGTGACCACCTGAGTCCCTATTGAAGCTAACACGGAATTCTATATATTCTATATATATCTTACCTGGTTCTCTGCTGGCTTGCTATATCTAGATTGATTGTGCTTTACATACAGATACCGGCATGCTTCTTGTAAGCTTCCAGGCAGAATGTGGCTTGATCTTAACACTTGCTGATGACATTAATCAAATTGTAATTGAAGACAAGCTGGAGGTTGGTATTTGTATATCAGGTGTGGCTCAGGTTGTGCAAGTATTTTACATATTCTGAGTGCTTATTTAATCCTGCTGCTGACTGTAAATAATATTATAGCTTGCCAATGAAATCATGGTCAAGGCACATCATTATCTAGCAGCTTTTCATTTTAGGGCCACGCTGGTCACATTCCACCAAAAACATTGTTAGACTGACTGAATAACTGTTGTGGTAGGTTACAGCCAATTGGATTGAACCTTAAAGGAGAACTCAACCTCCCAAAAAGAGAAGCACCTACCTATTGAGCAAGATAGTCTTCCTCCCTACTTTGACCCACATACTTCAATGTCCCTAAGATATCTATCACCTAACTATGCAGAGTAGCTTGTGAGCACCATCTTCGGATTTCTTCAGGTCCTGTTCAGCACTTTTGGCACATGCACAACCTGAAGACTTCTCCAACTGCCCTTGAACCAGTACGGCGCTCTATTACTGATGAAGAGTGTCGATCCGAAAGCTGGCGCCCACAAGCTCAGCTGTGTTTACTCGGTTGGGTGAGAAATATTTTAGGGACATTTTCAGACCTATTGAAGTTGGAGGGAAGCAGGACGTGGGGACTATTTTGCTTAGTACTGTATGTAGGGGCTTTTCTTAATTGGGGGGTTGAGTTCTCCTTTAATGGGGAGTTACCATGAAAAAGAAAATGTAATATTAGGTTCATTATACTAAAATAAAAAGAAATCTAAATGTAACCAATTAAAAATTCTGAACCTTTCTCAAACATTCAAGTTAATATTCACTATCCCCCTCTTAGCATCTGTCTCTCTCCATTCTCTCTCCAAGCAGGAGATTTTGAATGACAGTTCAGTCCAATATATCATTTAGGAGTGCTTTGTTTCCCTACAAGATGTATTAGAGCTCACTTTATTAAAATCAGCAGACATCATGTCTCTCTACATGCAGAATTTGTTTCAAAAGGCAGTCATTTTGTTATATTTTTGTTTGTACTGGCATCAGTTATTTGAGTGAACTCTAATATATCTACTAGGAAAGGTAGATATATTTGATCTAACTGTCAATGAAAATCTGATGCTCAACTCCTGCATGAAGAGGGGATAGTGAAGAGTAACCTGATTATTTCAGAACTTTTAACTGATTGTATTTAGAAAGAGTCTTGTTTCAGTATCATGAAGCTTAGGTTAAATTAAAATTTTGCATAAGTTCCCCCTTAAGGAACGTCAGGATGGGGCTGTTTGACAGTCCATCCCTTATTATCTGGTAAATGCTGTTGGTTCCAGAACTGCCAAAATATCAGCACCCATTGTAGATGGTCTTATATCTGTCAAAGATGGCACCTTTACAGAATAGACAAAATTCAGGGATGTTATTTTTAAGATTGTAGTTCTAAATCAGTGATCCCTAACCAGTGGCTCATGAGCAACATGTTGCTTACCAAAGCCCTGATATTTATTTTTAATCTTCTGACTTGGAGCCCTGTTTTGGAGGCATAAAGACAAAGTGTACTGTAAAACAGAACCTTCTGTAGTCTGCCAATCCATGTGGCCACCAAATAAACAGATCACAGCCCTTTTTGGGAACCCCTTTTTCATGCTTGTGTTGCTTCCCAACTTTTTTTATTGTTAAATGTTGCTTACAAGTACAAAAGGTTGGAGACCCCTGTTCCAGATATTGAAAAAGTCAGCCCCATCTAACTACAGACTGAATGATGATTCCCTGCATAATTCCGTCATTACCTGAACAAAATGTTCTGGGGTTGGATCTATTCATAAAATAATGATTTTGGAATATAGAACTCCTTTATATAACCAAAACCACCCTTTATTGCCTACAGCCAGTCATATACAAATAATTCCAAGACCTAACAAAGTGATTGTACCTACTGTCCATACCAACATAAATATTATATTATATTTTCCATTTTTCAAATATAGTTACATTAGTTGAAGCACCCTGCAGAACCATAAAATAAAACTTCAAAATGCTTTGTTCTATATTTAAATCTGTCAATTTCCAGGAAATCTGGTTTGTTGCTTTGATCTTTTCCTGTTCTGTAGCAAGTTGCCAACCATGGCCGATGATTCTACAGCAGCCAACAGGATCAAATTCATTTGCGTGCAGGCTCCACTTGATCCCAAGGACTGATGAAAAAGCATAGTCTAAGGACTACCTGATGGATCCATTAATCTCTGAAGCCTCCATGATCTCTTTCACTTGTCTATGAAGTCTCCAGACAAGATTCATATTGACTAATACCTGGCCATGGCTGGGAAATTGGCTGGGAAATTTTAGCAGCATCTAGTCCAATAAATATGTTTTTATGTTTATTATAATTAGTCTAATCTTGTTTGATAATTGTCTATATTCTACTCTTAAAATGCACAATGTATCTCATTAAACTGCAGAGTTGGGGAATCTGTTTAGAACATCCCATTCATCCATGATTTATCAGACAAGTCCCACTGGTGTTTTCAAAGAAGAGTATTGTTTTTCATCTTGAACACAGGAGCATGCCTAGAGTCCCAGCCAGCCTAGTCAAATCTAGCAAATTCACATGCTTCCAAGAACATTCAGCTGGTCTCAACTTGTGCTCATTCCAGTAGCCATAATCCATCAAACCTCCTTTAATTACCCAGGCAGGTTGAAAGATTGGTTTGAGATGTACTGAACTCTGAACTTGCTGTAGAAAGATCTCCGAGCAGCCTAGAGGCTCATTTTCAGGTTGCATTTCTTTTTTTTTTTGTCCACAGAAATGGAATGTTTTCATTCCTAATTTTAAATGTCCAGATGTTTTCCAAGGCTCCTGTGTTTGGAGATGGGTTTAGATTCTCTTTGTTCTTTGCTTTGTGTTTTCTGCATGTCTCATTTTTTCCATAGGCGGAGATAGCATCTGTGTTGTGTCTGTGCCGGGAGCTGGCAAAGCAGGTGAAGACCTAGTGTTTAACCCCAGACATTTTTTGGAAGGCTAATGCAGAACGAAAGACCCAGGAGATGATAAGCTCAGTAAACAGCCTAATTTAAGCACTATCGCCCAGAATGCTGATATAGGATAAGGTTGCATGTAATATATCAACCTGACAATGACCCAGGTTACATGCTGGGGCTATGATATTAGATACATAACAGAGAACAAATGTGCAAGCAACGGAATTGCTTGTGATTCCTGAAAGTACTACTGCTGAAAAACATTTACAGAACACACGGACTGAAGAACAAGTAGTTTATATAAAACACTTGTCTTATCTTTTTTTGCTTCCTTCATTCAGATGTACAATGTAAAACATTCAAATGAAATTATTGGAAATAAAAAGGTTGAGATATGGAAAGAAAAAATGACTGATGCCTATGGGTGCTTCACACTTTTGCAATAGAAAAAAAAAAGCTATAAAACATTTTAGAAAACGTACATTATGTACAAACATTTATTACACCACTGTCATGTGCACCATCTACTTGTTTGTCAGAATGCTCTCCAGTCCTGTCATCTGAGGGAGTTTTGGTATCAGTTTCGTGGACGTCACACCCAGTACAAAAAAAATGTTGCTTAAAAATACACAATACATCTAAACAGGTTTTTCGGCTTTTCTCATTCAAGCTGTGGTTTAGTATTTAGCAATTAGAGGGTTAGAAAGTCTGCGCCAGGCACTGGCGAAGCAAGTGAAGAAAAAAAATTTAACTTTTTTTTTACTATAAAATCTGTATTTTAAGTGGAAAAAAAACTCAAATTTTTTTTTGGTAATTTTTGTGATTTTATTTTGTGCTAAAAGTCAGAATCTGAAATACTCAATCTCCTAACTGTTGGGTCCTGTACAAGTCAATGGCAAAGGTCCCATTTCAAACTTGAAGATATCATGGTCTGGGCTGCCTTTCGGCCAACTATCTGAAAAAAACGGGATTTTCAAGAAATTTATCAAAAAATTTGAGCTTTTAGCATAAATATTTAGAATAAATAAATAGAATTTAGAATAAATAATGTCAAATCATGTATTCTAGTTTGGTTGGACTTTTTTTACTTAAAAAAATCTGAAAAAATTGATTTTTTATAAATAACTCCATTAGTGTTTAACTTCACAATTTTTTTGGAAGGCTAATGACCCAAGAGATGATAAACTCAGTGAACAGCCTAATTTAAGCACTATCGGCAAAAATGCTGATATAGGATAATGTTGCAAACTGCACATTTTGTACAGCATCATTGGCCCAATGATCTGGGCAAGATTCAGCACTTTAGCAATACATTTAGAAAAAAATACATTAATTTGGTTTACATGATCCATGCTGTTTATATGGGTTAATTGTGATATAGTATTGTTATCAAGGCAGGAATCAGAAGAAACAGATGAACTCCGATAATTACACTTTGAAAATTGATACTCACTACTATTCAGGTCCTAATATATCTTCACCTACAAGTGTGAGTTGCAGTGGTGCAACTAGGCAGAGATAGTGCATGACTTGCAGAGGTTGGGAGGTGTACTTATGACACCATTCCCTAGCTATTCGTGACCTGCAGCTCGTAACATTAAATAAATATACAGGTATATTGGATCCGTTATCCAGAAACCCGTTATCCAGTAAGCTCAGAAACGGAAATCCCATAGATTCCATTTTATACTAATAAGCCAAATTTGTAAAAGATATCCTTTTTCTCTCTAATAATAAATTAGTACCTTGTACTTGATCCAAACTAATATATAATTAATCCTTGTTGGAAGCAAAACCAGCCTACTGGGCTTCATTAATGTTTAAATGATTTTCTAATAGATTTTAGGTCTGAAGATCCAGAAAGATCCATTATATTGAAAGAGCAACTGAATAGTAGCAGCACTACAATTCTATAGCATTTTGGGTTTAGTTATCCTTTAATTCAGGCATTCTAACATTTTGTAGAAAACTCATGGATGGATACTTCCACCTTAGAAACTTTAAAAAAGGAACTTGTTTCACTCTCTACAATGCAAAACCTCATCAGCTTCCTGTGGCTTCTAGTACAGAGCGTCAATGTCTTCCTGTGGCCTCCAGATGTGTCCAAAGCCTGATGTTTACACACAGTCACGAGAGTTATTAATAGGCAACTGCCCCCAATTCACCTTAGATTATAATTTTTTCTGGAAAGCAGAATCTTGTGTATTTTGGTGGAGAAGTTCGTAACCCTATAGCTTCTAACCAATAGTGAACATTTCTGATGTCTACAGGACTCAATGCAGGAAGCTTTAGAGAAAACAAGCAGATGCCTTGCTGATGTTTTATAATACCAGAGTAATCATACTGAAAATGTCACTGAGCATCCTGAGGAAAGAGAAGTAGAAACACCAGCCAAAAACATTTCTGACTAGAGATTAAAAATTAGATTGAAAGGAAATTAGTCTGTGAAGACATATTAGAGCCAGAGCAAGCTAAGTTATTCTCTTGCTGTTTTCCCACTCCACATTTATAAAGTAATCCTGCAGACTAAAACAGAGTCACCTTTGTGAGGAACATGGTAACAGGTAGAAGGCCAATGGCAAATGTGGAATGCTGGATGCAACAAAAAACATGTAAATCATGATGAGTTCAATATTAAACATCACTCCTGTTTGTGACCTACTTCTAGCCATTCTTTAGCTCATATTCTAGCACTTTCTGGCCAAGGGACCACATATTTAGATTACCAGGTCATCCACCTTTTTAATTAATACTCTAATAATACAATTCAGAAGTTGCAAACAACAGTTTACTACATATTTTTCACAAGTATTCTTATTTAGGGAGGATATGGTAACTGTACAACATTATACTACTAAGCCTCAGATGTACAGTAAGGGCAAATATTCTCCCAACATTTCAGATTCAGTCTTTTAATAGGGATATGTAATGGAACAATCCAATCTATGGTATAGTATCAAATGGACAAACAGTGTGATACAAGAAACCTGAGGTTTTCAGTCTTGTTCTTCTTGGATTCCAGATCTTTTTAGAGTTCAAGTATTAAATAAAATTTAACTCGCAACAAGGTTACAGAATTAGTATACGAACATATGACTCTGACAGTAAACATTCTATAGTCACTTGGAAAGCAAATAACCATTTAACTACACGGTATAATCTAAAGATGGTGAGGAACCTGTGTATTCAACTTTACTTTCCATTGTTACCTAATACTTTAGATCACAAAGAATCTCTGGGCCTTAAATAAAGAACTTATTTTAACTGCAATTCCTACCCACATGGGGCATCATTAGGTTGCTATTCCTTTTCCCATGAAAAAAACAAGGAAGCGTGTCTCTGGGTTTATTGCCATAGTCTAGGTACTGTGGTGAGTCAGAAGTAATCTTGGAACCACATGAATACAAGTACCTTTGTGGGCACACAATAGACATTCTTGCTTTTGAATTCAAATAATGGCTTGCATTTAATGGAACATCTATATACAGAATGCCACAATTATTTAAAAGGTCTGATTTTTGAGAAAGCCCAACCCTTCTAAAGAAATCAGTATTCACATTGTTGAAAAGGATTTGTGTTATTACTTAGAAAGATCCGATTGTACTGACCTGTTGGTGTTTTACAAATAATATACTGTATGCGTTTAAAAAGTTTGTGTATACAGGCTTACGTAATCAGGTTCTTGAAGTACTACTGATAACATAATTTTGTTATAGTAGAAAATCTATGAGGGCCCACTGTTTTCCTACTTACTATTGTTATGTATGGAACTCCTGAGAAGCAGAGTACCATGCTATTTCATACACACAGGATTTGGATTCGTTTTAACATATGTTGCAGAGACAACTGTGTAAGGGAGTAACTAAGACACTATATTTTAACTGAGAAAGCCTTTTCACAGGGTGAATGGAGGATATGGAAAATGCTACTTAACAACTATACATGGCAGTATATTCTCCTTGTAAGCAAGGAAAGAAGAAGAAAAGGCAATTATAGCTTGCAAAAAGGCACACAAGCCAAAATAGATTCTAAAATTGCAACAAGGAGTTAAATTAATCTATAATTATCTTTGAAATATGGAAATAGTAGAAAAATTAGGCGAGAAGGGGTGGGACCTTCAGTTTAAGAGGAAGGTATGTTGGTTGATGAGAGCAGGGGAAAAGCAGAGATTCTGAACTGACTCATGAGGAAATTCAAAAGACACTAGACCATGTAAAGGTAAATAAAGTTCCAGAACTGTATGGTATTCATCCCAGGGTACTAAAAGAGCCCAACTTTGTGACCGCCAAAAACCAAATACTTAATATTCTGAGGTTCTTTGAGGTTTGGGTGGTGATAAGTGATTGGCAAATTGATAATATGGTGCCATTATTCTAAAGGGATCCCATTATCAGCCTGAAACCTATAAGCCTTTTAATTTATATTGGGCTATGACCAGAACAAATCTAGACGCCAAAATCCTACAGTTTCAATCAAATATTTAGGTAGGTATAACAATACAGACATCATACCCAACAGATAGTGAAGTGGGAACAGCCTAGTTCTTGATCAATCACAATGTAAATCTGTGAAAAGCATAATTTCCATAATTTATACCATTATTCTTCTTTGTAGGGTTTTATGGCACACATTGCCTAAAACTCTGGAGTAGAAAACACTGCTTTGCCCCTCTTCGTCTCCATATCTGTGCATAATGACATGGCTATGCAGGGTCAAGCTGGCAAGATGACCTTCCAAACCTTTCTTCAACCTACCCCACTTACACCTATCCTAGAGATACCAAAAACAGCATATACAAAAATATAACATAGAAGAAAGTCCCACATGGAATGTTTGAAGAAAAAACACCAAAAGATGGTTACCACCAGAAATGGCTGCTATTTCTTCCCCCTTTCCATATTATATACTGTATCATCCTCCTGAAGATATACTTATTTTTTCTCCCTTCACTGCCCTACAAATTAACCCTTCATTAACCCTACCACAGTCAAATCCTGTCTTACCCAACCTACATTTCTAATACAGCCACAAAACTTCTTTTTTATTAATTTGTTCAGGGCCCCAGGACAGGAAATGCCCCATGAGGGCAAATATAGAGCTGATGTTAGACAGAAAGGTTTTCTGACCTGAAATCTGCTCTGTGTAAAAATGCAATGTGTGCCAAAGACCTTAACAATGTTCAAAGATTCTAGTTGCACACCAGTTAATAAAAACAGAATTTTCTCAGCTTATACAGTATGTACTAGTCTTCATGCTTGCCAGTCACAAAAAAGACACAATTGTAATAAATGTCTTTTAAATTGGCATTCAGGGACATTCTAACAATATTCCTACTCACCGTAAACACTGAAAATACTGATAAGAAAATACCTTCACCTGTTTTTCCTTTGTATAAAACAGTGAAGAAATTATAACTGGATGGAACTGGTAAATGCTGGTTTTGCTGGTTTAGAAAAATGCTTTGAATGCCAATGGGCATGTATAAGACTTAAGGCAAGGGAAGGGAGTTGAAAAATTATTCTTAGTTGCAATGAGCTGAGCTCTGAAAATTCTGACTCAAACCTCCCAACATTAATTATAAACCATTAAATAAGAGTTTATACCATTTCTGATTTTCTCAGATTCTCTTTCATCTGTTATGGTACCTATGGTCTGGAGAAAAGCTAACGTCATTCTAATATTTTAAAAGGGATTATAATCTCAGCCTGGCAATTATAGGCCAGTAAAACTGACATCTGTGGGGGGCAAATTATTTAAAGGCTTGTTAAGGGATCACATTCCATACAGATAGAGTCACTTGGATTTGTAAGTTAAATGCGTCGTGACTCAGGGCTAATTGAAGAAACTGTGTTATCTAAAGTTATCTTAACTCATTTAATGCATTTAACCTTTTCATTAGCATACCAAAGCCCCATTGTTTTCAATGGTGAACTCTTTAATTGGATGGGATGCTGTGACACAATATTCTGTGCTAAGTGGGATAAATGGGTTAGATGAGTTAAGTCACGACGCATTAAACTCACAATCCAAAGTGACTGCATCTGTATGTTGTCCTAGTGAATGGCAGTATGAGCAGCAATCAGCATGGCTTTATGAAGAATAGGTAATTTCAGACTGGGCAGCTGAGTGGCAAATTATATTAAATGTTGACAAATGTCAAAGTCATGCTCCTGGGATGTAAAAATATCCAAACCACCTATATGGGACTGCACTAGACAAATCCTTCATGGAAAAGGATCTTGGAGTCCTTGTAGATGATAAACTTGGCTGTAGCAAGCAACGCCAGTCAGCAGCATAAAGGACAAATAAGGTCTTGAGTTGTATTAAAAGGGGCATTGATTCATGGCAGGAAGGGGTCATTCTTCCACTTTATAGAGCACTGGTAAGGCCTCATATAGAATATGCCGTACAGTTTTGATCTTCATCACTCAAACAGGACATTATTGTATAAGAGAGGGTACAGAGAAGGGCAACTAAGCTGGTAAAAGGTATGGAAAATCTTAGCTACAGTATGAGGAAAGACTGGCCAAATTGGGGATGTTCATGATGATAACTATGCATAAATATATAAGGGCATTATATAATAATCTCTCTAATGCTTCATTTACCAGTAGGTCTTTCCAGCTGACACAAGGTCATCCATTTTGAAGAAAGGAGGTTCCTCCCAAATATTCGGAAGGGTTTTTTTTACAGTGAGAGCTGTGAAGATGTGGAATTCTCTCAATGAATCAGTTGTACAAGCTGATACATTAGATAGCTTTAAGAAGGGGTTGAATGGCTTTTTGCAAGTGAGGGAATACATGGTTATGGAAGATAGCTAGTCCTATTGCAATTTTGAAGTCAGGAAGAAATGTTTTCCCCCTCTGAGGCAAATTGGAGAAGCTTTGTATGTTTTTTCTGCATCAGCTAGCAGTTAGGCAGGTTAAAATAAAGTTCAAAGGTTGAACTTGATGTATGTGTATCTTTTTTCAACCTAACTTACTATGTTACTATGAAACAGAAATATAGATATTCTGGATACTTGTATCATAGTAGTATGACATCTATTACTAATAAACCCTATATAGAAAACTTCTCTCTAGAAAGCTCCAACATATAGCAATTTCCCATCGATTTTTATTTAAAGGGCAAGGAAAGGCAAAAAAGTAAAATCCCATTTTTATTTTCTTTAATGAAAAAGAAACCTATCTCCAATTTGCTCTAATAAAAATGTGTACAGTTTTTATAAGAAAACTGATTGTATGCATTGAAATTCTCCCTTCATTTACTGCTGTGAATAGGAATTGTCAGGCAGTCCCTAAACAATCATACTTATGAACAACAGGGGGAGCCCCTGCCTTACTTTCATGCATTGCATAACTCAATCAGCTTTGTTTGTTTCCCTGTAGAGCAGTCGGTGACTGTGTAGAAATTTGTATTGAATTTTATTTTTGCCTTTACATCCCCTTTACTGGTTCCAACTCCAGCTGCAGGGACAAAGATCCCGGAGCCAGATTTAAACAGATAAACTGGGATTCTATTTGGAGGTTTATTATGCTGCAGCCATTGGTTATGAGAGTTGGAGAAAGTTTGTATTATACAATTCAAAAACATAATACAGGACCCAGTGCAGTCTGTATATTCTGATTATTAATCAGTCTTGCTGGCAGATATTATTTGACTTGTGCTGTTTAGATAATTTATGATGATCCCTAAAGCACCCATACCACACTCAGCATGTGCATGGTCTTGGTCTTGCAAAGATGTTTAACAACCCCCTGTGGCCAACTTTGAAAGCATAAATCATTTGTTTGATTAGGCTTGTGGTGCAGTAAGTTCATGTTTATGTTTAGTATACAAAATACAGCATTTCTAGCCTTATTCTATTTTAGACTTTACTTCCCCTTTAAAAAGATATTTTCGACACGTTTACTTTGTCTGTAAAAAAAAAGATATGTAAAAGATAAATACAACAGAATTTCTTGAGCTAGCAGAACCTATTGATGTCAAAACAATTTATAATGTTTTCTCATAGTGTAAATGTATTTCTCTCCACAATGTGAAAGACTCCCTTATGTGAACTATATAATTTCCCCCAAGCATTCCAGATAAGAGATCCCAAACCAGTATTCAATACTGGGCACAAAGAGTCGGCACCAAGACGGCATAGAAGCACAAATACTATATAGATTGTTTTCAATTTTTTCAGATAGATACCCACAAGGGGTCCCCATAAAGTGTATTGGGGGGAGTAATTTGAAGGCTTTTTGCCTCCCCTGGTAACTGGAGGGGCACTGCCTGAGGCAGTGATTTAATTGAGAGACTGAAAGATAAGCAGGAGAGGGTACACATAGAATATAAGTAATAAAAAGTAACAATAACAACAAAATTGTAACCTCACAGAGCAATAGTTCAGTGACCCTAATATGACAGCTGAAATCAGGAAGAAGACAAATAATGAAGAAACTATATAAAATTGAGACCAATTTAAAAGATACTTAAAATAGGGCATTCTATAACATACTAAAAGTTAACTCAAAGGTGAATAACCCCTTTAAGCTATACAGGTATGGGATCCATTATCCGGAAACCCATTACCCAAAAAGCTCCAAATTACAGAAGTGCAGTCTCCCATAGACTCCATTTTGTCCAAATAATTTCTTTTCTTTTTCTCTGTAATAATAATAATAATAATAATAAAAAAATAGCACCTTGTTCTTGATCCAAACTATTATTTAATTAATCCTCATTGGAAACAAAATCAGCCTATTGGGTGCATTTCATATTTACATTATTTTCTAGTAGACTTAAGATATGAAGATACAAATTATGGAAAGTTCCGTTATCCAGAAAAACCCAGGTCTTGAGTATTATGGATAACAGGTCCCATACTTGTACTTGGAATTCCAGTTTGGCACAGGCTGAACTTCAGTGATTGCTACTGATCTGGAAGTTTATTTAGCCCTGGGCTTTACCAACTCTAAAAAGATGATGCTAGTGTAGGGACCCATAGGTTTCTACTTGGGACCTATGGAGTTAAGTCCCTGATCTCTTGTCACTGGGCAAAAGCTTAAGTTACAATTTGTATTATTACCCAATAGCTATAGCCCAGAGTATAATGACCACTTCCTGCCACACAGCTTTATAGTGCTGGAAAGGAGTAGCCACTTCCTCTTTGGCTGCTGGGATCCTTACCATCTGGATGTGCTCCATTGAGTCTGGGATCACCAAGGCCCAGTAAGCCCACATGCCCTAAAGGGACCTGTACCTTTAGAGATCGAGTCGGGGAAAGGGAACCCCATGAATGAGGTTAGCAAGCACAGGGTAGTTTCATGTAATAGACTCTCTAGGAGAATAAGATAGACAGCTTTACTTAGCAAGAGCAGCTGTGTGCTCCATCAAGGATAATAGCAGGGAGTAGCTTCCCACAAGGCTTCGCCATAAGCCTTTAGTGAAGGGACCTCAGTGGATAGGGTGTTAGGCTTTAGACTTTGTCTTCCTGACCATTCCACTGAAAGGGATCCAGACCATTTAAAGACATATTGCCTGAGGGAATAAATGTACACTTGACTACTATGCCTTATGGGAGTGACAGTCTTTGATAGACTGTGTCATCTTGATCTATAGTTGTGTCATCTTGATCTTATACCTCATTTGTGACTTGCTATATCATCCTCATATGTGAGTAACCTGTGGTTATTTGTCTTGTACAAATAAATTGTTCTTTTTGGTTTCATCATAAGAATCCTGGCGTCCATCTTTACTACTTTTATAGCAACATAGCCTGTGAGTTGTAGTTACACTACCTCATCTGATTGGAATCTTCCATTTGGCGAAGGCCCTGATCTTGAAGTGTGAGTCTAATGTAACCCATGTTCATCCACTAGCTGGACACTTTAACTACTTTGTGCTGTATTGCCCAAAAAAAGAGTTACACTAGGTTTTAGGAGAGTCCAATTTGGCATTGTGGCCGGTATTCAAAGATATGAAATTCTGTATTGTTATCGGTGGTGTAACTTTACACGGTCCTCCTGAAGGTCCCTTTCTGTTTTTACATGAATTACATAATGGTGTCTACAACTCTTGAAAACTTCATCTGTTAATGAAAACTCATTGTTTTTTCACTTAGGCATCAGTAAAGCTATAAGTCTATTTGCTACTGAAAGCACTGAGTTGTCCCTCGGCCAAATCTGTCATATTGCATTTTCCACTGCTTTTAAAAAGCCAGTTTAAGCAACCTAGAATCTTATTGCTTTCTCTGGATAACAAGACCTTTTCTGTATTGCATCACAGCCAAGAAGGGAATGGAAACATATCGAAGCCACTTATGATATCAAAATCAAGGCCCAAATTTGATATCTCTGTACCACTTGTGCACAGTAGTGATATTGTTCTAATATCCAAAACGCTATCAAGCTACACCTACTTTATCTGCCTTGGACATGTTCCATGTGTATGGAGATATCGAAAGGCACATACATGAAAAGAGAGTTTTATCGGCACATAGTTTTCCTGTGTTTTAGCAAATTGGCCTCAGTGTCTAAACGTAGTGATTTCATTTGTTGGCAAAAAAGGGGAGCGTGGATCATATTTTAGCCAGAGAAGTACAAAAAGATCATGTTATACATAATAGAGACTCATACTGGAATGTAATTTGCTAAATATAAAACTGAGAAGGTCAGGAACTGATAAACAAGCAACAGAATAATGTGGCTTCCCAAAGCATTATAGACCTAAAGGAAAAATATACCCTATGCTTCCACATTACATTTCTCAGCTGAAATGATCTTTCAATTACAGAATTGTAACATAATGATTATGTTCTCACACGGTGTTGATGCATAGTTTGAGTTCTTTTAGTGTCAGTATAACTTTAAGGCTTGCCTAGGTATAATTAGTTGCAACCATCAAAGTTAAGGAACCTGAACTAAGATCTCCTGATTTCCTTGTCATTAGTGTTGGGAGATTATATCTCAATAATGACATTGGTGCCTTGCAGGCTGGCTCTAGGGAAAGATGTAACTGTTGTGTACTGAATTCCTGAACTGTTTACAGGGGTCAGACAGTAATAAATGCTGAAACAATTATAGGTGCAAAGTTTGGCCAGGTGTCCTAACCAGAAGCAGATCCAGTTGACCAGTAAATGCTACCTGCTGATTGGTTGCTTTGGTTTACTAGACCTGAAGCGAACTTTGCATATATTATTACATTGCTCAATGACAAAAGAAGAGCAAGATGGCGAGAGAAGAGGCAGTGCATTTAGTATTGCTCAAACTGCAGCCAGTTGTTTTTTTATTACTTTAGTTGGATTATTTAGGGGCAGATTTACTAAATCCACATGAAGGATTCGAAGTTCGATCGAATTTTCAAAAAGAAGACCAGTGAAAATTCGATCAAATCGAATTTCAAATATTCGACTATTCAACAGACGAATTACTGTACTTCCCCTTCAAATTTTTATTTGACTTTCTAGTTCGCCAGATAAAAGCTTCCGTATTGGGTTTCATTATTTTTGATCAAATAAAAATATTCGATCGAATAGTTAATCGTTCGAATCGACTCGAACGATTTTAACGATCGATCGAATATTTGCTATTCGATCGTTCGACCAATCGAATTGCGGTAAAATCCTTCAAATTCCATATTCCAATTTGAAGGATTTTTATTCCCCAACAATTCCCAGCTATTCACATGGTTGAATTCGAGGGTTTTTTAACCCTCAAATTCAGCCCTTAGTAAATCTGCCTCTTAGGGGTCGATTTATGAAATTCACGTGAAATGATGGAAGTTCGATCAAATAAAATTTTTTCGTGAAATCGGATATGCAAATTTGGCCTCTTTGATCATCGAATATCGAATATCAAATAGATTGAATAGATCGAATGATCGGATATTCGATCATTCGATGATCGAAGGAATCAAAATTTTAAAGTTATTCGACTGCATACTTCGCCAGATTGAACCTACTGAATTGTAGTAGAAGCCTATGGGAAGCTCCTCATAGGCTTCTGAGACTAAGGGGCCAATTTACTAAATTCACGTGAAGGATTCGAAGTTAGATCGAAATTCGAACATGGATTTCTTCTTTTGGTCGAATATGTGATTTTTTGGCATATTCGATCATCGAATAGGGAATGGTCGAACGATCTAATACATTCAAATACATTCGAATAGAGAATGGACGAATATTCAATCATTCGATCATTCGATCAGTGAAGGATTTTATTTTTTAAATTTCTTCGATTGCCTACTTCGGCAGATTGGACCTACCGAATTGCAATAGAAGACTATGGGACCACTCCCATAGGCTTCTGAGACTAAGTCCTGATCGAATTGGATTCCTACGATCGAAGTGTTCGATCGTTCGAATCGTATGAATCACTCGAATGATCGAATGATTTATTCGACTGATTGAATAGGTTTGTAATCGATAGTCGAATTATCAAATATCAAATAAAAGGTAGCCTAGAACTATTCGATTAACATTCGAAAATCGAATGCTAATCGAATATTGAATAGAAACTAATTATTTTTGGGGAATAATAGTAAATTTGCCCCTAAGTCCTGCTCGAATACCATTCGTACGATCGGAGCGTTGAATCGTTCGAATCGTATGAATTTTTCGGACACTCGAGGGAAATTTCACGATTTTTTTCGTGAAATCGAACATTCGGTATCGGATTGTATGAATTCATCGAGAAATCGTATAGCCAGCAAAATGATAGCCTAAAACTAAAACTATTCGATAAGCATGGTCGAATGGTTATCGAATTTCGAATTTGGTCGAACTAATTTTGGGAAATAATAGTTAATTTGCCCCTTAATGTTTAAATGATTTTTCAGCAGACGTAAAGTATGGAATTACAGCAATATACCGTATCCATTCTAGATCCTATACTTGTGCTTATTGTTTTCCCTATCGCTTACAGTAAGAATGGGACTGCCTTGTGCCTACCATAACCTAATGTCTCCATCCAGCGTGAGATTCAGCCAGACTCCGGACAGAAGGATTTTCTGAATGAGCACTAAGGGACTTGCTTTTCTTTTACTGTTAGCTTTCCAATATAAAACGATTTAATATATTAGGGAAACTATTTGTCTTTCGGTCTTTGTATCCTGCTGTCACTTTATAGGGTATAGTCAATGAAAATATGTAATGAGTAATATAATGAAAATCACTTCCTGCAACAATACGTGCAATGAACTGCTATAAACATATAAAACACATAAAAAGGCATAAACCATGTCCTTTTCAGTTAGGTATTAGTTACCCCTAAAAAAATGATCTGATTGAAAACTTGGCTCCATAGCGCTGCAGAATTGGAGAACTTTCACACAGTAGAATGTGCCTGTATGACAAATGGAAGCCAGTATTTCTCGAGCTGTGTATAATCATTTAAGACAAGTGAGTGTATCCAGCATCCAAACAACTGACATTCACAATGGGGCTAATATGGCATTGGTGAATTTCTTTCAACTGATTCTGATTAGTTGATTCGGAACCAAAGGTATCAATTATTATTATGCTTATATAGCGCCAACAGATTCAGCAGAGTTTTATTGAGATTATATATCATACAATTAGTGGAGTTTACAATCTAAGGTCCCTATCCCATTTACACTCGCTATGGGTATCCAAATAGAAAGGATCATATACAAGTCACTGCAGTTTGCCAGATGGTGAAAACCAAGTCCAAGAAGATTCTTTTACTTTTCACACAATCTGGGATCCATTATCCAGAAACCTCTGAATTATGGAAAAGTCATCTCCCACAGACTCCATTTTATCCAAATAATCCAAATGTATTTTCTTTTTTCTCTGTAATAATAAAACAGTGCCTTGTATTTGATTTAAACTAAGACATAATGAATCCTTATTGTAACACCAGCCTATTGGGTTCATTTAATATATATATGATTTTCTCAGGTATGAAGATCTAAATTATGGAAGATCCATTGACCGAGAAAACCTCAGGTCATAATCATTCTGGATAACAGATCCCATACCTTTATTGGAAAATCCCCTAAAAGCACATATATATACAAAACTGTATATGGTCCTGATTATCATATGCATGAATCATAAAGGGTATTCAACTGACATGCACATTGCATTCAAGCATGTGTACATGAGAAATAAGTAATTTTAAGGTGTAAAACTCACCTGCAAGTCTTGTGTTGACTACAGATATCACAAAGGAAAAACCAGCCTTGCCATTTTGTTTCACCCCCAGTCCAGACAATGATCCGTTTAAGAAACTTCCACGATTATTTGGTGAGAGCCTTCTCCACTGATACAGGTTCTTGTCTACTTGCTAGAAACACAACTGCAAAATTCAGTAGGGTTTAAGGAAGAATGCTCTCAGGTATACAAGTTAGACAAATATTTGCAAACACCTGATACCGTCTCAAATTGCATAGCTCAACTGAAAGTACAACAATGGTAACTGAGTTTGAGAAAATGGGTTTGTACATTAACCCTACTGCTGACCTTTCAGAAACACTAAGGGTTAGGCTGAGTCCTTCAGACCATGCATTTATTATTCATTTACCCCACATTTATGGTTTCCACCTTTTCTTGAAAAAAATACCGGCCTTCCTATATATTTATCTTTTTTGCCTATTACTAACATTGGGATCAACCATCAAAAATACCGGCCAGGTCGGTAAAAAACTGGCCAGGTGGCAACCCTACCCACATATAGGGGAAGATATTTTAATGTAATTGAAAATAGAAATAACTTCTTACTTAATATTTGAGTGTATTTATTCAGTGCATGTTTATTACATAAAATATTGTTGTCTGTACCTAGAGGTACTTGGTCATCTGAAAACCAAGTAGGCTGTATGAGCCAGTTATGGTGAACAACTGACTCAACTTTGCAAGTGAACAATCGAAAGGAAAAAGTGAGGTGCATGTATAAAACCAGTGGTAAACATGTATTAAATAAATAGTCAGCATATTAATATTACACTCCAGATCAGTAGAACGACGCATTTCATCGTCGACGAAACGCGTTAAGCTACAGATCTGGACGGACTGGGCCAGCAGGATGCCGGAAAAAAAACTGATGGCCCCTGGATCTTGTAGGCCCTGCAAGCCCAGATCCGTACCCTGCTCTGCTTCACAGCAATTTCCACTGATTTTACACAATGGGAGCACTCCTCATTGTTCACGGATGTGATTGGCCTGACCAGCTATATGAGACTACAGGAAGAGGCAGCACCCAATATTGGCAACACTACTTGTGATTAAACTATTGAAAAACCATTGAGATACCAATAGGTTCTGCTAAGAGCACATTTTTGGTTCTCACTTTTTATTAACTTTGTAAGTTGCGACTGCTATTCTAACAACTACCTGGTTGTAGTAAGTTGTTCTGCCTAATGAAGGGAAACCTGAATCATACAGCCTTGTTGGCTTTCAAACTGTTTAGGTACCTCAATGTTTCATGGCAGAATACCAATTTCATAAAACAGATACAAATGATAAACTGAGAGTTTATTTTCTACTCAACTAGAGCCTTCAGATATCCGTATAAAAATTGAACTCAATTGAATTGAACACAAATCATTTCAGGTTTCACACAATACTGGCTGTATGAGCAGCAGGAAATGAAAGCTGTAAGTTGGTGGAGTTTGCACTGGGACCTATATGCCTTTAAACATGGGTTAAATATATTTTGTAGTCATTTGTTGACTACCATTTCAGATACTGCTTGTGTTTTAAAGGTGCTATTGTTAGAATCAGTCCTTTCAACAGTGTCAGCTACTAGAGCAGCACACAAAAAAACAGGGAGGGGGAAGACAAATAACCTATTCAACTAGTATACTGCAATGCTAGGCAGTATATTAAAGAATGACCTTGTGTGCCCACACCAGGACTGGACTGAGAATCAAAATAGGCCCTGGCATTTCAGGTATACAGAGGCCCAATCAGCCCACATAGAGGCCCAAACAGCCCCCACCAGCCCACTAAATACTGACTTTCTAAGGCACCTTATAGCAGCCCATCTGGCATTTGCCCTAACCCACAGATTGCCAGTCTGGGCCTGGCCCGCACACATTTATATTTTTTAGACCCTCATATGTACACATAATACACTAATAGTTAATACACGAATAGTTATAACCTGCACCTGCCATTATATTTTTGGCCAATAAGAGGGACAACTAGTGCTTATTTTAGGAAAAGGAAAGGGATATTACACTTGGGAGTGCTAAATGTTAGGCACCTCCAAGTGACTACTTTTACCTACCTAATACCCCGAGCCGGTGCTCCTACCAGCTAAAAACCGCACCAGTCTGGGGTTCTTCCATCGAGCACCATGGAGGAAGTAGGAAGTTGATTTCTCCGTGGTGCTCACCAGAAAAACCCTGGACTGGTGCGGTTTTTGGCTGATAGGAGCACCGGTCCAGGGTATCGGGTGGGTAAAAGTAGTCACCTTCTACTTATTTTTTGTAATTGATTTTTATCCCCAATAGGACCTTGGGAATTCAAGGTGTGCAGTCTCTACCAATATAATACCCTTCCCCCACACGTCACAGAAATTTCACTTGGGAGTGCCTAACATTTAGCACCCCCAAGTGTAAAATCCCTTTCCTTCTCCTTTAAAGTAGTCATACCTACATCTAGACATGAGACACACCTTACACATTTTTCAGCCTTCAATGACACTTAACCATAAGCTCCATGTTCTAAGTCTTAGGGAACAAATGCTATGGGATCTTCTTTTTAAGCTGCAGATTAAATTGCAGGTTCACAAAATCCAATGCAACGAATTAATGTCCAGAAACGGTTTCCTCAACCAAGATTGCCAGCCTTTCCTGTTCTTGTACAGGTTATCCATTATCCAGAAACCCATTATCCAGAAAGCTCAGAATTATGGAAAGGCTGTCTCCCATAGACTCCGGTTTATCCAAATAATTAAAATTTTTAAAAAGGATTTTATTTTTCTCTGTAATAATAAAACAGTACCATGTACAGTATTTGATTAATCCTTATTGTAAGAAAACAGACAATTGGGTTTATTTTATGTTTACGTTATTGTTTTGCAGACTTAAAGGTATAAAAAGCCAAAATACTGAAAGATCCATTATCAGCAAAACCCCACATTCCAAGTATTCTTGATAACAGGTCCCATACCTGTACAAGTCCCACAAAATCTAGGAAATTCCCTATAACTAGGGCTGTGTGCAAAATGCATGAAATATACCATTTACTGTATAATTTTAGTTTCCTTCCACCCTTCAAAAACATTCATGCAGGTTAATTGGTTCTGGATAAAACTGACTACTGTATATCATGTGTGAAGGTGATAGGCACGTTAAACTGTAAGCTCCTCTGGGGTAGGGGGTGATGTGAACTGTATGTTCTCCACAAAGGACTGTGTTTATGCTGGCAAATAAGGATATTAACAATAAATAGCTGAGCTCTCTCAGTCCTCCATCCGCCATTGGGTGCCCAGCCAAAATGTTCTTCTCTTTCAGGTGTGGGCTAAGTTGCATTTGTTTTTAAATTCTCATTATTGGATATATTTGTAGCATTCACAGTAAATACACTTTGGCATATTTAGCAATGAAAACATTTTTCAATAAAGGCAACATTCCTGCTGAATAGGACACTTTTTTGTGAGCGACTTACCTTGGTTCTTTCCTGCTTTGCACGCATATCACACTGACTGCTGCACCTCACCCTCCCCGCTGATAAACACTAAGGAAAACAAGTAATATACCAAGAAGTTAGGCATGAAGAATTCAGGTTAAATATTTACCCTTGTTCCTCGTAATGATGTGACCCATACAATCTATGTGCAAAATGCCTGGCATCTCAGTGGCTCCCTCCGTTTTATGTTCCACTTGGAAGCTGGATGCACAGCAGTTATTTATTTTATTTTTTTTTTGAGCTGTAATGATTTTATGCCTTTAAATTGCAACCTGGAGCTGTGTCCCAGCATTATAAAAGGATACTAAATTGCTTTAATTTAAGCTTGAAGGGAAATTGTAATTGGTGGCAGTGATGTTTAACTAGGGGAGGAGGTCAGTTCAGCCTGGAAGAACACAATGGAATTATTGCCACCAGTTTATTTACTAGAGGAATGAGGGTTTTTTTCCACCATTGTTTTCCATTTGTTTTCTCGCAATGTTTAACTTAATCCTGTTGACTCAGGTTTTCTTGAGATCTGCTATGTCTTTCTATGCTAAGAATCCTGGAATTATGTTGTTCTACAACAGGGATCCCCAACCTTTTGAACATTCAGAAGTAAAAGGATTTGGGGAGCAACACTAACATGAAAAATGTTCTTGGGATGCCAAATAAGTGCTGTGATTGGCCATTTGGTAGCCCCTATGTGGATTGTAAACCTACAGTGAGGTTCTTTTTGGCAGTACACCTGGATTTTAAGCAACCAGAACTTCCAAGCCTCACATTCAAAAATAAGCACCTGCTTTGAAACCACTGGGAGCAACATCCAATGGGTTGGAGAGCAACATGTTGCTCACGAGCTACTGGTTGGGGATCACTGTTCTACAATATCTTCTTATCTGCAAATGTAAGAACACATATTACAATTTGCAAAAACCTCCAGGCTTGGAGGCCAGTTTTGGTTGCATAAAAACAGAACCTCCTGTAAGCTACCAGTCTATATAACAAAGCCCTTAGTTGGCATCCCCTGTAACTATTTTCATGATTTTACTGTTCCTCCTCAACCCTTCCACTAAAGCCCAAGTTGTGTTGTCAATTAAGGTTTGAAGAGGAAGAACTGGCAACATGGCATTAAGGTATCTTACTAAGTTAGGCTGTGCTGTTGTGGGTGGCAGAATATTTCAGCTCAAGCTCCCATTGGAGGCTGAACCTTTTGTGAGAACCTGATTTCGCGGTATTACTAGCAATATACAGTACTATATAAAACAACCACAGAAATCCCAGTCTATTCGACCTTTTTGGAGTATGTACAAGAGCAAATAGGCAATCTCACCTTCAGGCTGAGCCCCTCTGGCTTCACTAGGGGGAGATTACGAACCAAGTACATAGATACATCTTAAATCAGAAAAACTGATTTTCTGGCAGAGCTTATTATGATTTCAAAGGAACATGATGTCAGTATCAATCAAACGATTCAGTATCAGTCTAACTTTATGGAAACTAACAGGTATTGTTGGGCCTCTACTTAGAGCAGTGATTCCCAGCCAACAGCTTGCGATCAACATGTTGCTCACCAACCCCTTTGATGTTCCTCCCCATGGCCTCAAAACTGGTGCTGTTTTTTTAATTCCTGACTTGGAGGCAAGTTTTGGAGGATTAAAGACCATGTGTACTGCCAAACAGAGCCTCCTGTAATCTACCAGTCCACAATTACAGCACTTATTGGATACTCAAAGGAACTTTTTGTGCTTCAATTGCCTCCAACTTTTTCTAGATTTAAATGTTGCTCACAAAAAAAAAAAAGATGGGGACCCCTGCTCTAAAACATATAAATATTGACAAACACTTGAATTTCAAACATAGAATATATGAAGATACAGGTATGGGATCGATTCTTCAGAATCCCATTTTGCTGAAAGCTCTGAATTGCGGAAAATCTTTGTCCCATTGACTCCATTTTATCCAAATAATCCAAACTTTTTCAAAATGATTTGTCGATGACATCAGGAATATAGATATAATTCATCTGATTGGTTGCCCACTGTTAGTAAATGACCAACTTGCTCCATATCTGTTTCTGTGTAAAACTTGTTGTTTTAAAAAAGCCAATAACAAGGCATGAAAAAGCATAACCAGTTTACAATGATGTTTCGTAAGCCTTACAAGTTTTTCACATGCTATTTTAAAGTATTATTCTGCTATTATAAATTAACTGCTACAGATCAATTTGTCAAAATGAGCTCTAGAACAAACAAGAAAATATAGGACGATCATTACAAATGTGCATTACTAACCCACTCGAGGCACACATTCTTTATGAAACCACCTGGATGAAAAGAGCACAGGAGGCACACACACAAATATATCACAACCCACAGAGCAGTTTTGCTAACTATAATGATTTTTAGCTTCAGAAGAAGTACAGGTTGATCCTGAATTTGGAGCAAAATTTAAAAAAAAGCATTATATATATATATATATATATATATATACAGATCTGTTAAGATACAATAACAGGCACAGGAAAGTGGTGGCAGTGCACATTGTCTTACCAAGTAAATAATATTAAATACTATTATCTATAAAAGTTTCCTGTATTCATTTCCAATAAAAGAGTTATCTACTTTCCGTTGTGCATATAAAAAAACTGTTACATACATACAGCATTTTCATATTATACAATAGCATACCTCCAAACATTTTGGAAATAAAAAGAGGGGGACAAAAAAAAAATTCAAAAATGTTTGACCAAGCCCATTTGTGTGGCCACACCCCCTATTTGCCATTTTCATTTTACAAAAGTTGGCAGGTTATGAAAGTTTGAACAAATATCTGTGGATTTTTCAGTTATTACTGTTTTGTTAATGAAGGTGTTTCTCCCTTTCTACTGTGTGTGTGTCTAACTTTTCACAAGGGACCTCCTTATCTAAATTGTTACAATAACTTATTTGCTTATCTCAAAATTTTTACAAAGTTTCTTAGTTGGACCTAGTGGCTGTTCTGGGCTCTCTGCCAAAAACCAATTACGTTTCTTTTTCTGTTGAGACTTTTCAATACAAATGTGAAACTGTGGCTTGAGCTGTCAAAAGCGTGACTGTTCCGCTGAAAATGGGACAGTTGGGAGGTATGCAGTAGGTTAATATTATAATATTGTTATACAGGTAAAGAACCTGTTATCCAGAATTCTCGGGACCTGGGGTTCTCAGGAAAACAGATCTTTCTGTAATTTCCATAATGTAGACCTCCATACCTTAAGTCTACTAGAAAATCATGTAAACATTAAATCCACCCAACACGCTTCCCATAAGGATTACTTATATCTTATTATATATAACAGTACAATGTACTGTTTTATTATTACAGAGAAAAAGTAGATAATTTAAAAAAATGTGCATTATCTGGATAAAATGGAGTCTATGGGGCCAATTCACTAAGATGCGCAAATTCGCTTGCGTTGGCTTCGCTAGCGTTCGCCGCACTTCGCCAGGCAAATTTTCACCAGCACTACACAAATTCACTAAAGTGCGAATTTACGCTCAGGTTGGCGAACGGTAGCATAGTTGCGCTATTGTTACTTCGCTAGGCAGAGCGCTGTTACGCTAGCGAAGTCTAATTTGCATACGGCGGGAACTTTAACTTATAATAGAAGTGTATGT
This sequence comes from Xenopus borealis, assembly GCA_024363595.1. Classification (NCBI taxonomy): domain Eukaryota; kingdom Metazoa; phylum Chordata; class Amphibia; order Anura; family Pipidae; genus Xenopus; species Xenopus borealis. Next base: position 19,072,734 of record CM044447.1, on the reverse strand, counting down.
TACAGCCACTACATTCCACTACACAAGCCCAGGAAACCTTTAATAAATTAAATAAAGTTGTCCTATTGCCCTACATGTGCCCCCCTGTATAGTTGAGTTGCCATATGTTAGGAAATGTAGGGGGGATGAAGGTTAACCCCCCCAAAAAAATATCGATCTTTTTCACCCTCCTATGCTAAAATACGCCAGCGTTTTTTGGAACAGAAAAAATAAAAAAAAACATTTTTCAACCTCCTATCTATTGTATTGAACTTCGCCTGGTCTGACCAGGTGAAGTAACGTCTAGCGTAAGTGCTAACATAGAGGAAAATGCTCATCTTAGTGAATTTGCAAATTTACGATCCTTCGTCAGTGCGCAACTTCGCCAGGCGAAAATTTTGGGGCCATTTTTTCATTGCTGGCTGCTTGCACAGATTTGGGGGCAATTTTTATGACTGGCACAGGTACATACTTGGGGGCAATATTCATGGCTGGCTGCTGGCACAGGTACAGATTTGGGGGCAATTTTTAAGGCTGACACAGGTACATGCTTGGGGGCAATATTTATTGCTGGTACAGGGAAATATCTGTGTGAAATTTGTATGGCTGGCAAAGGTACATATTTTGGACCAATATTTTTGGCTGGCACGGGTACAGATTTGGGGGCAGTTCTTATGGCTGGCACAGTTACATATTTGGGGGCAATATTTATGTCTGGCTACTGGCACAGTTACAGATTTGGGGCAATTTTTATGGCTGACAGAGGTACATATTTTGGGCCAATCTTTATGGCTGGCTGCTGTCATTGTGTTGTCGTTGTGTTTTTTGTCCAGGCACATTACTACCTCAGTCTGTTGTCTTGTTAAGTATAGGCTTACTATGCCAGGTTGTAACAATGTGGTGACCTAGGGGGACTGCCAATTGCCCAATTAGTAATCAAACAGGAGAAGGTTGCTCTATATTTGTCCCATATTACAGTGTATAGCTCAGTCTGGTTATCCAGCTGGTATATTGTTTCTGTGTATTTGCTTTATTTTTAGAAATCAAAAGTGTTATGAGTTTCATGTGCGGCCCCAAAAAATGTTTCTTCTTCAAATGTGGCCCAGGGAAGCCAAAAGGTTGGACACCCCTGCCTTAAATCTTCTAAAAATCATTAAAACATTGAATAAACCCAATAGGATAATTTTGTCGCCAACATGGATTCATGCAGCTTAGTTACCATCGATACAAACGGCTGCAGGGCCAGAACTAGGGGTAGGCAGAAGATGCAGCTGGCTAGGACGCTAAGGGGCAATGGGCAACTACCCTTGCCTCCCTTTCCTTCCCTCTGTCACTCACCCCTCCGTCGCTGTCCCCTCCCTCCTGTCACCCTCCCCTCCATCACTGTTCCCTCCCTCAGTTCTGCTGCTCATTCCCCCCACCTCCCACCCCCAACTCCTCTCTCTCTTTATATCCCGGTTGGGCACACCAGTGGCGGGGAAGGGGGTTGGCCAGTCGGCTTGTCTCAAAATGAGAAGTTTTTGCTTTAAATTAACTTTATGGGAGCTTGAATTTTCATAATTCTGAGCTTTCTGGATAACGGGTTTCTGCATTACATATGTATGCATCACTATAAATTATTCACAATGCTATACATAAAAATTTCGCAGCCACTTTGAAACCGTAGGTCATAACACATACAATGTGGTGCTAAATTCTGCCTTACATTGGCCAGACTTCAGATGAACCACTTATTTGGTAAGGCTGTCATGGGGCCAAGGATCAAGTCACATTAGGGAACCGAATATATTTTTGTACAAAAAAAATTCACAGAAAATCCACAAAATGGTAATTTGTTTGCAGTGGCATTCATAGGTTGCCAAAAGTAAATGCAGGAAAGTCTTAAAGCCCTCTCTTGGTATCAGGAATTTTACTTTAACTGGCACAGGGCTGGAAACCCGTTATCTTTATCTCTGTAATAATAAAACAGTACCAAAAGGTATGATTAATCCTTATTAGAAGCAAAACCAGCCTATTGGGTTTATTTAATGTTTACATGATTTTCTAGTAGACTTAAAATATGAAGAACTTACAGAAAGACCCATTATCCGGAGGTCCCAAGCATTCCGGATAACAGCTAGGGTGTTAGTTCCCTTTTAAAATGTAGAACATGTTTTTGGATTAGCGCTGATATAATATTCTACAGCACCTTAAGGGTTATATCTTTTTTTATTTTCCTGAAAGGGAGAGACGAAGAAAAACAAAGCCTTCAAGTTTTTATTACTTTTGGCAGCTATTAATTTTCCTACCTTGGGAAAGTGAGTACTTACAAATGAAATTAGCGATGTGATGTGGAGCCCAGTAACAGAATTTTCCATTCATTTAAGCTTTTCTAACTTTACTTCCCCCCCCTCCTCCTATCAGGTAATTGTCCAATTTCCAGCTCGTCTCTGCATCTCCTTGTTTTGTCTATCCTTGTGACCTTCGGTCAGTGAGAAAGCTTACTGCTTTCAAAAGCAGCTGGAATGCTGGGAGGGAATACGGCTGGAGAGAAGGGATTGATTTTGTTGTGGTAGACCAATTCTTCCTGTTAAAGAGAAAATGAAAAGAGATATGCTTGTGCCAATACAAAGGGATATACAGTACCGAGACAGCCGGAGTTGAGCTGAGTACATTTCCAACTGTCCAACAAAATCTTTCCTGACACACCGCGTCACCCAATAAAGATTTGCAGCCGTATGGACTGCAGAATAGAAACAGAGCTGTCAAAGAGATTACAAAATAATGAGCATCACTTCTTCTTAATTTTATATACTTTTGCATGAAACTGAGCAGTAGAAGATGATAGACCTGTCAAACTTTGTGTCTGTATCTAGAACACAGTAGGATGTAGGTCATTAGTTCTAAAACTGCTCTCCCTCACTACAAGGTCCATTGATGTCAGCCCACCTCCTGCCACACTACCAGGAAACATGATGTCCAAATGGCATCAATTACAGGACCTTCTAACAAAATTCTATCAATTCTGGGTCCCTGAGTCATCAATCTGATAAACCAAGATAAAGGTGGCCTTAGATGCACCGATAATATCATAGGAAACAAACTTTCATATGATATTTGGTGCATGTATGGTGGGAGACAATATTGTCAAAAGACTTGGATATCTGTCGGCTCGTCGATTGGGCTGGCCTGGAAAATTTTAATCAGGCTCCTTTGAACACAGGCCATAGTTAGTGATGAATCGTCAAATTCAGGTAGAAGTCTATTGTTTCCACCTGTATATCTGACGATTCAGCTCTACGCATCTTCTCCAGGAAAGATCATAATTGTGACATCTATGGCCACCTTATTTGTTGTTCCTGACACATACAGTATCTGGCTGAAAATTGGACAGATAAGGCTGCTTTAAAAATCCATTTGGCGCGTGGACTGTATCAGCCCATTTGATTCAACCCTCTCCTGACAGCATGCGTTGGCTTCCGTTAAGACCAGATCATTGGCACAGGGCCCATAAGTAAAATATTTTAATGGAAGGGATGTTATTTCCTATTGAAAAGTTGGTGAGCTTGCCTCTATTCGTTTGCACCAGCACATTTGCCCACACTGGGGAAAGATCTACTAATTTTCTGACTTCACCAAACAAGCAGATCTTTGGGTATATGGCCAACATTAAGGTTGCCCTACATAGGGGAGAGAGACGCTCATTAGGCAACATCACCAAACGAGTGGATCTCTGCCCAATATGCCCACATTGAGGTTGGCGATATTAGGCTGATCAAATCGTGGCCCCTAGGGCCCAATAATCAGATCACAATGCAGGTGATACAGGGGGTCGGATGGTGGGACAGCTTGGATAAGGCCAAGATCCAACTGGGATTTTGTAACCCTGCCCGATCTACATCTGGCTGACTCTCGGCCACATATTGATCGGGAGGAAGCCAGTCGGAGGGCCCCACATCTGTCTTAACTCGATCTGTCGGCAGCTTTTATTGGCCCGTGTATTGGGACTTCACTCAAATACTTGGCCAACTAGCTTGCTGTTAAGTAACATTTGGACTCATGACACAATCTATTTTTTCAAGAGTTACCAGATTTAGGGCTCTTTCCCCGATTTCTAGTTGCTTTTAAGCATTCCCATCATTTCTGCTGATTCTCTACGATTTGCAGGCAAAAATCAAATGTGTACTTTTCAGTTATGTCATCTGAGCAATGTGCACATGTGCATTGCGTATTCTGTGGCTTCAATGTCTACTTATGTCATTGATCCCGATCTGATTTTGCCCACTGTGTGGGGCATTGTGTAAATAGCCATGGGCCTCTGCTCTCCATTTTGGAGTACAGACATCAGCTCTCCACTGTACTTTGAATGGAAAACCGCATTGAGTGGAGGCAGTGGGGGTGGCTAATTTCCATCCCCTCCCACCCCTGCCCTGGTGACTGATTCTGAGGCATTTGTGTATTTTTATTCTGGTGCTTGGTGCAGAACACAGTGTCCAAGGGGGTACTTAGAGTTGTAATCAAAACAACTGAAGGCTGCAAGACTTCTGATTGGGAATAATTCTAGCTCTACCTAGTCAATATACACATGACCAATATTCAGACAATTCTTTTGTGTACTAGCAACAGCAGTTTAAAGTCAGATATCCCTAGTGAAAACTAGAATAAGCTTTTATTACAAAAACACTTAGGGAGTTCTTTATTGGCAACACCAGTGTCTGCTGTTGTTGCAGCAGTAATGGTGCCATGTCTCATGAGATCCCTGTGCCAGCCTGCTAAAGGAGTGATGTCCTAACTCATCATCTCAGCTCAAATGCATGCAAGTCTGTAACCATTTTCATAAAAGGAGCATTGTATAATGACCCATTGTACAGATATGGCAATAAAACAATGCAGCCAAACCCCAGTAGGCCATTTACCATAGTACAACCAAGGGAAGGTGAATAAACCACCTGTAAGTTGATGTTCGATCCCCTCCGCTTCTTAAGATTCAAATCCTTCAAAAAGTATGTCAGTAGAGCAAAAGAAAATACGTCAACGGGTTATTGCAGAGATCAATAAAGACCTTTTCAGCTGGACTGGCTTCTTGTTTACACACAAGAAAAAAAAAATTATAAAAATAGAGATAGTAATAATAACATGTCATAAAGCCGCAGTACAGTCTATGGCCAATCAATAGAATATCTCACAAAACGTTTTACATAACCTACTTCTTACAGTCTGAGTGGTGATGACATTAAAAGAAAGGTTTAGATTTTCTTGTTGACATTAAGATCTAACCAGGGTATAAAAAACTGACCCACTTTCCTATTATAGGGGAGGCAAGTTGTGTAAGCTTTAATGTAATATTGATTTTCTAAAATAGGACTTAGTGATTAAAGGATGGATTTGAAGTGTATAATAGATTTGCAAATAGAAGAATGGTTTGTGAAAACTTTTAAACCCTGTAAAGTGATTTTTATTGGCCATCTTCTCTTCTAACTGATTCTTCATGGGGCTTTCTTCTCTTCTTCCTGGATCCGGCTGCGTACTACTGCGCATGTGCCGAAAGTTCACGAAGTTCAATTGGCGAACTCAGTGAACTTTGTGCACATGC
>CM044447.1:19045692-19058042 GCA_024363595.1 Xenopus borealis | reverse complement strand
CGCCGGGGGGTTTCATTCCCCTTTAAGTCTAAAAGAAAACTATGTAAACTTTAAATAGGCTGGATTTGCCTCCAGGAATGATTCATTATACCTTAGTCTGGATCAAGTGCAAGGCACTGTTTTATTATTACAAAGAAAACTGAAATAATTTTTAAAAATTTGCATTATTTGAATAAAATAGAGTCTAAGGGAGACACCTTTCTGTAATTCGGAGCTTTCTGGATAAATTCGGGGTATAGTTTCCCTTTAATTGTCTTATGGAAAGAGGCCACCTGAAGCAGTCAATTTATTTCTATATATCTATACTTACATGGCCTGCTCTTCATGGATAATTTTCCAGGAATTACTCTGAACTCAGAGGCCAGAGCTGCACATTAGACACAGACATACTTTTCCTGTTATTCCACTGCAGGGGTGCTTAACAGTTAACAAATGCAAAATAAGCACATATCTCTGTGCACCAACATTGAACAGTAGAATCCAGACTTACATGTTCTTCAGTATGGCTTACTGCTGTAGTTTTTTAAATGGAAAGATTTCAAAACTAAAATTTAAAGATATTTCCGTTGAAGGATTTCCCTTGTTAACCTTTGCCTGCAGAATGTATCCGTTTTACAGGGTTTGTCTAGACACGCTGGCGATCTGGGCATCTATGTAGCAGATGAAATTGAGTCTAGATAAATGTAGTGATATGTATTTAGTTTTTAAATATATGCTGACTACATCTAACTCTAATGAATTGCAACGCTTAACTTTTTGCACCACAAATCCGTTATATTGTTTGGATGTCATAGAGAAGAAAAACATTCAAGTTACAGGTATTCATATGGTCATATGGACCAGTCACTGAATCAACATTATATATATATACGTATATATATATTTTTCCCCTTCTGGAAACAACTTTAGATTCATTTTTCACCCCTTGTGCATTAGCTAAACATTGAATTGAATTTGATAGATGTGTCTGTCTTCAAAGCTCAACTTCTATATTAAAAAGGTTTCCAGCCATTTGCAGACTGTTACGTGGTGATAAGTACTTATTCATTGATTTTTCTTCCAAAATATTGCTATCAATGTAAATTTGCATGTTATATTACAATACTATTACAAAAGGCCATCTTTGGGATGATGCCTATTGGAAATTGTTTGCTTTCAGGGAATTTGCTTTGCAGTGATTGCTTTCAGGGAATGTCATTGTGAATGGAGTTCACTATGTCTGAAGCATTAGCTAAGTGCAAAAATCAAATTCGATTCTGTGTTCTCCAAGACTAAGGGGCCGATTACTAACAATCGAATTTCTATTTTTTTCCATGAATCACTAAAAATGTGTGGTTTTCCTATTTTTCTTAAAAGCTTTCCTAAAAGTTTTTTTTAGTGTAAAGATCATGGAAAACTCAAATAAAAAAAATTGCCAGGTAATAGTTGTCGAGTTCCTATAGAAGTCAATGGGAGCTGTGTTGATCCTATTGGACCACTTTTAATCAGTTCAGACTTTAGGCTTCAGACGTATTCATATTTATTCAGATAATTCAATGTTATTTTCCATTTGTACTTCAATCTTTTATTAAATTTCATAACATTTGTAGTTTTCGAGAAAGTGAGTTAAGTTGTGGTTTCAAACACCTCAAAAACCTCTAAAACCACTAAAATGAGACTGTTGAAAAACAGGCCTCCACGGGTTTCAGTTTAGTTTTGAAGAGCTTGAGGGAGGGATTCATATGGAGGAGTTAAGGAACTTTATACGAGATAAGGAAGAGCAAGAGAGGACTGTTTAAGGTGGGAGATGTGAATGGGTTTTGGTTAGTGATGGGCGAATCTCCCGTCGTTTTCGACGCGCGACTCGTTTTTTCTGGCGAAAAAGAGAAGGTAACCAGATAACAGCTCCCTAACACAAGATAACAGCTGCCTGGTAAATATAAGAACAGCACTCAATAGTAAAACCCATGTCCCACTGCGTACTATTCAGTTACATTGAGAAGGAAAAACAACAGCCTGCCACAAAGCAGTTCCCTCCTAAAGTGCTGGCACAAGTCACATGACATGGGGCAGCTGGGAAATTGACAAAATGGCTTGTCAGATTTCAAAACTGAATATAAAAAAATCTGTTTGCTCTTTTGAGTAATGGATTTCAGTGCAGAAGTCTACTGGAGAAGTACTATTAACTGATGCGTTTTTAAAAAAACATGTTTTCCCATAACAGTTTCCCTTTAACTTTTATCCTTCTTATGGCCATCTCACAATGTGTGCCCCTTTTTACATCATGGTCTGCACCTTTTATGTCACAGTCCGCCCCCTTTTGTTCCTGTGCCCCATCAGCCCGTAAAAAAATTAGGAAAAGGTGGCAACCAAACAGGGGAGGATGAGGCAAATGGATTTAAGGGTATGTCTTAATATGACGTAACTTTTTTCACATATGAGTGATAAGCGATATCCCTTTAGTGAGTACCAACCATTTGATTTTTTTTGTTTTTGGTATGCCTCAACCATGAAAGTGGACATGGTCTTGTGGTAACATGGGTTTGGTTTAAATTGGGTGTACTTTAAAAACAGGAAGTGTTCAACACTGGCTTCCATTATATGGAACAGAAAAATTCTGACCCTCGGTACCACAGAATTTGGACAGCACTGGACTGAGAGATGAACAAGTTTGGTAATTAAATCAACATACCCACGAAACTGGAGATTGGGGTGGCTGGTGGATAATGTACAATTATACTACAGTTTATTGAGTTTAACATTTTAAATATCTTAAATTGAGTCTCCAAAGATCACTTAATTAGAGCATTGGATGGGTGAGTGATGGTCAGTGAGTGTCATGGATGAGACGAGAAGAAACATATGGAGACATAGCGTTACAATGATGTCATGGGCTATTCCTGGGAAGAAATGTGTACATTTGTCTAATGGGGAGACAATGGTTAACACAAGTACAAAATTTACAACACATACACACTTCTGAAATGCAAGGGACAATGTTAACAGTTGGAGAATCTGCCGTGTAAGCATCTTCCTTTACACATCAACCCAAGATTCAAATTCAGATCTCATAACTAATAATCCTTTTTATTTAGATATGGAGTAATGATAGTTGAATCTTCCGCTGAAGTAAAACTTCGACACAAAATGAAAGCTTTGGCACTGTTCGTGTATTATTGTACATGTCCCCATTTGGAATAACTTACAGAGAGGAAACTTTCATGGGTAATGAAACTATCCATTAGGCTAATTTTAACTTGAGACGGATAGTGATTGTAGAGAATGGAAGATTATTTGCTTTATAAATGCTGGGTAATTGAAATGATGTTTGCCAGAGTTCACAGGGTACACCCTGCATTGTGTGAAAGAGAAATACAGCCTGTCACAAATGCAATGATCCAGATAGCTTGGCAATGATAGTCTTCCAATTTTCCACAGGACATGATCCACAGCCTGATCAAAGAAAAGCTACCAACATTGAAAGAAATAATATTTCCAAGAGCCTGACTGATGAGATTTATTAATATTCCTTCCATACACCCACAGATGCAATTTAATTCGGGTTCATCACCGAGCCTAGGGACTTGAGCACATAGAACAAACTTTACTGTAATAATCACAGGTAATTCAATGTTCTCGATAGAAAGTTTAATGAGATGTCAGCAACAGGTCAAAAGAATCATATATTTGTATGAAAAATTCATCTTGAAATATATAATAAAAATAATTGCTCCTGACCTGTGTAATGATGGCAGGTAGTATGAAGCTTATATAGGGTTTAATACTAACTTACCTGGTTTAATGTATTCATTTTATATTCTGATCTTAATATACTGTATGCTCTATTTTTGGTGAGAGTAGTATTGGAAGCAGACTGCAAGTGCAAATGGGTCCATCCAAGCATGACTATTTATAATCTATATTAAATGTTAAGTATGGGAAATACATGATTCACTATTTCTGTAATGATAACAATATGGTCTAAACAAATTAGCTTTTACCATTTATCATTTAGCATGAATGCGTCACATGGTATTACTGAAATAGTGTAAGGAACCAGTAACAAATAACACGTTCTACCTTTGCATTTACAGCATACGGTATGAGGAGTTCTAAATATCCACATGGTCTATCTGGGTTAAAGATTAATTAGGGCCAAATATGGAACAAGCAGTTATTCCTATAGCATTGAACAATCTAGACTGTGCTTTAATCCTTGATTTTCACCTTGATTTCTATCACTGGGTAGCCCTGTAATCAACACTTTCATGAATAATTTCAGAGAGCAGCTAAGTTCAAGCCACTTGCCACCCACAGCATAGGGTAAAGTGTAAAAAAACAGGTTACCGCTCATCTGTTATTCGCACCATGCTCCTTACCCCACGCTTACCCCAATGAAGCCCAGCAAGTAAGATAAGTAGCGTTTACAACAGAGCAAGGTAATAACTCTTTATTAAATCACCAAGATAATATAATGGCAAAAAAAGGAGAAAGGTCAAACGTATCTCAGAGCATGATTAGAAAATGTACTGTGTGATGAGAGAAGCAAACATTCTTGGAAGCAGTATATGTTTTCTTTGTTGGTTCTTTGAGGTTCTGAATGACACATTTCAAGACTTTAGTCCCTAAAACCAGGTGAGTTTTAATAGATGTCAATGGGTGGTGTGTTTAACATGCAAGCTAGTTTCAAGTTTTTTAAAACCAATGGGATTCTGGTGTTCTCAGCCTCTGGCACATCTATTGAGAAAGGGATCCCCAACCTTATATACCTATGAGCCACATTCAAATGTAAAAAGAGTAGGAGGGATAGAAAAACACGAAAATGTTCCTAGGGGTGCCAAATACAGGCTGTAATTGGCTATTTGGTAGCCCCTATGTGTACTTTCCACCTTTGCGGACTCTTTTATGGCAGTGCACATGGTTTCTAATTCAACTAAAGTTTGCCTTAAAGCAGATGCTCTAAGGGCCACTGGGAACAACATCCAATGAATTGGTGAGCAAAATATTATTCTTGAGCCACTCATTCAGGATCACTGAATTACCAATAGGCTTATCTTAACTTGAACATGCCAAGTACCTAAACAGACAAATTATTGGCCCATTTGGCAACATACACATTGGAAAATTGTCCACCACAAGCCAAGTTCAAGTATTTACCAAAAACTCCAGTCAGAACGTCCTCCATTCCAAGTAGATTTAAGTGGATGTACTTAAAGGATCAGACTAGCCTGCTTGAGAAACAAAGGATCTCTCAAGGGACCCTAGTAATAGTACAGATGCAGTCACTTTGGATTGTGTGTTAAATGTGTCGTGACTTAACTCATCTATCCCATTTATCCCACTTATCACAGAATATTGAGTCACAGCATCCCATCCAATTAAAGAGTTCACCATTGAAAACAATGGTGCTTTGGTATGCTAATGAAAAGGTTAAATGCATTAAATAAGTTAAAGGGGTTGTTCACCTTTGAGTTAACTTTTAGTATAATGTAGAGAGTGATATTCTGAGACAATTTGCAATTGGTTTTCATTTTTTATTGTTTGTGGTTTTATAGTTATTTAGCTTTTTATTCAGCAGCTCTCTAGTTTGCAGTGTCAGCAATTTGGTTTCTAGGGTACAAATTACCCTAGCAACCCTGCATTGATTTGAATAAGAGACTGGAATATGAATAGGAGAGGGACTGAATAGAATCATAAGTAATAAAAAGTGATAATAACAATACATTTTTTAGCCTTACAGAGCATTTGTTTTTAGATGGTGTCAGTGACCCCCATTTGAAAGCTGCAAAGAAACAGAAGAAAATTACAAATCATTAAAAAACTATGAAAAATAAATAATGAAGACCAATTGAAAGGTTTCTTAGAATTGGCCCTTCTACAATATACTAAAAGTTAACTTGAAGGTGAACCACCCCTTTAAGATAACTTTGGATAACACAGTTTCTTCAATTAGCCCTGAGTGACGACGCATTTAACTTACAAATCCAAGTGACTGCATCTGTAGGTCCCAATACTCATCAGGCCTTTTTGACCTCCTTCTTATTATGCAACCCATAACATTTTGCATTGTCTTCTTCTAATTGTATTGTACGGACCCTCAATATCAGGGTTTCTGGTGGGCCCAAAGATGCCCAGCCTGACATTGTAGCTTTGTAAACTGTATCTTATCTTTATAATTAATCCCAGCATTATGATAAAGCATTACATTGAGATAGTTGAATGAGGAGGGTGAATGGCTGCCTGTAGGAAAATGGATGCTCTTGAAAACCCTAAGAATATGGGCCTCTATGGTTTTTAAAAGAACTTATGTGATAATTAGTTGCAGCCTGAATATAGTGCACATATCTCTTAAATTATATCTTCACATTTTCAAGATCTTTCTTGACCTAGAGCATCTCTAAAATATTCACTCTGATCATAATATATTGTTTCTATTAATGCGTTTATGAATTGGAACACCAAACCTCCTCTCAATGTTAAAGCCTATAAACATTGTGGGATTACACATGGAGAATGTTCTGAAGAACTTCTGTGATGTGCCTATAACCCTCTTCTTGAGTATGATTCCAGTTATGCTCTTTTAAAAATTAATGAGAAATGCATTATCCCAGAAGATTGCCTGATGCATGTGGAACTCATTGAGGATCTGAAAACTGACATCCCCTGCAGATATTAAAAGTTTAGTAGAACGGGTTGTTCTTTGCATGCCAGTATAATATAGGGTGTTTTATTTCCACCAAGAATTATTAACCACTTAACACATTTGTTGGATAATATTCAGATCGTGTGATCCTAAGAATAGTAATTAAATAGCAAACAGGGTTCTCAGTAAGATTAGGCACCAATACTAGTTCTAAACATGTGGATAGTCTGATTGATGTCTATTGTCTGCCTTACAGTATATTACTTTTCCAGGCACTGTGATCCAAAATAGCAAAACGTTCTTATAAAATCATATGGTGCCATCCAGGGCAGGAACTAATTGTAGGCACAAAAGACACGTACCTCTTCTGTCTGCCTAGGATGACTGATCAGCTTGGCCCAGCACTGGTGCTATTCTTAGGCATATTGCTCAGTTCAGGACATTACTGTTACATTTACATTAATTTATTGACATAAAATGATGTGCTCCCACGATGACTAAGATATGCGGATAGTTGCATATCAATGTTAAGGAAAATACAGGCCATGGAAGCAGTGTAGAAAGTTGAAACGTGAAACAAAGTCAGTAATACATGAGAATTGGAACTACCAGTTTGAAGGACACTGTACACTATATTATCAGTAGAGTACATGATATTGGTTCACAAAATGATTTTAAGACAACAGTTTTAATAGCCCAAATATATTATGCCAAAGAAAATCTTCTTTGCCCTCTCTAAAAATTGAAGATACCTAGATTACTCTCCAAAGTCTGATGAAACAGTGCTCTCTATTTGGCCAAGCTTTTATGAAAAGACTGAATAGTGATTTATTTGTTTACAATGGAATAGCTTAAATAAGGTTCCTTGCAGATTCAGGAGTACTGCTGTTTTTTTCACTAAAACCACCTACGCAACACACAAGAGCACATATTCCCTAAAATTTGCTGACAAAGTCAACTGACACTATTTAGCTCAATGTGACAACCTCTCTAAATGACCTCAGTGTGTGTGTACCATTTGAAAGCATTAAGCTACCTATTGTAGTACACTTGATGTTGTTCTTGCTTCACTGTTTGATTGCCTAGCAACAAAATACTGGCACCATTATTAACGCCAGACTGTGCACCCCCTCTCCTTTCTCCCTTACAAAAGTTCCTGTGAGGAACTGAAACATTGGTCTAATAAACCTTCACAATTTTTGAAGCTCACTTCATTGTTTAAGCGTCCTTGGTGTGCTGTCTACCGTTCCTGATGTCTACTTTTTCCCAGACTGGCACCCAGTATTCCTGTTGGTGTGCGACCCGTAAGACTTTTTACTTATATAAAAAGTCCAACAATTATATTGCACACTCGCTTAAGAAATGATTGAAGCTGAATAGGGTGCATTATCTCAACAATGTGGCGAGTCAATCAAAATATAGAAAATCCAATGAGGTCACACCGTAGTACAAAAGTTAAAACACAGCGTTTATTGTATAAGCATAAAAACAGCCATGATAAGTTAAAGTATACTCATCCATCTGGAGGCAATGGTGGAGATTTTAGAAATAATTTTTTCAGTAGAATTTAGACGTTATACAAAAAATAGGAAAATGGCATGAATATACAGTGATCAAATGAGCAGAAAACAGGTACATCCCTGAAAGCAAAGACTTGTGATGTATAGATATTAAATAAAAAAATGGCACATAAACTCAACTAACTTTATAACTAAAATAACTTTATAATATAACCAATTGTAAAAACAAGGTTAATTGTTAAAAAAAATGAAGATCAAAATCTCTATTGAGACCCAAAGGGCTCAAGGTCTTTAATCTGTGTATCCACTGAACCTCTATTTTTTTCAGTAGTAATACCCAATCACCACCCCAACGAGGTGAAGGTTGAATGACCCTGAATCTCAAATCCTCTGCTGAATGTCCATTTTCTATGCAATGTTTGGAAACTGGTAAACTGCTATTATGCAAATTACCTGTAGATCTATGTTGAGAGAATCTATCTCTATCTATCTCTCAAGATTGCAGGGACATATTAACATATACACAGCAAAACTTGTATCACAACTATGGTGACCTTGAATTTTAAACTCCCTGTTAGTTGTCAGATTAAGAAAAGTAGATCCAGTTAAAACAAACCGGCATTGTGCACAACCTTGGCACCAAAATATGCCTTCCTTTGGGGGCCCCATGAAGGTATATTGTCTCGGTGAGGGTGTTACAGTATATCTGCTTATGTAACTCTTTTGCCTATAATACAACCCCTTCTAAATAACATCATGGGATTCTGTTTGAATTCTGAGATTGTTGGATAGGCATCTCTCAATAGATGCCAATGTTTATATAGGATTTAATGGAATTTGTCACTTTTTGAACTTCCTAACTGCTGCAGGGTGAAAGCTTTTATATGACAATAACTGATTGCGATCTTTTTTTTTGGTAAATATTTTTGTTGCAAACCTGTCTTGGGACCGAGTTACTGTAACATCAAGGAAAGCAATCTCTTGGAGACTAGCATTCATAGTAAATTTTATATCGTCATGGGCTTCATTAATTGCATAATAGAAGACCTGCAAGGAAGCCAGGTCACCCCCCCATAGGAGAAATACGTCATTGATGTACCGCCGCCACGCCAAACAATGGCTGGTGAACAGTCCATCAAAATAGACTTATCTCTCCTCAAACCAACTCATAAATGAGTTGGCATATGCCGGGGCCACACTAGATCCCATGGCCATACCCCACAATTGCAAATAGAATTGCTCCCGAAATTTGAAATAGTTTCTTTGCAAAATGAAACTTAATGTCTCCAAGAAAAAAGAAATCTCATTAGTGTTGTATAGATTACTTTGCTGCAATAGTATTTCCATAGCAATTAAGTTCTGAGTGTGCAGTAGTGGATTCTGTGATAACACCTTGTGCATAGGCTAGTTTTAACATACATTGAAATTCACCTTTAAATTTATCAGTTGGATCTTTTGGTAAGCATGTATACACATTTGTCAGACAATTGTCGTAAAATTTCTGCAATGTATTTTGCCATGTCCATAACCACCACTGCGATGCAGTGGGAGGTGTGCGAGGCGCTGGGAGGTGCGTGAGGGGTAGCGACACAACGGGAGGGGTGCGAGGGTTAGTGACGCGCCGAGAGGGGTGCGAGAGGTAATCCTGTGCTGGTTTGGGTGCGCAGGTTGATATGGATGAGAAAATCCTCACCTAGCAGGATAGAGACATGGGGCAGCCAGGCAGAAGAGGTACGTGCCTGGCAACCC
Organism: Xenopus borealis; assembly: GCA_024363595.1. Classification (NCBI taxonomy): domain Eukaryota; kingdom Metazoa; phylum Chordata; class Amphibia; order Anura; family Pipidae; genus Xenopus; species Xenopus borealis. The sequence continues at coordinate 19,048,151 of CM044447.1, read as the reverse complement.
TTCAACTTTGCACCCTAGGGAAGTGCCTCTTCTGCCTACCCCTAGTTCCGGCCCTGTGGGTATCCTCCTTTTTAATGCTCTGCCAGGCCTTTACTGCAGCTGCTTCTAGCTGCTGTTTGTTTGTGGGCCTTTCTGTCTGTCGTTTAGTCTTCATCAAGTGAAATTAATGCTCAATTAGGTTCAGATCAGGTGACTCACTTGGTCATTCAAGAATATTCCCCTTTGCTTTAATAACATCCTGGGTTGCTTTGGCTCTATGTTTTCGGGCATTGTCCATCTACATTTTGAAATGCCTCCCAATCAATTTGACTGCATTTAGCTGGATTTGAGCAGACAGTATGTCTCTGAACACCTCAGAATTCATTCAGATGCTTCTGTTCTTTGTCACATCATGTATAAACACTAGTGTCCCAGTGCCACTGGCAGCCATGCACGCCCAAGCCATCACACTGCCTCCCAAATGTTTTACATATAATGTGGTATGCTTTGGATTATGAGCTGTTCCACTCCTTCTCCATATTTTTTCTTGCCATCATTCTAGTAGAGGTTGATCTTGGTTTCCTCTGTCCAAACAATGTTTTTCCATAACTGTGCTGGCATATTTAGATGTTTTTTAGTCCAATCTAGCCATTCTATTCTTAATGCTTATGAGTAGCTTGCTCCTTGCAGTGCACCCTCTGTATTTACTTTCATGCAGTCTTCTCTTTATGGTAGACTTGGATATCAAAACACCTACCTCCTGGAGAGTGTTGTTCCCTTGTCTGGCTGTTGTGAAGGGGTTTCTGTTGACCATGGAAATAATTCTGTGACCATCCACCACTGTTGTCTTCTGTGGACGTCCAGGTCTTTTTGCATCACTGAGCTCACCAGTGCTTTCCTTCTTTCTCGGGATGTACCAAACTGTAGATTTTGCCACTCCTAATATTGTAGCAATTTCTCAGATGGGGTTTTTCTCTTTTTGCAGCTTAAGGATGGCTTGTTTCACCTGCATGGAGAGATTCTTTGACTGCATGTTGTCTGTTCACAGAAAAATCTGCCACATACAAGCTCCCCCAAATTAACTCCAGGGCTTTTTTCCCTGGTTCTCTCCTCCTCAGTACTACCTGGGATAGCCCCTCTCATTGCCTCCATCAGAAGAAACCTCCCACGTAATTATCTAGCACAAATACCTCTCCCAGACTTGCCCCCAGTATCTTTTTCATTCTTTTCATTCCCGCTCACTCCTTTGGAGCTCGATTCTTGGTTTTTGTAGGGGGAATATAGTGGGCCTGTCAAAAAGGTGTCCCGGAAGTAAGGTTTTTCCTACATGCGGTCAACAGCTGATGGGGGTTTTTACCTAAGTTGTTACCTCAGGTTGTGGATGCACTTGCCTGCTTCTGCAGCTTCATCGGCCTGCTCCAAAAAGCGTCTGGCTTTATATACAAATGGGGGATCTTGCAATGCCTATTCTAGGTAATAGAGCTACCTCCTATGGGTCAGTATCTAAGGATACTCCTTTTGTCTTACAGTGTATTCAGTATGACTGCACCAAAGCATAAGGAAATGACCATAGAAATGGATCAGCCTTCAAGACCATCCTATTTAAGTTGTTCAGAACTGGCGCTCCCTAACAAGAAGCTCTGCCATACATGCTTGTCCATAGCAGCAGGTCCTTCAGAAACGTTGGTCCCGGACTGGATTAGGAAGTGGTGGCTCAAGAGATCCTATCATCTAGATCCAAGTTGGCCTTTGAGTTTTCATCACAGGAGGGCTTGGGCACATCTGAACAAAAGGGCACGATGTCCTCATCAGAAGATGACTCAGAAGACAAGGTAGCCACATTTGACTATTCTTTAGTGGCTCCCATCATCTGAGCTGTCCGATTAGCTCTAGGACTGGAGGAAAAAAGGAAGGAGCTGCTTAATTTTCCTTCCTGCCTGGAATTAAGAAAAAAAAGCCATGTTTTTCCATCCATGAGGAAGTATTGGAGTTGGTCAAAGCAGAATGGGAAATGTTGTCCAAAAGGTCCCCCACTCCACAGAGGTTCCGTAAGCTGTACACATTCCTAGAGGAAGACCTTAACATAGTTTGCTCTATTCCAGTTGTAGATGCCCCAGTGTTAAATTTGTCCAAGAACACTCTAATTCCTATTGATGATCAAGCAACCATAAAGTACCCCATGGAAAAAAGGCTTGAAGCGGACCTGAAAAGGGTCTTTTTGAATGCAGGAGAAACCCTAAAGCCGGCAGTGGCCAGAATTTCAATGGCAAGGGCAATTTAATTTTCGGCATCCTGGAAGAACAGAGAGGAAGTCTTGGAAGAGATGACAGAATTGAAGATGGGGCATCCTTTCTACTAAATGTTCTACTAAAAAGATTCTTGTTCAACTCACTGAATTAAAGCTGAAAGTCTGCAGTTCGACTATATCTGAGCTGTTTCATTTAAAATTCATTGTGGTAATGTACAGAACCAAAATTAGA